>JAPPVO010000007.1:20440477-20757977 GCA_030407325.1 Camellia japonica
AACGCGGCCGTCATGACCATGATTTCTTCTAAATTCTGCGTCATGCTAAGTCCTGCCGCAGCAAGGGGAAGAGACTAACTGTTCTGGACTAGCTCTCTGAATCTCTGAACTGAAACGGAAAACAAGTAGTATTTCAGCCCCAGGCAGATCACGCACGGATGTAGCCGGACAACTGTACTCTACTACTGATCACTGTTCCCCAGAATTACTGTTCAAAGCTGAACTGATACCCTCAGACACAACTGATTTCTCAACAACACTGATACTGGTGCCCTCAGGCCGGATACGCAAACTTGCAAACTGATATATGCGTTCCCTGCAGAGATACACTCTAAAAGCACACAACAGGTAAAAGAGAGCCAATACACCCCTATGTTGGGGTGGGGTTTCCCTGTCCTATTTTGTCAGGAGCTAGGGTTTCACTACGCACACAGCGGCTTCAAACAACCTGTATCGGGTAAGCAACCTGTCCTAATTTGGAATGGTCACTATAGATCCGAATATGCACTAGGTCGAATGGTCAAAAAGGGTGCCCCAGTAAAACCGGGGTTTGTGTTCCCATACTGGCAGAGCCCGCAACCGGTCAGCCTTCCGGACATGTCTTGACAAGACAAGCCTCCGGCAAACCGCTCAGGAATAGCAGATGGCCAACACGGTGTCCTAGGCGCACCAATGCACATGCGATGCAAAGAGACACATAAATGAAATCAAAACAGGATATCACGCGTTTGAGTCAAGCTCTCTAAACTCCCCAGCAGAGTCGCCAGAAACTGTAGACGCGCCCGTGGGCTCCACTCTACGGTTCAGACTCCCCCGTTTTTGTTTGGATTGCGGTTCTAAATCTGAACCAAAGAGTCCAACTCTGGCAAATCGTTTTGAAGAAAAACAGATTTTTTGAAAAGTAGTGCCAAACATGGACTGCTTTGCCAGATTACAGAGTCGCCACCTAAATATTTTAAAATGGGAAATTTAGGAAACCCTGACTCGGTGCCGAAGGCCACGTGTCCGTCATCACCAAAGTGGTCTTGGCTCGGGAGCTTGGGTACGATCGGGGAAGGTCAGCTATGAGCACCCCCTTTCGCCCGGTCCGAAGACCGGCCTCTACTAACCGTGATATCCGATTTTGAAAACATTATGCGTTCTTATCCCAATTATTAACCTAGAATTACTATGTTATGCGCGCAGCAAACAAGTATAGACTAGATTGCCTAATTTGGAAACAAGCATTGCATATCCGTTTGTTTTGAAAAGCGTTTCGGGTTTGCTACTCGCAAGTAGGCTAAAATACGGATTTCAACGAGTTTTCCAACTCAAGCAACCCAACCTCCACCCACAGGCATTCAAACAGTTTAACTCACATAAGCACTTAGCCGCATGGTAAGCATACTGTCATGGCAACATTCACACGCATGCGAAATGCTAAAGCGTAAAATACTTACATCGTACTCCGTGCCAAAACAATAAACTAGTTAGCAATCATGCATGTCCTAGTTCATGTTAAGTGGCTAATGCAACGCAGGCAAGGATGCAATTTAGAGTAGGCTCGGCTAACCCTAAACATGGCACATGAGATGCAACAACTATCACGTATTCAATTTGGAATTGGAAATACGATGCAGTTTGTATGATGTACCGAGCCCGGTGCATGTAAACAAATGCATGAATGCACACATGCATTGCATAAGGTATGCTAATTTTAAATATGCCCTAATCTACCATCATAAGCAGGTAAATAAAAGGGAAGAAAGAAATGGGGATTGGAAGACATACACCCACTCACACACACTTATTACAAATATGCCCTCACACGGAGGGACCGAATAAATATACAATTTAATTAACTACGCAAGCTAATTAAAATATTACAAATCAACTAAATTAATTAAATAAAATAATTAATCTAATTAAACAGTAAATCGCCTCGGGATGAGGGCCGGATGCAACACGCACTCGGGACTGGCTTGGAATCGCACTGCCATGCACGGATTGCCTCTGTTTCCTCTGCTCTCCTCCTCAGAAAATTAACAAAGTCCCAGGAGTGCCTCTCAGGGCACTAGGGATCACCACCGGCTGGGGTAGGACACCACCGGCTGAAGGAGGAGGCCACCGGCACTGCATTTATCCATCGGCTGCAAATTGACTGCCGGTCGGCACTAAACACTGCCGGCCGGCATAAAATACCTGCAGAACCTGCAACTCACAGCAGCAGAGGGCAAAACTTGCATGATAATGCAATTCAAGATATTTATGCACTATACACACCCCTTATCATGTTTTTGACTCGAGGGGGGGACATGCCTCGATTCTCGGACCACCAATCACGCATTTCTATGCATGATGGCCCAAAGAACCAAGAGTGCAACTTTGATTTCAAATGCATGCAATGCAAACAAGCAAACAAGGGTGCCCAACCTCTATCATACTCCACTTCAAGAGGTCAAACGTGCACAATGCAAATGCAACCCTAAGCATGTCAACTAGGCATGTAACATGGACTATGCAATATGTTCATGCAAAGGGTTCAAGCAAGCATGCAAGGTAGGCATGCAAACCAAAGGAAGGATGGTCTTATACATGAATTAGGCAACTCAAATAGTCCTAAAATCAGTGGCCAAAATGCTAAGTCAAGAGGGCCAAACACACATGCACACATGCACAAGTTAAGGCACCAACACTTAAGCATAATTTAAGCAACTCTTAGACACATCTAAGAGGCACAAACATGGACTATTAGCACACATGAAAAGCTTTGAGTTTCATGCAAGACATGGTGCCAAACCAACTAACAAAGCAAGCCAAACAAGGCATACAAATGGCCCAAGCATTAAGGCAAGCCCATGAGGCTTTGAACCACACTTAGTACAACCACACATGGCAATACCTAACCACTTAAAAACAGAGTTTTAACACATAAAACTAAGCCTAAAGGACCACCTAGATGGCATCTAGATGACATGAATTCAAAGGCATGCATTAAGGCCAAGACATGGAGCATACAACACATGCTTTTAAAACATTAAAGAAGCCACTTAGGTAAGCATACAAGCACACCAAAGGGACTGAAATGACATGCTAGATGGTTCCAAACCATCAAAATGAGGTAAGCAACACATGCTACACATGCATGCTCAAAGGCTAGCAAGCCTAAAATGCAAAGGGGCTATATAATGCATGCCAAGATCAACCCAAACGACTATGGACAGAGCTAGAGCATGTCAAAATAAGCACAAAATCTTCACAAGTGCAAGCTTAAAACATGCTAGAAACAAAGGCTAGCAACCTAGGCATGTTAAGGGATCAAAGGGGCATTACAAAGCAACTATGCTAAGCATGCAAGGAATGCTAAAACCAACTTATAACCATGTCATATTAGGGCATAATAAACATAAAATGCAACCAAGACATGCTCAACAAACAACCAAACATGGTGCTCCTTTGGAGGCCAATACTTGCCCTTTCCAAGGACATCAAGGAGAGGGGGTGGCCCTCCCCTTTTGGAGACTTCAAGGCACCATCTCCACCACTGAAATCCCTCAAGATTTCAGTGGTGGAGAGGTCCAAGCACCAAAGTCTCGGATCTCTCACAAAATGGCACAAAAAGGGCCCTTTTCAAGGCCTAAGGGTGGTCAAACTTGCCCAAACCACCAAGCACTCTTAACAAACAATAAAGAGGCTAAAAAAATAGAACTTTTATGTGTTAAAGACTAAGCACAAAAACAGTTCAAAACTAGGCAAAAATGGAGTGCAAGAATGGGGTAAAAAGAGCTAGTTTCTTACCCTTGATGACCACCTTCACAAAGGTTGATGTGTTGGTTCCCTTGAACACCAAACCAGCTCCAAAGCTCCAAAACAAACCTCTGGACCCTCAAGAACTCAAAGAAGGTGAAACATTAGGTGTTGGTGAGCAAAAGTATAACACAAACACCTAGTGTACAAAACAAGAGGGAAGAAGAGAGATAGGATGTATATCTATCCTAACCCTAAAAATCAGAGCTTGATCTGTCTAAAATGTCTAAAATTTTGTAACCCTAAGCCAAGAAGAGGAGTGGTCCTCTTATAGGCAAGCAAAGCTTGCAAAGCTTACAACCTAAGCTAACTAAGAGGGTCATCCCTCCATACACGTGTATGGAGGGGGACCAAAACTATACAGCTGTCTGAAAATATCTCATAAAGCAACTGCACAGTGTCCGGCCGGCAAAGAGTGTCATTTTGACAAAACTTAGTGCCGGTCGGCACAATAAAGTGCCGATGGCAACACTAGCCAGCCGGTGGTATGTAGGGGTGCCTCACAAAGCATTCCCTGCCCTTCCAAGGCAGAACACAAGTGTTTGGTGCAAAACCAAGCACAAAACGGTCGAGTTCAGAGGTCCTGAGGCAAGGCGCGTAGCCGAGAACTCCGGGAACTCCAAATGAACACAAATATGGATAATCACCGAGTGTTCCAACGGTGACGTCCAAGTCTTGAAGACGGTCAAAAATGGGGTGTCTACACAAGGTTCTTGCGAATATCCAGTACATACAGTACATTGTTGAGAGTGAGTTTCTTTCCAAATGTCATCTTCAGAATAATCTTTCCTTATTCTTCAACTTTAGAAGTCGAGAAGTTGCCCATGAAAAGTTGTTCACCGTCGTCCACTATAGAATAAACTGTGAACATTTTTTTGTCGGCACAGATGCGGCGAGTAGCACCAATGTCCACCCACTATTCGTTAGAATTTCCGATAAGGTTTGCCTCGGAAACAATTGCAGAAAGATTTATGTCATTTATACCATTGGAATTTTTGTCCACTTCGGTCATATTGGCTTGAGCAGGCTTCTTGCTTCTTGCTTGTTCTTCTTTTGCTTTTGTTTTTGCTACGACAGTCTTTGGCCCGATGTCCCACTTTGTCATAGATCTAACATTTGCCATTAAACTTATGCTTCTTTGTTTCTCCCCCTTTAGAGCCTTGTGAGAAACTTTCTCCAGAAAACTTCTGTTTCTTTACTTTTGGAGCATGTTCCACCACATTTGCCTTAGACTCCATTAGATACTTATTAGCTCGCTTCTCTAAATTACAGTTGTCCTCCTCAATCCTCAAACGCACAATCAATTCCTCCAAATTCATTTCTTTGCGCTTATGTTTGAGGTAGTTTTTGAATTCCTTCCAGCCTTGTGGTAATTTCTCAATTGAGGCAGTAACCTAGAAGGATTCACTAAGAGACATGCCTTCTGCATGAATGTCATGCAGAATAAGTTGGAGATCTTGAATCAGCCATCGCAAAGTCCAGAAAATTGACTACTATGAATTTCTTCGAGCCAGCATCTTCTGTCTTGTATTTTTTTCTCCAAAGACTCTTAAAGTTCATTTGCCGTCTTGATAGGACTGTAGACGTTGTATAATGTGTTGTCAAATCCGTTCAAGATATAGTTCTGGCAAAGGAAATCAGCATGTTTCTAGGCATCGATCGCAACAACCACTTGTCGGTCGGTTTCATCCTCTTTCAAAGTAGAAGCATCCTTATGGAGAAAATGTACTAGGTTGAGAGTAGTAAGATAGAACATCATTTTCTGCTGTCATCTTTTAAAATCAGTTCCTAAGAACTTCTCTGATTTTTCACCGTGATTGACTAGTATAGTCACAATAGGATGAGGGGTTGGCGCAGTTGCAGCCACCATATCAGTACTTATTTGAGCATTAGTTTGACTAGTTTCAGTAGCCATGAATTCTAAATTATAAAACAAAATTATAATTAAAATAATTAAAATACTTCCACACAGAAAATTAAATTTTTGTAACACTTCAATAATTAAAATACTAAAACATAATTTTAATTAATGAAAACTCAGAAATTATTTCTAAAAACCAAAATTAATTTCTGACAAACTTCACAAATAAATATTATGAATTGTTAATGACACCAGTATATTACTACTAATTGTCAAAGAAAATAAACAGTATCTTACTACTATTTTTCAAACAGTATATTACTACTATTTGTTTTTTCAACCAGAATATTATTTGTAAAACCACAGAAAATAATTTCTGTAAGAAGAAGAAAGAGAAAAGGAAACAAACGAAAAATTCTGTATAAACAGAATAATTTGAATCTGTCTTAAGATGTTGGAACAATCTTCTGTATAAAATAAATAACTTGAAACAAATCAAACAAATAAAAATAAATTATTTACAGAATTTATTTTACCGAAATGTAAAAGTACAAAATAGATCAAGTCGAGTGTGAGACACTCTATCCTTAAGACAAATTCACCCTGCTACAGTGCTTATGGATAAATAGCGTCTATCTCCCAAGATACAACGATCTTCACAAATTGTAATAGTACTCAAAACAATTTGTATGGCAAACAAAACCTATGTTCTATACTCTCTGAATTTTTCCTAAAAACTAGTATGAAGAGAATTTATGCAAATGAGCAAAACTGAGAGGGAACCAAGAGAATTTCAGATTTTTCTAGATGTTTGTGATTGTGAAAAACCTACTGGAAAGTCTTTTATTTATAGGACAAATGGTGACCATTCAAATCTGTCCGAATAGGTGCAAAAAACCAAAACAGATACAGTTTGAATTTCAAACAGATCTGGTGGTAGTTTCAACAGATAATTGCATGGCAGTTTAAATCTGTCTGGGCAGTTTTAAAACTGCTGGAAATGGACTGAACAAGGGACTGTTTGGACTGTAAAAAATTAATTTAATTTCGTTTAGAAATTCAAATAATTTTCCCGAAAGAATTTGAAAAAATTCAAATAAATTTTGTCAAAAAAAAATTAAAGTTAGAACCAACCCAACCTATACCCGCGCCCGACACGGCTGGACGGGCCGGTCGGACTGATGGCGGTGGCGCGCGCGTGCGTAGTGGTTTGGGCTAAGGTTCACATTGTCCATAACTCCTCCCTTTCACAAACTTGGGGTGCCCCTTGGGGCCCAACCCAAGTGTTGTCATTTAGAACTTATATACACACATAAATTCTCTTAAGTTTCCAATGTGGGACAAGCCTTACAAAGAAACCCACATTTAATTCTTTAATTGTCCATTCCACGAACCCGAAAACGATGTCAACTTTTCATTCACTCATAAATGGTTTTGACGAACCGTCTTCATTGTGTAACTTGCCATGCGGCAAGGAACACATCACCTCTGGACCCACCTCAAAAGACTTGTGGGCTCCATCCAAAATTGGGCTCAACGTTGGCCCAAAATAAGCCTATAAAAATCAATTTTCCAATAATTCTCCCATAATAATATTGATGTTAACCTCTTGAAAAACAGTTCCAGATGTCAATTTTAACTTCTCCAAATTCACATCCAATTTTTGAACCTCAAACGTGAAGTGAAGCCTCATCTCCTATAAACCTCACAAATTTTCAACTGCCTCTTGCTTCGTCGAACCTCTGTCTCCACTGCCGTAGGGCTGCTACTCCCATATATATATAGATATATACCTGAAGTTCACGGTGAGATTAATTCCCATATTAGTCAGTTTAATGAAGTTCTCATTTTTCTGTGTATCCAATACAATAATCTCTTCCAAGATTCATTATAAAACATAGGATGGGTCAACAGGAAGCAACTTGAAAACAAACCCTGTTTTCTTGTTTGCAAAAATATAAATACATAAAAGAAATACAAAATTAGTGAAATAAAACGTTCAAGTGAAAGAAATCTGGAAAATTTGAGACCAAATTCCACATTTAGCTAAAATATTTTTGGTCTCTTTTCTTCTTCCCTTTGATTTCATTTGAGAACTTCAATACTCATACAGAAAAATAATGGAACTCACTCATTTGAGTTTCGCGTAGAGGAGCTTTGGTGAGATCTTCATCAACATGATACTAAAAAAAAAAAAAAAGAGACGAAACTCGTGTAAAGTTTCCACAATGGAAATGACGGTGTTTGGACAAAGATAGCTTTTATTCAAGCACTCAAAACATCACAGTTTTGAGCACAGCATTAGCTGATGTGCATATATCCCTAAACCCCTTCCTCCATGCTCTGTCCATTCAAAGAGAGGTATTTGAGATTTGGTAAGAATTCGTGCATCTCTGTTGGTAGCTTTCCTATATTTCCATGTAACCTCAATTGAAGGAGGTGCTGGCAGTGAGA
Organism: Camellia japonica; assembly: GCA_030407325.1. Taxonomy (NCBI): domain Eukaryota; kingdom Viridiplantae; phylum Streptophyta; class Magnoliopsida; order Ericales; family Theaceae; genus Camellia; species Camellia japonica. The sequence goes on from JAPPVO010000007.1 coordinate 20,448,579, forward strand.
AAGTGGTTGCAGTGTATGATTCCAAATGGTGTCTGTACTCGCAAATAGATATAATAATGTTTGGAGGCTTCTTAATCTACCAATAGAGTCTACAGTGAACCCCTTGTTTTCTCCATTCAATTTTACATAAAGCTCACGAATATTGATTAAATACCTTAATTGAATAAATTCCATCGGGTCATGAACCTCAATTCTATTTAGAGTTTGAAGGTTTGTTAGGTTTTCCACTTGGAACTACAAAACTGAATTAATTTGTCAAATTTGGAATACAACCATCGATATTTTTGTTTTTATTCGGAACCTATCTATCGAATTAGCAAACATTATTCGGAAGTATATTTTGAAATAAGCTCCCAATTTTGGAAGATCGGGGCTGAAGCTCAAACTCGCAAAAAATTGAAGAAAAAACGGCAGTTTTGATGGCAATGGAGTGCACAGATGTCTAGAAATGGTAAATACAATAACAAAATGGTAAATGCAATAACAAAATGGAATAATGCCTTACCTTCAACAATGCAATGGAATCTCTTCAATAGTGTTGTCAATGGAGGTCTTTAATGGAATGGAGGTCTTCAATAGAGCAAAGTTCTTCACTTTGACTGTTGTAGCACTGTGGGTCTATAAATTTTCAAATCGTAGCAGTAGCAGTGTGTGTGGAAGGAAGGACAAGTGTGTGGAAAGAAGGTTGAATGAGTGTGCGTACAATGGTATGAGTGAAGAGTATAATTAATACATTTAGTGTGTGGATTGAGAAAACTAATCAATAATTAAATTATATAGTGTGTACACTGAGAAATGATGTGGATTGAAATAATTAAGTGTGTGGAAATAGAATTTTCCACTAGAGAAGGGTTAAGGTAGTAGAAGTGATTGTGGAAGAGCAAATAAGGGTAGGGATGGGCGGGAAATGGTGGCTAGAGTTAGGGCTGGTGGTGGTGGCTAGGTGGGATAGAGTTAGGGTTAAGGTTAAGGTAAAGGTGGTGGTTAGGGTGAGATAAAGTTAGGGTTAGGGTTAGGGTTAGGGTTAGGGTTAAGGTTAAGGTTAAGGTTAAGGTTATGGTTAGAGTTTTAGAGATTATGGAAGAGAATAAAATTAGAATTGCATGATAAGAAAATTTTTGTGTTTGTATTTGTAATTTTTTTTAAAATTTATTATCAATAAATAAACTAAAGGAGAAGGGATGCTATTAGCTTCTCTCCCATATCTTACAATATATACTAACTAGGATGAGTCCATTTTTTTGTGGTTGGGATTGGACCAGTCCATTTGGTTGGACCTAAATTGGACACAAATACCTAACCGCAATTACGAAAGGGTCAGGGCAGGGCCCAGTTAGAGTCCATTCCTACCTTCCAAGACTTTTTCCCTCTATGAAAAACATTGCACACACTTTTATGCACAAATGCTAATTATATATTTATCTATCCATATATATAATAATTTGTTTTAATGTTGTGTTGACACGAGTTTGTACCCCCAAAAAAAAAAAAAAAAATTCTCTTTACATTTCTCTTTAGTTATTTCAATTATATCTTACTCCTTGATGGTATTAGTATGTTTTGTGTGCTACACATCAATAAATTGAGGCACACAGAATCAATCATAAAAAACTATAAATGAAACAATTTCTTCCAATGGTGAACCCTACTATCTAATATGAACATCTACTTATTGGTCAATATAATTTGATCTTAATATAATACCAACTAGACTAATTTTTATTTTCCTAATGAGCATTTAATACAAATTAGGTGGTTCTTAGTGGGAGTTGGCGGCGGAAAGTGATTATTGATGGTCAGAGATAGTTGTCAAAAGAGTTTGCTAGAGCAATGGCTTTGTTGTGGTGGGGCTGATGGTAGTGATGAGCAGTGACCAAAAGGGGTGGGAGAGAAAGGAAGCAATGGAAATTTATTTCCAAAACATACGAAAACAGCATCTTTTTTTTTTTAGTTACAAGAATTAAGTAAATTTTGTAAATTATTTATACGAAAATAGAACTTGTATTTTTGGTAAACAGGAACTTGCATACATTTCTTAAACCCAACTTTAAACAATTGGGCTTGTAAAACAGGCCTAGATATCGCTATGATCCAAACACTGAAGTTTGCTATCCATGGGTTGGCATTTGGTGTGGACAATCATGGAAAATGCTAGAGAAACTCAAAAAATTTATTATGAGACTCATATGATGTAGATTTCACATTTGATAAATCTTTTATGCTGTGTGTTTGGTTGAAGGATTTGAAAAGAGAAATAAAAAAAAGTAAGTGAAATATAAATAAAATATATTTACATTTCACTTAATTTTACATATATATATTTTTTTATTTTCTTTCCAAATCACTTTACAAATCTCCTAACCAAATATAACATTGGAATTCAAGCATTACCCATAAAATCGTTCATCAAAACCATTGATGCATCAAAGTCATAATCAAAGCGTTGTAAACATTCACAAAAGTTGTGTTATTTGTAGGGTCTTTTTCTACATCATCATCATCACTCACTCACTGGAATTCACTAAGCATACATGGGTACAGCTCACACGTTCACACACATAACAGTGACATTTCATACACATAAATAACAGTGTCCTCAAAAAACAGTGGCATATCATAACCACCCCCCCCCCCCCCAAAAAAAAAAACCAAAAAAAAGAAAAAGAAAATCACCATATGTTTCATATCGTTGTTACTTTTTCGGAAAAATTACAAAGAAATTACCGTATTTGTTTCTTATAAAAAAAAATTAGACATTTACACACAAGTTTTAATTTATGAATTTATACTCTATTAAATCCTAATTAAGATTTTTTAGATCTTTTAAGTCTCATTAAATTTTTAATAGTCGAAATTGCCTCTCAAATAATAATCGTTCATCATTTATAATTATTTATAAAGAAATATAATGATTTGACATTTATTTTGATTTTCAAAAGTTTAAAATATCAACTTTCAAATTATAAAAATTTTTTAAAAAAATTATGTGAAAAAAAACTAACTTTTTTTAAAAAAACCGAATTATTTTTTTGTATAAAACTGAAAATTTTGTATCTATAAAGAAGTATGATGATGGAACATTGATGTGCAAAACTGAAAAAAAAAAAAAAAAAAACTTTAAAAATGAAAAAACTGATGATGTTCTTAGTTTTAAAACTGGAAAAAACTATTAATATTCTCAGTTTTTTTAAATAGTTGAATCAAACTAGTAAGTAGAAGGGTAGAAACATTTAATTTCATACTCTATTTTTTTATCAGTTAGTAAAATAATTATCTAAAAAATTACTATACAAAATTGATAATGTTCTTAATTTTTAAAATTAGAAAGAAAAAAAACTGATAATATTCTCAGTTTTACTAAATAAGACTTATTAGTAAAAAAAAAATCTTAAATAGAATCTAAATTACCATAACATTTGTAAATAGGACTTTTAGGTAATTAATTCTAAAAAAATAAATCATGAGTTTTTATTTTGCCAATTTAAATTCTATTCTTTTGATTTGTTTTCAGTTAAACTATTACTTTTTTCAGTTAAACTGACTGAAAAAAGTTGTTTTAATAATTAAACTCAATGTAAGTATATATAAAATATATATTTTTATTGAGTTTAACAATTAAAATGTCATTTTTTGTTAATTTTATTTAACAAAAATAGAAAGATAATTTAGACCAAAAAATTAAAAATTAAAAATTTAAATTGATAAATTAAAATTTAGATTTATTTTATTTCAAGGATTAAATAAAATTTTGGGGTATAGGGGAGAGATAAGGTTAGGATAGAGGTGAGACCCATTTAATGTTGTGTTTTGTTTGCAGATTTAGGGAAGGGGTTGAGATGGAGGTCCGGATTAGGTTGGGCCTTAGTAGGAATGGCAACGGGGCGGGGCCAGGCCGGGGACCACCCTCCCCGTCCCCGATCCCCGAAAGTGATAAATTTCCCGTCCCGTCCCCGATCCCCGGGGGGGAGCCTATTGCCCCTCTCACCCTCGCCCCCGATCGGGGATCGGATTTCCCCAACCCCGAAATATCCCCGACCCTTTTTTTTTTTTTTAAACAATCTTCATGAAGAAATCTGAAGTTGAAGAAAAAAAAAATTAAACAATCTGAAATCTGAAATTAAACAATCTTCATCTACAATCTTCATGAACATCAACAAAAAAAAATTAATTTGTTCTCATCATCAACATCAGCAATCATCATGAACAACAATCATCAACTTAAAAAAAAAAAAATCTGAGTAAAAAAATCTGAAATCAACAACGCAGCGATCTACTGAAAGAGAGAGAGAGAAGAGAGAAACCAGCGATCTACTGTACGTCGCCTCCGACGCCACTTGCTTCCCCCTGTACACGATCGGTGACTGCAAGACCGTGTCAGAGACTGCGACACAGTCCCTTCTTTACCGCTGCTGCTCGATCTCTGTTTGAACATCTGAGTTTGCAGATCTGAGAGATCGCCGAATGAGAGATATGTGAGTTTACAGATCTGAGTTCAATGGTGATGGAAGGCGGGAGACAAGGGCAACGGAGGAGAAGGGAGAGGAGGATAACTGAGAGAGGGAGATTGGCGCCGGCGATGAAGGAGAGGACGACAGCGATGGAGGTGGGAGGCGGACAGCAACGGAGGTGGGAGGCTTTTAGAGAGAGAGAGAGAGATATATGAGAGGCCGTGTGAGGCTGTATGAGTGAATTGGGTTTGCTTTTTGGGTTTGGTTTATACATGTATATATAAAGGGGTATGATAGTAATATCACTTCGGGGGAGATACGGGGACAGGGACGGGGACGGAGACGGGTCGGGTCCGGGACTGTGAATGTTATCCCCGTCCCCGGCCCGAAATACTTCGGGGATTTAATTTCAAATACCATCCCCGTCCCCACGGGGTATTTTTCGGAGAAAAACCATTTTGATCGGGGTTGGGGGGTCGGGTCCCCGTCGGGCCGGGTTCAAATTGCCATCCCTAGGCCTTAGAAGGGGGATTGAGATAGAGGAGGTGGAGGTGGTATTAGAAAAATAGTCCGCCAGACTTTTTTTTTTTTACATGGGCATTTTTCTTGAACATTAATTTTTAATTTTTTGTAAAGTAAAAATCATTTTTTATTTGTTTTATTTTTTATTTTTTACATGTTCGGTATTTTTTTTAACATTAATATTTAATATTTTTATTTTTTTATTATTTTATATAAAAATAATTTAACAATCTCTACAAATTAAAAATTATTATTAAAATAAATATAATTTTATTTAAATCCCTCACTATACATCTCCTCTACTATATCTCTGAAAGTACACGGCGTCTAAAGGTAAGGGACCATGACACTCCATGACCATTTCAGCGGAAGGATATATTGAACTTTTCCTTTTTCCCAAAAAGTAGAAAAACACCTTCCCAAATCCCTCGTAACAGGGGAACAAGTAGGCTCCGTTTGGTTTGCCTTTATAATCATAAGTTTAATGGTAAAATTTTCAAATTATTTTTTAAAATTTAGGATAAATTACAAAACACATAGCTTAAGGTTTATTTAAATTATAAATTATCCTTTATAATTCTAGAAATTACGTTATATCTCTTAAAGTTTCTAATTTCAACAAATATGTTTTGTTATTAATAAATCATCAAGTTAATCAACAGTTTTTAATAATGTTAAAATTTTATTTCAATTAATAATTCAAATAATTTTATTATTGTATAGATGAACAGTTAGAAATTTTACTTTTTCAATTAATTTTATTAAATAAAAAATTATGACAGGTAGGTATTTGTAATTTTCCAAATCACAAGGAAAAATTCATATTTTAAGCAAACCTCAGAGGTGTATTTGTAATTTATCCTAAAATTTATAATTAAACACACAACTTAAAATTATACAAACTCAATGCAAAAATTAATTTTAAAACTCATAACCAAACACATAACACTAACACAAAACTCAATTCAAAACTCTTTTTGATGATATAGTGTTGAAAATGGTTAGTGATGCGATTGTTAAATTATTTTTATAAAAAAATCTTTAAAAAAATAATTTCTATATTTAAAAAATATCTAAAAAAAATTTCCAAATAAATGGTTGCAATTGTAAAAAAAAAAAAAAAAAATTAAAACTTAAAATTCATTGTTTTGGTCAACCGGCCGGACGTTCAAGCAAACGACTAGGTAGACCCAATCTGCTTTTTTTCAAAATTCAAAATTCAAAATTCAAAAATTAAAAATATCTTTCAAAACATTTTTCAAAACTGATAACTAAACCAATTTTATTTTTTCAAACTCAACTCACAATTCCACATTTAAAACACAACTTTAAAAAAAAAATCACAATTTTAAAAAAACAGCATTATTCTCTGCTCGTAGGGCGATGTAATGTAGTGCTCTAATTTGATTTTCATTAGTTGAATCACTAGGATTTTTCACCTTTTTGTCTCTTTGAGGAGATAATTAGGGGTCATAATTAGGGGTCTTTTGGGAAGTTACAAAAAAAATCAACTTTTCAATTTTTTTAAGAAAATTTACCCATAAGTTCTAGTTTTTGAAAAGTTAAACCATTTAGTCTTAAAAGTTTTCTTATACTCCATTTAGTCCCATTTGCATATCAATCTAATGTTCGAAACATTAATCTGATGTTTGAAACATTGTAATGGGACCTTTCAGTCTATAAGAAAACTTTTAGGACTAAACAGTGTATAAGTTATTAATTTGGGATTTATTGGTGTATCCCCTTTTTTTAATCAAAAAAGTCAATTTTTTTTATCCAAAATAACCCAAATTTTTGTCAAAAAAGTCAGTAAAAAAATCAAAAAAGTGAAAAAGTAAACTTTTTACCAATTTTCCAGAACACCACTTAGATACTTGTATTTAGTGTGTTTTATTAGAAGATTTGAGAATGAATTTAAAAATTAAAAGAAAAAAAATGTGTGAAATTACATGAAATATAAGTATATTTTAACATTTCATCTATTTTTTTTTTTCCTTTTCCATTTCTAAATTTATTTTTAAATTCTCCAACTAAACACTGCACAGATGAATAGGATGGAACAATGCTCATAGATCACCAAATAATTTCTCCACACTAGGACCACTTAGAGAGAGAGAGAGAGAGAGAGAGAGAGAGAGAGAGTCCACTTTTGCCTCCTCATTACCAGGAAATTGCCCTCCTCCAATTCCTCATTACCAGGAAATTCTCTTTCTCCTATTCCTTCCTGGACTTTCAATTCCATGGCCCAGAAAGTCACACTTCAGTTTCAAAACAAAATCAATTCACCATTGAAAATGTTAAAATTTTTTAAGTGAATTTTTTTTTTTTTTTTCATATTCATATTGAATTTTAAAAAGTTCACACACGACCTATTTCTATAATATGATTAGCGCCACATTAATATTTAATAAGACCTATTTGATATAATTTATTAAAATTACTTGTAACTTTTTCATTTTTATTATACAATTTTGAAATTATTTAGTATAATTTATTTGAGCTGTCAAACTATTTAGTATAGCTTCTATTTATAGCTTTAGGTATAACAAATTTAAATAAACTGAAAAAAAAAAGTTTATTTCTAAAAACTAGATGGAAAATATTTAAGAAAATTTATTTATAAATTCCATTTTAAGAAATGGTGATCCGTTTAGTCCCAATAATTTTTTTATAGATCAATTAGTCTAATTGATTTTAGAAAATTAAATTTAATATATTATTTGAAAACTGAATTTACAATTATACCTTTATTTATATTACATATATATATATATATATATATATATTAATCTTTTGTGCTAAAAAGGAAAGATACAAAATCCATGGGAATCAAATTTTGGATGAATTTTTATATGATTTTTTTTTTTTTAATTTAGAAAATATTTCAAAAGAAGTTCAAAAATTACTTCAAGTTCAGAATTCTTCAAGCATTCCCAAAGGATGTTGAATTTTTCAAACATTTCAAAAGTAATACAAAAATTTCTTAGCAACTTTTGACAAATGTATAATTTCAAACTGTAACACTCAAACGTAACATTCCAAAAAACTCTTTAACGTACTTTTTCCAAACGTAATACTCAAATATAGTATTCCAAAAAAACATTTTAATATAACACTCTAATGTAACCAAAAAAAAAAAAAAATCCTTGATATACTTTTTTTTAAATGTAACACTCTAAAAAAAATGTGAGATTTTTCAAACCATTTCAAAATAAGTACAAAAATTCCTTAGTACACTTTGGATAAATATATAGTTTCAAACTGTGAGTGTTATGTTTAGAAAAAGTACACTAAAGAATTTTTAATATTTTTGTATGTATTATATTGGAACGTTAAATTTTGGGATTTGAGTGTTACGTTTAAAAAAAAATACACTAATAAATTTGTGTGTTATATTAGAATATTACGTTTGAAAAAAATATATTAAAAAGTTAAGTGTCACGATGCTATGTTTGAAAAAAAAAAAGTACACTTAAGAATTTTTTTAACGTGTTACATTGAAATGGTACATTTTTTTTTTTACAATGTGAAATTTATTTTAGAAAAAGAAAAAATCCAAAAACTCTCTAATACAAATTGTCCAAATATGTAATTTTACATTTGAAAAAACTCTCTTTTATTTTTAAAGAATTAAATCTAATTTTAAGTGACTATTATTTTGTGTATTTTTCACTTTAATAAGACTTTTAAGTTCATAAATAAATTATAAAAAAAAAAAAAAAACAACTTAACAATTTACAAAATTATATTTTAAAATTATTTATTGATATTCCACTCAAATATTTAACTTCTGTCTTTAATGTATTAACTTTTAATCTACGACAAACCGCAAAACAGCACCCTTTGTGCCAGACAACTTTTGCTTTACATAAGATTTTACAAACTTAAATACAACAATGATAGAGACCCCCTTTTCCCATCACCCCCTTTCACCCCCTCTCACTCTCATTGGTTGCTTTTTCTTTTTTTTTTTTTTTTTTTCCTGCACATCCAATCACCCCCTGACACATGTCAAAGGGGGGTGAGGGGGTGCCCCTTTTGAGGGGGTCTAAAGTATTATTCACTTAAATAAATCCTAACAACTGAATTAAACATAAATAAATTGTAATTTCTGAAAACTACACGAGTTAAAAAGGGACTCAATATAATTTATAGAGAATTCCTTTGTATTAAGCCATATGATCAAAACACCCAAATAAAGAAACACAGACTTCAACACACCACCAAAAACAAAGCCATTACAGAGAGAGATCATACCCAACACAAATGGCAACAAAAAACTTGCCCTCATATAAGCTTTTACATTTTATATATTACTTCTGTTAAAAAAAAAAAAAACTGAAAATGGGTCTTCTTCTTCTCCTCCTCTCTAATGGGCTCTCCTAATAATAATATTAAACAGAATCCCTTAATTTTCCTTTGCTTTCTTTTCTTTTCTTGGGGTGGTGGTGATGGAAGATTGATTAAGCAGCTGCCACAGTGCCTGTACGGAAAGGATAGTCTCGGGCTTTGTTTGGAGAGGCGGATTTGGATTTCCTCTTCTGATCTTTTCTCAAAGCTTTCATGGAATCAGAGACATTCGATTTCTTCTCTTTTGTTTCATCTATCTCTATCTGTTCTTGTCTGCACTCTTCACTACAGAATGGTGTGTCCCCTCTGCATAAAATCATCACCACATAAATCTAACAATCAGTACCAAATCAATATACAATAATGTCCTTTGGTTGCTAAGAAAAATGAAGGGAAAGTGGAAAAAAACCACTACTTTGAATATTAGAATGTCCTGTATTTGAAACCCAAAAGGCCTTGAAATCTCCTGAATCCAATAATTTATAACGTAGACAGACAAGATCCCAATTTTCGGAAGCTAAAATGATAAAAAAAAAAAAAAAAAAAAAAAAACGATTGTAATTTATATGATTATTTTATGATCCTCAGTTTTCTTAGCAACCAAACAGGAAAAGGAAAATATAAACGAAATTTCGTTCATTTTTATGGTCTGCACTTGCAAATTAATATTTCGAATCTTAAAATGTCCTGTTTGGTTGCTAAGAAAAATAAAGTGAACAAATTAATATTTTGAAACTGAAAATTTCCTATATTTGGATTCTGGAACCCGAAAGCCTTTTACTCTCCCGAGTCCAATCATTTTTGACGTAGACCAGATCTCAATTTTCGGAAGCTAAAATAACCAAACAGAACGATTCCAATTTATATTACTATTTCACGCTCTTCAGTTTTCTCAGTAACCAAACAAAGTGAACGGAAAAGGAAAAGGAAAATAAAAACGAAATTTCGTTCATTTCCATTTCTGGCCTGCACTTTGGTTACTCTAAGAAAAACCCAATTGGTGCAAGTCATACTTTTTGCATCAAGATCACCTAATAGATTGAAAAAAAGGAAAGAAGAGCTTGAAAAATAAGCAAAACTTTCCGGGAAAATTCGACATTCCCGTGAAAACAGGACAAAATAAAACTGGGTTCTCAAATTCAGGAACAGATTGATGAGAGAGAGAGAGAGAGAGAGAGAGAGAGAGAGAGAGGGAGAGAGAGAGAAGGGACAAACCTGTACATAAAAATGTCTTTGTTATCACCGAGGGGTTTTTTGCACAGAAAGCAAGCGTGTAAGAAATGAGGTTGATATTCCTCGAATCTTCCACCATCATAGAACCTTCCAGATCTAGGAGACCCAGAGAAGGATGATAGGCTTCTCATGCTTCCTCTTCTGTGCGAGCCTGCGTAACAGAGAGGCCTGGAAAAGAAAGGGTGGTTGTGGTGATGGTGGTGATTGTTTCCCGAGAAACCAGCCTCCATGTCTGCAAGAGAAGCAAGACCATCGTCGTCTTCGATGAAATAAGGCCTTCTAGTTGATGTAGAGCCCATCAATTTGAGCTCAGTCATTTGGGTTTAGAGAGAGAGAGAGAGAGAGAGAGAGAGAGAGAGAAGGTGAGGTGAGGTGGGGTGGGGAGAGAGTTTGGTTATAAAAAGGGGTTGGTGAGGTGCTTCTGATGAAGGGGAGAGAGAGAGAGAGAGAGAGAGAGAGAGAGAGAGAGAAAAGTGTAAACCACGGCGGGTTTGGGGAAGCCGTGAGAGTGAATCTATTGGCCAAGTACTGGTAGTATCAGAATCTCCTTCTCTCTTTTAATTTGAATTTCTACTCTCTTTTAATTTGAATTTCTATTTATCTTATGGGTATTTTGGCCACTGAAAAAATAAAAATCAATTTATTTGATTTATTAACTTTTTTTTAATGTATTTTTAAAAAAAGTTAAAATATTAAAAAAACAATTTTTTCCCTACTTAAAATGGTCAGAGAAGCAAGTCTTTGGGATAATTTGCGTACGATTTTTTTAAATCCCTTTTACTTATATTACAATAAGACGTGTGAAAAAATTATAGAAGTAATACAATTTAAATAAATTGGTTATTTTTTGTATACTGATTTTTTTAAATTATTACAAAAATATATATAAAAATGTTTAAAATAAGGGCAAATTACAAACACCCCCTTGAGGTTTGGTAAAAATACAGATTCCCCCCTGAGGTTTGAGAAATTACAAATTGCCCCCTGAGTGTCAAATTTTCATAACAAATTAGAAGAAATTAGGGGGGAATCTGTATGAAAATAAAAACCTCAGGGGGCAATTTGTTATGAAAATATAAACCTCAGGGGGCGGGATGTAATTTCTCAAACCTCAGGGGGAAATCTGTATTTTCACCAAACCTCGAGGGGGGTGTTTGTAATTTGCCCTTAAAATAATATGATAATTTACGGTGTTTTGAAAAGATATTTACAAGCTAATTTTTTGATTTTTTGACTTTATTTTGTGAGAGAGAAAATGGATTAAAAGATGAGAAGTGGCTTTTAACCCATCTACTAAAATAGGCATTTGTAGTAAATAAGCTAATAAACAGTTAGAGCATCTCCAATGGAGCTGCTGTTCAACCTGCCAAAGTTAAAATTTGACAATAATGGCAAAAAGAGGATCTCTAATGGACTGCTATTCTACTTGTCAAAGATAGCAGATGTCATATCTGTTTTCAAATTTGGCAAGTTGAATAGCAACTCCCAAATTTGCCAGATCAGCAAAAATCAACAAATTTTTTGCACCAAATTCAGTTAAAAAAATAGAATTGAAACAGTTCAAACCAAATTTTCTATTTTGTTGCCAAATTAACAAATTTCAGAATGAATTTGACAAACTCAAATTCAGTTTCTCTTAATTTTTTATTTTTATTTTTTGATCATTTATCACCAAATCAGTCGATCCAAATCATATGGTATGCATTCACAATAAACCAAACCATATCAGATGAATATTATCACAATAAATCAAATCCAAATTGGCTTCAATTCTTTGAAGATCAAAATAAAATAAATAGATGAACAAAAATTAAACCAAAAATCAAAATAAATAATTAAGAAAATTTTAGCAAACATATCAAATTGTGTTCTTTGAAGATCTTTCTGGAGATGCTTGAGTTCTTTGAAGATCCGGTTTGAATCTATCGCCAGATTTGAGCTTCAAAAATCGTGATCACCTCAGATCCACATCAATAACTAGAAAAATAAAGAAAAAAAAATCAAAGCCTATATATATATATATATATATATAAGTATGTATATAGATGGAGATCGTACCAGAGAAAGAGAGGAAATGAGGGGCGGTTGTGTGGAGGTGAAGACTTGGAACCAAGGACAGAACAAGAGAGAGAGATCGGAGAGTAGACAGATCGGTGAAAACTTGAGCTCAATGACAAAGACACAGACAGAGAGAGACGTTTGGATGATAGAAGAGAGTGAGAGAGTGAGAGGGGGAGTGAAAACAACTTCATAGGTAGAGAGAGAGAGAGACATTTCGATCATAGAGGAGGAGGATGAAGAGAATAAGAGACTGGTTTGAGGAGAGGGAAGACAGAGAGAGAGAGAGGAAGCGTGAAAACAGAGAAATGGAGAAGATAGAGTGAGAGAGAGGGAGACAGAATGAGAGAGAGGAAGGGTGGATGATTCTAGACGGTGCATATCAACCATTGAAGTTTTATACGTGGACGGTAGATATGCTCTTATTTTGTATAAAAAGAGCCGCTGTGCTTTGTTTGGTTTAATTTTTTTTTCCAATTTTTTATTTTTTTCATTTTTTATATTTGTCTAGTTGGGAATAATATGAATATATAATTTTTTTTTTACAAATAGGTAAAAAAATGTCACAAAAGACAAAAATAAACAAAAATAAAATCACAAAAAAATATGTCCAAACAACACCTACAAACTTAGAAGGAAAGTTGGTTGAGATTTGCCAAAATAGCAAATGACCATTGGAGCACCATTGCTATAATTTGGCAAAATAGCATTATTCATTGCCAAATTATAGCAATAACAATGGCATTATAGCAACAATGGTTAGAGATGCTCTTAAATGGTTGGTTAATTTTGACTTTTCAAAAATAATTTTTAAATTTTAAATTTGTACTATTTTTTTTATCTTTATTTTTTTAATATTTTGATCAAATTTTTTTATTCGTTAAATGCATAGATTTACTTTTTTTAAAAAAATTTGTGATTTGTTTTTAAATTTAATAAATACAAAAAAAAGAAAAGAAAACACATTGAAATAGGAAAAACATTTAAAAAATGATAAAATTTGTAAATACTAATAACTAAAATCATAATTTTTAATAATATTATGTAATAATTGAAAGTAGTAATTTTCCCAAAAAATATATATATATATATACATATATACATATGAACAGAATAATAGTGATCGGATGCCATTAGACAAATAAAATCAAGCTAAAATTCCTAACTCACCTAAAAAAAAATTGTGGGTTAAAGGGAGAATGAGTTAGTTTGGTATAATTTTTTTCAAATTATAAATTAATAATAAAAAATAAAAATATTTTTTTATTTAATTTTCAGATAATTATTTTTAATTATTTTTTTCTATTTCATAAATTACAACGCCAAATACTCTATTCTAAATTCTTAAAATCTACAAATTATAGGCACATTTATTAATAAATCATATATTCATGATTTATAGATCATTTTAGTCTTATAATTATTTTTATAAACCCATAAGAGCGGGAAGTTGAGAATTGGAATTTTTTTGGCTAAAATAGGAATAAAAAAATAAAATAGGTTTTTTAGTCTAATAAAACAAAACATCACATCTAACTCATAATCATTACATTTTTTCTCTCATAAAAAGTCAAAAAAGACAAAAAGCCCTTTCCAAACGTGACTTTTTAGCCCCAGTCTAAAATAATTAAAAATAAAAAAGCCAACCCACTTCCCAAACGAACCTTAAGTCTTATTTCACATTAAAATCTCCTAAATAATGCATATTTGCATTTGGAAACATAATAAGACAATAGTACACACATTAAAATGATCTCCCATTATAATATTTTAAGTCTTCGTTTGACATGCCAAAAATTCTGACTTTTTGGGCTATTTTAGTCCCAAAAAAATAAAATTGACTAAAAATCAATAAGATAAAATGTCATATCGAAATCATAATTATTTCATTTTTGCTCTTACAAAAGTCAAAAAGCCTATCTCAAACGAGACATTTTAGTCATAGGCTAAAGGGAAAAGTTAGGGACCATGAAATTTTTTTCATGAAAGTGATCATGAAAAATTTATGATCCTTGGATTACCTTGATTAGTGTGTGGTGCTTTATTCTAAGTGTAATCCAAGGGTCACAAAGTTTTCATGATTATTTTCATGAAAAATTTTTCATGATTCTTAGAATTGCTGTAGGCTAAAATAACCAAAAAGCTAAAAAGCTAACCCATATCCCAAATGAACCATAAGAATGACATATTTGATAAAAATTTAATAAGACAATAGTATAAATCTCTCATTGTCACATTTTAAAGAGAATGACACATTTGACAAAAATTTAATAAGACAATAGTTCGCAAATAAAGCATACCTACATTTGGAATCTCCAAAAATTAGTAAAAGAATCTCATAGTGTACATTTTTAAATTTAAAGCCTCGTTTGGCAACATCACTTTTTAGTCTAAAAACAAAAAAGTCATTAAGAAAATCAAAAAGCTAATAACCTATACTAAAAAGTCAAAGATTATTCTTTCTCTCTATTTTTTGCCTTTTTTTTTTTGTAAAAAATTTAAAAATTATCTCAAACATACTAAATTTTTTTTTATATCATATTTTAATCAAAAAATTAAAAAATTACTGAAAAGGCTTGTTCCAAACAAGGCTAATTGTTTATAAAAAAAAAATTAATGAAACTTTATGATACATATTTTTTTTAAGATGAGACTTCTAGATAAATTTTCCAAAATCGGTGTACCAAACAGCAATATGGATGACATTTTAGTAATATAATTGAAAGTTAGGGGGTAAAATTATGGGCAAAGAATCGCTGATGTGTGTTGGGTGGGAGCTTCTATTTACACACACCCATTCCCCTCTTTACACATCCATAATTGGTTCGGAAGTAGATTTCCGAAAATAAGCAATTGGTTCGGAAGTAGCTTTCCGAAAATAAACAATTGGTTCGGAAGTAGACTTCCGAATATAAGCAATTGGTTCGGAAGTAGACTTCCGAATGTGTTTATTTAATGTCCAAAATAGTAATTTCACTTGAAAAAAAATTTATAATAAAAATAATTTTTTTGAGGGATGTGCAAAGAGGGGAAGAGGGGTGTGTAAATAGAAGCTCCCGTGTTGGGTACACCTGCTCTTCCATCCTCCGACCCGGTAGGCCCAACTCGCGACCTAACTGCACACGAAGATTAGTGGGTCTTGGGACCGTGACGTAGTGTCCAATAGTAAGAAAGTGAGATTGATGAGTTTATGTCGGACGATTAAAAAAATATGATAAATTATGATTAGTGTGAGATATGATTATGTGGGATTTTAAGATTAATTAATAATTTTTTGCACATTAAATGCTTCGTCTCAGAGGTTTAATTTTTTAATTGAATTTTGAATTTTGAGTTGTATTTTGAAAAATAAATTGTTAAAATGAGTTTTGAAAGTTAAAAATGTGTTTGTTTATAAATTTTGAAAATAGTTTTAGGATAATTTATAATTATTTTTATTTTTTTATTGATTGATGTATAGAATGTGAGAGAATGAGAGAAGCAATGATAGAAAAAAAAACAATTGATTGATTTATTAATAATAAAAAAATAAAAGAAATAATTTTAAATTATATTTTAAAAATATATTAACCAAACATGTTTTTTATTTATTTTTATTCAAATCATTATCTGAAAACAAAAAATAATGCTAAAAATTCTAAAAATTCTATCAAATATCTTAAATGAATGTGACACCTATACAATATAAATCCTATATAAATTCTACACTCATATAAAATATTTAATAAATTTTTAAAAAATTCTAACATTTTTGGAAAACAAAACCACACTATTCGTTTTTCCTTCACTTCCCATTTTTTATTTTTATATTTTTATAACTTATAAATTTTTTTAATGTAAAGTGCACAAACGGTCTAAAGCCGTCGCTATTCGGCAGCTGGCCCACGCTCCTCTATGCGCGTCGCTTTTACGATGTCACTCTACTTCTTTGGGACCTCTCTCTCTCTCCTCCACAAAAGTCCTCGGTCCACATTCTTGGAGTGCTTCTATTTGTACACATCATTTACTCTCTTTACATACACTTAATAAAAAAAAAATTATTACATTTTAGTCCTAAAATGAAACTATCAAAATACCCCTTTCTTCTTCAAACTACCAAAAACTTAACCCTAACCATCAGTCACCACCATCCTCTATGGCCGCCGCCTCTCTTTTCCTCCATCACCGCCGTTCTCTTCCTTCACTACTGCAACTCTCTTTCATTTGCGAACGCATTGCCTTCCTGCTTCTCTTCCCCACCAGGTTGGGTATCGTGGAATCGCTTCATTTTCTTACCATTCGGACTACCAGTGTCGAAGGAATCGCTTTCGTTCGGAAATCAACCATCGAACCAATGAATTTGGTTCGACTATCACTATCCGAACAAAACACATTGGTTTGACCATCAACATCCGAACCCCCTTTCGTCTGCGAGTCGTCGTCGTCGTCTTCCTTTTCGCGACTGAGAGAGAGAGAGAGAGAGAGAGAGAGAGAGGTCGCGGTACGTCGCCAGTGTTGCGTCGTCGCCGGCAAGGTGGTTGTTGCCTAGGGTTAGGGTTAGGGTTTGATTGTTGCTTGCTGGTGTGGAAGAAGGTGTGTGGATTGAGAGTATGTGTATGGGGATACAACTAGAACAAAATTGTGTGTAATAAGTAAATTTTTTTTTTTTGTGTGTGAATTAAGAATGATGTGTAAAAAGAGGAATGTGTGTATAAATAGAACCTCCCCTATTCTTGCCTCTCCAAATATATTTTCGATTTTTTATTTTTATTTTTACCCTCACAATCTTTAAAGTGATTTACATTATTCATGATATGTAGAGCCTATTTATATATGTATGGAGCTCACATCATGAGTGGTATAGATCACTTTAGGATTGTGAGATCTCCAAAAAAAAAAGATATCTATCATTGTTGTATATTTTTAACCCACCTTTTTTTTATTCTTCTATCATTTTCATATAAAATTTAGAGACAATTCAGTGAGTTTTTTAAAAAATATTTACAAATGTATGAAAAATTTTAAGAATTTAATTATTAATATTTATAAAATCTATTACTTATGGGTAATTTATTTTCTAAATCTAAACTTAATTGTATTTTCTCCTAAAATTTACATGTAAGTAGAGATGCCCAAAATGGGCTTTGGGTTTGAAGAATTTTTTTATTTATAATTTTATTTTTTAAATATGACAAGTTTTTGAGCGAAAATTGAAAATTAAATATGGTTCTAAACTTACATAGAGAATGTAGTTTACTTTTTCCTTTGTAGTTTTTTATAAAATTTACATGTAGATAGAGAGGCAACAAAAAACTCCAACTCAAAAAGTCTATGACCCTAAAGAAATGGATTTGAGGTTTGATTTTGAAATGGTAGGGTTGAGTTTAAGGTCCATTTGTTTTCAGAAGTAAAATGGAGAGGATTAATAATAAGGAGATTGATAGTGAGGGGATTAAGTAAAATTGTGTTTATTTTGATGATAGTTGTTAGTGTAGGAATTGTTAAATTATTTTTATATAAAATAATAAAACAAATAAAAAAAATATAAAAATTAAACATTAATATTTTAAAAAAAATCCTAATATATAAAAAATAAAAAAATAAAAAAATTTCTAATCCTCTCACTATTTTTCTAATACCATCTCTACTTCTTCCATCTCAATCCCCCTTCCAACCTCCATCTATATTACCTCCTCCATCCTAATCCCCTCCCCAACTCTACAAACAAACACAACACTAAATAGCCCCAAAACACTAAATAACCTCTATCCTAATCCCCTCCCATCTATTTAACCCCAAAACAAACGGGGCAGAGTTGAAATTGAGAACTTGATTTGATTTAGGCTTATTTTAAAAAGTAAGAAAAAAAGTTAATTTGTTGGCTTATTTAGATCACATCAACTCTTTATTTTTTTTTAAAAAAAAAAAAAAATTAATAAGTTAGTTTTTTTTTTTTTTTTTTCCTTTTTTTTCTTTTTCTACTGCTGAAATTAGAATGAAAGTTGGAGAAGCATAACCCTCAACAAAATCGAATTTAGAAGTTAGCCTTTAAATTTTTAGAGAAATTGTATTTAAACCAAGTGATTTAAATGAGTTGTAATTTTATGAAAGTGCAAGTAAAGAGCAAGTGAAATAAGTGTTATGTTTCACAATTTTATTTGCAGATTGTGATCATTTTCATTTTAAAATTGTAATAGAAAATCTCCAAGAATTAGTAATAATTCTTTCTAAATTTAAAATATTAATAAATTTTCACGATTATTTCATAACTCTCAGATGATGTAATGGACATCTTGCATTATAACTATGAAATGGAGATGATCAGACACATGTTCAGTTGCATCTCTATAAAAATACAATTATTTTAAATCGTTCTTATTTATTTTCTCATTTTTTTTATTGTTTTGGGAAAATTTTTTCTGTTTCTAAAAAATACTGTTATGACTTGTTGAATTGGGAAATTATTCAATATTTTCGGAGTACCCCGTGTCTGTACTCCCTAACCAATTATCATTCAATATGTCCCATCATGTTCTTTAATCATCCAACACAATACCTCACCTACTTTACCAATCATAATATTATGAAATATTACATGTCCATACTCCAGAATTACTAAATAATTACCCTCTTGAACTTTGGCGTGCAATAAGTTCTAGAAAATTGATTTGAGAATCCAACAATAAAGTCAAAAGATTTGAGAAGTTTAAAAGAAGTATTCTAGATTTTCAATATCTATCTCAAACCGAGTGGGAAAAACACGTTACAAGTTAGTGCAAGATAAGTTAATAATAATTAAGCTTGTGATTTTATTATTAAGAACTTTGAATTTAAGAAATGGTGAAATTTCACTACTGCTTCACTTTGAATTTTCTTAAGAGTTAAGAAAGAATATAGCCTTCTTATTTTTCACAATCTTATATAGGTTTGTGTTTTATTCAAGGTATCACAACAGCAGCTATTTATCATGGCGGTGGCAAATTGCAATATAATTTCACCATCTTATGGTTTTATTCACTAAAGGATAAATTACAAATATACCCTTCGAAATTTGCTTAAAATACGATTTATCTTATGTGATTCTGGAAATTACATCTCGTCCTTTGAAATTTATAATTTCATAATAAATGATCACTTTTATTAATAAATAATTAAGTCAATTAACAATTTTTAATGATGTTAGAAATTTATTTTAATTAACAATTCATGTAATTTTATCATTGTGTAAAAGAGCAGTTATGAATTTTATTTTTTCTAGTTAATGTTGTAAAATAAAAAATTCTTACAAAGAATGTTTATAATTTTTCTAACCACAAGTACAGATCTATATTTTAAGAAAACCTTAAGGAGTCTAGTTGTAATTTACCCTTCACTAAATGAGAGATTTTTCATGTAAATTTGTGTATATATGTGATTGAGAGGGTAGACATTAGATAGAGAGAAGGAGAAAGTTTGTGTAAAAGTGGAGGAAATATTTTTTAAATTATAAAAAATTATTCTTAAACCTTTTATATCTTGTGTGTGTCTGTGTGTTTTTTTATTTTGTTTTTTATTTTTTTAACAATAACAAGGATATTAAATAAAATAAAAAATTACAAAAATGCTATCTAAGTATGGGAAAATAAAATAAAAAGCTAGAATCAAAAGAATTAGCCCTTTCCAATTTACAAAAATGTTATCGATCATGAAATTTTATTTTAAATCTTATCCTGAAAAGTGAGTACGCGGCCTAGATTTAAAAGTAAGAGATATGGACAACACCTAAAATCAACATAGACCATTGATTTTTGAGTAATTTTTTAAATAATTTTTTTTTGAATTTTAATTTATCATTTAATCCTTGTCATCCACAAAATCAAAACGGTGAGTGGAATTTGCTTATTTATTTTGGACGGTTGAAATTAAACTGCTGATAATACTATTATTATTGTCCATATTTTGAAAATAAGAAAAATACTATGGTGTGTACTCTTTTACGGGTGCATACTATATGCACAAAATATTAAATCTCATCACAAAATGTGCAAGGAGAACGTTTGTGTAAAAGTGGAGGAAATATTTTTTTAAATTATTATTAAACCCTTATATCTTGTTTTATTTTTTTAAATAACAATGATATTAAATAAAATAAAAAAATTACAAAAATGCTATCTAAATAAAAAACAACTTAATAATCTGAAATCAAAAGAATTAGCCCATCTAATACCAAAAAAAAAATAATAATAATAATTAACCCATTCAATTTACAAAAATACTATCTATCATGAAAATTTATCTCCAGTCTTGAAAAATAAAAATTATTGGAATATGAGTGACAACTAAACAGCAGTGATTTAGACCCCCTCAAACTTCAACCCCCACCACCCCTACACACACGTGGCGGATGATGATTGAAGGAGGAGAAAAAAAAAGAAAAAGAAAAAGAAAAAGTGACCAATCAAATAAAAAAAGGGATCAAAAAGGAATAGGAAAAAAGGAATCCCAATCTTTATTCGACAACTAAAATCCTTCCCATCCACAAAATCAAAACGGTGAGTGGTATTTGTTTATTTATTTTGGACAGTTGAAATTAAATTGCTGACAATATTATTTATTATTATTATTTGTGTCCCATATTTTGAACTTAAAGCTACACCATAAATATAGGCAACGACTATTAAATTCCTAAAACGTGAATTCCACGCGTAGTGAATGCTCGTCAGACAAAACCACCGTCTCTCTCGAGAAATTATCTTATGTGTATATAGACTACCACATTATGGTGTGCTCCTCCAATAATAACAATACATCTCACCCTTGTTGGAAGAACAGGGGACAAGATGACTACATGTGTCATCCTGGTCCGCACCCCACGTTACTCGTGAGATTTGCCTCTTTCCAAAAATGTACCCCCATCTTAAAAAAAAAATAAAAAATACAATTCAGTGATACTTTTAAAAAAATAATTACACATTTATGAAGAAATTTATTGATTTAATTATTAATTTTATATAAATTAGATTAGATTTGATTTGTAATTATTATTTTAAAAATATCACTAATTTGACATATATATATATATATATATATATATATTTCTTCTAACCTTAGGATTGTATTTTAAATGTAAAAAATATTTATAATCTTAATATACTTTTTTTATATTTTTATTCACTTTTTACACATTTCAATATACATTTTACATATTTTTAAAGAAAATTTATTAAAAAAATTTCTTTCAAATATTTGTATATCAATTAGTTCATAAGATAATCTTATATTACAATAAGTCTTATTATTTTAAACATTTGATTTACCAAATTCTAATTATGTTATTTTATGAACAGTTTTACTATTACATATATTTGTTAAACTCTTAGCAATTTAGTGATGTAAACATTCACATTCACATTAAATAAATTTGACAATGTGAATGTTCACGTTGACAGTGTGAACATATCATGAAACATTCACATTGTTAATATAAATATTAATGTGTGCTTTCACATTATTATTATTAAGAGTATTTTGGTAATTATATTACCCATAAAACTTATTGAAACATAAAATATTAATTTGAACTAATTTAAATATAAGTAAATGAAAAGAAATTTATAAATAAATATCCCATTTTTCAACAGTAATAATAATCTTAAAGATTATTTTTAACATTTTTTACCGCTACATTTCTTTTTCTTTTTTTAGCAAAAGAATTTGGAAGTTGCTAGTATACGCTTAAACATTGTCATGAAAAATTGTAATAATCTTCTTTATATTTAATAAAATGTAATAATACACATTGCTTGCTAGCAGGGCTTTCCCATTGATTTTTTTTTAATATTATATTTAGTAAACTGAAAAAAAATAGTTTAGATACTATAAGCTAGAAGATTCTAACAAAGTTAAAAAAAATTTAAATTAATTTTTTTTGTTTCTAATAATTTATGTATGAATTTTATTTTTTAACTTAGGAATTTGGGATTGTAAAATGTTAAAATCATTGACACATTTAAAAATTAATTGATTGAAAACAATTTTTTATTTTCTAAAAGAGTGATTTATAAACTGTTGTCAAATATTGACAGAAGAAATAGAAAATAAATTATTCGAGTCTTGACTTTCAATGTATAAAAAATTGAAAAAAAAATAATAAATAAATAAGTAAAGTGAAAAGGAGGGTCTCTGTCACGTCACTACACCCACCCATCACTTTTTGGCGGATTCTTTTGTCATTTTTCTCACATCACCCCATCCCACACTCCAAGTTTTAGTGGGCCCCAAATCCCTCCAAACCGTCGAAGTGGCCCCCACCTTTCATCATTACGACGTTGATGCCCTTTTATTTCAAAACAAATATCTCTATTTGTTTTTATTGATTTTTTTAATATTTTAAATTTTTTTTTAAAAAAAATTTAGACACCCTTAATATAAATACACTTAAAAAATATAATTTGTTTAATTTTTTTAAAAAAATTACTAAATATCAAAAATATAAAAAATACAAAAATTCAATATATTTTTCATATATTTGTATATGTATTAATTTTTTACAAATATTTTATTATTTAGATACATCTAAGTAACGTGCATTTAAAAAAAGTAAAAAAAATTACTTAAAAATTTTAAAATATTCAATAAAAATAAAAAAATAAAAAACAAAAAAACTCAATTTTCAAAAAATTATATTCAAAACACTGAAACTAAACAAACTGAATGTTATGCTTACATAGTAGTTCATGTTTGGGCAATTCTATTACTCCCTTCGTCCTAAAATAATAATTTTTTTTGATAATATAATTAAAACATTTTTAAAATATTAAATTTTCAAAATTATCCTTTGATAGTATATTTTTTTTAGAAATATCAATTATTATAATTGTATTTTTTATTTTGTTAATGAATTTAAAAGATTTATAAAATAAAAAATTCATATTATTTTAATCCTTAAATTTTGAAAATAAACTAATATTTTGAGATAATAAAAAATAAAATAAGAGACTAATATTTTAGAATCAAGGAAATTTTATAGTTATCGGTTAAGCCCCTTGGTATGAGATTTTTTGGGTTAAAAAGTTAAAGCAATCAAAAATAAATAAAATTAATTAAAAAATTAGTAATAAGATAAAGTGTTATATTCAAATTATAATTATTTAATTTTTTTCTCCAAAAAAATCAAAAAATCAATCTTAAACTAACTAAAAAACCAATTCACATCCCAAATGAACACCATAGTTTCTTACCATAAGCTTGTGCTCATTTCAGCTGTTCAATTATTTTTAGGAGTGTTTTGGGAAGATGATTAAAAGTTACTTTTTGATTTTTTTGTTAGAGAGGGAAGTGAGTTAAAAGATGGAAAGTGACTTTTAACCCACTTTCCAAAATAGGCCTTAGGCTTCTACCAAAATTTATAGGTTAGAGTGTCATCGGCCCCATTGATCTGTCCAATTTGTTCAGTTTAACTTCATATTTTTAAGATATAAAAAAGCTATTTTACTCATAAAATTGGGTTGGACTGAGGTTTCGCTTGTCAATTATACATTTTTGTTAAAAATTTAAAAAGTCACTATAAATTATCACATCACTCTCTTTACTTTTTTGTATATTTTTTCGTAAAAAACCAAAAAATTATTAAAATAGTCTATTCACAAACGAGGCCTGAGTCTTTGTTTGGCATTGACTTTTTTAGTTAGTTTTTTTGTGTAGGGACTTTTTTAGCCTAACTTTTTAAACCTCGTTTGGTTTGGCTTTTTTGACTTTTGTGAGAAAAAAAGTATAATGATTATGATTTGGATATAACATTTTATCTTATTAACTTATGTAGCTAATTTTATTTTTTTTATGCATGTTTAGCTAAAAATCTAAAACCAAATGAAACTTGAATTTGTGTCATCTAAAATTCGAGTTTGGGTTAGCATAAAAAGTTATGAAAAATTTATCCATAAGTCCTAGTTTTTGAAACGTTGAACCATTTAGTCCTAAAAGTTTTCTTATGCTCCATTTAGTCCTATTTTTACATCAACATGATGTAAATGATGTAAATGATCTGATGTTTCATTCTATAATTTCAAAATTTATTGAAATCTGATGAACATTAGATGTTTTTCATCCTATATTTTCAAACATTATTGAAATTTGATGAACATTAGATGTTTGAAATCTAATGTTTGTAACATGACTCTGATGTTATTAACATTGTATCTGATGTTATTAACATTGTAATGGGACCTTTCAGTCTATAAGAAAACTTTTAGGACTAAACAGTGCATAAGTTATTAATTTGGGATTTATTGATGCATCCCCCAAAAGTTATATCCTTCATTCGGCATAAGGTTAAAATGAGGTTGGGAATTAAAATAGTCATTAAAAAAAAAAGATTAAAAAGTCAATAAAATAAAATTTCACATTCAAATCATAATTATTTCACTTTTTTTTTCTTTTTCTTTTTTTCTCACAAAAGTAACAAAAATCAAAAAAATCTATAAGCTAGCATGGTTCACCCATTTATAAAACATTAATCATAATTTTATATTATTTTAATTGGAAAATAAAGCAGAAAAAATACATAAGACAAAAAACGTATATATTTATTTATTTTATCATTGATTTTTGTTAATGTTCTAAATTCAAATAATAAATAAAATAATTTAACATTCATTCAAGATGAAAATAATAAAAAATAATAATAATCATAGTTCATATTTATTGAGTTAGGTGGACAGGCTTAATTAATTTATTTATTTTTTAGAGCAAGTGTTGAGATGGCTAGATTAGACTCGATGTCGGACTAGTTCGGACTGAAGATGACACATATTCTTTTACTATATAGTCCAAGCTTAGACCGAACCCGGTGAGTTCGAGGTTTGTCCACCAATATTTTTAGGCTCCTCATTATTTATTTATTTATTTTGTATATGCTTTTTTTTTGTTTGAATAATTTCAATATTTTTTTAAATTAAGGGGCATTTAGTCTAAAATTTCATTTTTTTTTAATAATCGAAAATGATGTCCAAGATAAGAGTAATTAAAAAATATTTCCTAATCACATGATTCATAAACGAGAAAAACATTTGAACATATGAGAAAATTTCAATAAAAATAATTGCTTTTATGTTATTGGCAAATTAAGGAAAAAATTGCAAAAAAAAAAAAGTCGCCAAACATTGTCCACATCGTTTTATCAAGAATTGCACAAATAAATAAGTTCCATAATTTTATTTTTTTATTTATTTAAAAATAATTTTTTCAAACAAAAATAAGTTCAATAATAATTAAAACATAATATTATTTTTTTAGTGATAAATGTCATAAATTAAAGTAGAATGAAATTATTGAATAAATCATTTTTGTATGTGAATAATATTAATAAAAAGAGCAAATTACGCTAACGGTCCATATAGTTTGAAGCTTGCATCACTTTGGTCCCTAACTTTTAAATTGTGACACATTTAACATTGAATTTTGAATCTTGTTCCAAATAAGGACAATTGAAGATATCACACTTAATTTCAAGGGCAAAATCGTCAATTTGGTAAAATATAAACTAATTTGACAAAAATAAATGTCAAAAAAATATTTTTGAATTTCTAAAAATTATTTGTACCCACTAAAGATAAACTTATATAAAATTGATAATTTTTTAAACATTTATTTATTTTACCAGATTAATTTTTATTATGTGTTTCTATGATGATCATATAATGGGTAGTTGTTTTTATTTTCATTAAATTAGTTTATATTTTTTCAGAAGTCAAATATGGCGACAACTTTGATATCATTATTAAACATAGTCCATTAAATCAAAAAAATCCAAAACTAAAAATATTTCATATATTAAATATATCGATTACACATTAAAATCCAACATCCACCCATTACATGATTATCATCCAAACATATAATAAAAATTATTTGGTAAAAGATACATAAATAAATGTCTAATGATTTATTAATTTTATATAATTTTATCTTTGATGGGTAGAAATAATTTTTAGAAATTCAAAAAAATTTTTTTGACATTTATTTTTGTAAAATTAGTTTATATTTTATCAAATTGACGATTTTGTCATTGAAATTAAGTAATGGTATCTTCATTTATCCTTATTTGAAACAAGATTCAAAATTTAAGGTCAAATGTGTCACAATTGAAAAGTTATGGACCAAAGTGACACGAGTCTCAAACTATAGGAACTGTTAGTGTAATTCGTTCTAATAAAAAATCTAACAACACAAATAATTGAAATTATTAAAGAATTCAAACAGTAGCACACAATAAAAGAGCTCAATTCTTATTTATATATAATGTTAGAGATCCTAAATATTCTATCAAAAATTTTAGCAAATATTTCACATGGGTGTAGGACCCACACAATGTGGGTCCCATGTGAGTCTCATACCTATGTGAGATATTTGGTAAAATTTTTGGTAGAATTTTTGGGGCCTTTAACATTTTTGTATATATATATCTATATATATTTATAGAGTATTTATTTTTGTTTCGTTGAATTGTTTAATGAGCTCATGTTCCGAGGTTTATGTTTCCAACTACCAAACAGGCTTTGCCCGTGAATCGAGTCGTGGGCAGGTGGAGCCCAGCTACTGCCCTGCCCGTGCGCCACTGTAATACACGTGTACCAGGGGTACCACAGGTGCACCTTATAATTTCATGGTTGTTTGCCACGTCACATTAACGGACAAAATATTATGACGTCATTCAACGTCATCATAACCGCTGATCACGGATCTTCTGCATGCCACCCCATATGTGTATCTTTCACGCTTTAACATCCTGTCCGTTCGATTGGGTTCTTTTTCCATTATGACCAGGCACCATGGTCAACGACGTACTGGGATACGGATTCGTATTGGTTTCAGTAGATTTCTTAGTTGTCTCTCACCTTCCTTTTATCCACATGGACATATACACATTCAATTTTATTTTAATTTTTTTTTTTTATTAAATTCAATTATTTTATTTTTATAATACTTTCACTCTCAACCTTCAAATTCTAACTCTAACACCATCTTCACCCACTATCACTATCAATATTATTATTATTTTTAAATCCAAATGAAGAGTTTAAAACAAACACAAAAGAATAGATAAGACTAGGGGAACTTAATCCCTTCTAGAGCCAACATGCAACAAGTCAGCAATTAACAAAGAAAGGATGGAAACAGAAGGGTCTTCCTTTAAAATGAGGTGCTCTTTTTGATTTACTCGTAAGTTAGCCAAAGCATTTGCACATTAGTTCGCTTCCCTGGAAATTGTTTCAATAGTGCATTGGCATCTTCTAAAAAGGAAGTTAGCATCTTCAATAAGAGCCCTGTATGGAGAGTTTTCCCCAGCTCCACCTCTGATAAGTTCTATGGCCAATTGGGAATCAGTTTCAATTTGGATGTTGGCCAAGCCCTTTTGCAGGATGATAGTTAGACCCCGGTAAATGCCCCACAACTCAGCTTCCAAACTGGAACAGTTGCCTAAGTAACCATAAAATCCCCAGATTCAGGTACCAACTTCATCTCGGAGCAGTCCTCCATAACCTGATTGTCTAGGATCCCCTTTAGAGCTTTCATCAGTATTCATCTTGAGCTTACTTGTAAGAGGACAAGACCATGACAATAGTGAAGGTTCCTTAAAGTTTGGGTGGAGGAAGACCTGGAAGGCTGCCTGAGTTTCCAAAGCCTTGTTCAGAATAAATTTCACACTGGTGTGAGGAGGTTGAGTAATGTTCTCAAACACTTCTTTGTTTTTCTCTTTCCATATGGTCCATAGAGTTGTCAGAAAAACTGTTGGCCATTGAATATTAGTAATGAGGTCCTTGCTTTTGAGATTAATTTTGATCCAGTCAGCGTAGTATGTTGGCTTTGTTTCCACCAAGGAAGGTTTCTCAGGTTCACCCATAATACCTTAGCTTTAGGGTAGTTGATGAGAAGGTGATGCATGTCTTCTCTAGTGGAATGGCATCTGGGGCAAGTATCTGATTCAGAGAGATGTCTAATTAACCTCATATGATTGGTGAGCAGTCTTTCACGCATGACAAGCCAAAAGAAGCTTCTAAGTTTGTGGGGTGCCTGGATTTTCCTTATTCCAAGCCAGTTGGTTCTATCAGATTCAGAGTTGGCTAGAGCTTGGTAGGCTGCTGCTGTGGAATAATTGCCACTGGAGGAGCCCCTCCAGTGAGTTGTGTCATTATAGGTAACATACTTGGGCCTATATATTCTAAGGATGGCCTCTTTTTCTTAAGGGGATATGAGGTGCTGGATAGAGGTTAAATCCCAATTGCCCTCTTCATCAATAATGGAGCTGACTTTGGTAGCTGCTTCAATATGTGCTCCTTGGTTTGATAGGCTCAGGGGTTGGTCTCCACACCACTGATCTGTCCATAGTGAAATCTGCACCCCTGTTCCAATATTCCATTTAATGTTCTTCTCCAAAACAATTTTGTTTTTTATCATACTACGCCAGATGTAGAAAGCTTTCCTAGTACTGGGCCAATTAGATAGAGAATGGTGTTTAAGATATTTGGTTTTGAGAATGATACACCAGAGTTCTTCAGAGTTAGTGGCAAGTTTCCACCCTAACTTAGCAATAAGAGCAGAATTCTGAGCTCTGATATTTCTGATTCCTAAGCCTCTATGCTTCTTGCTTTTGCACACTTGTTGCCAGTTAACAAGGTGGACTCTCTTTCTAGTGTCAGTGTTGCCCCAAAGAAAGTTTATGTTAAGTTTCTCAATTTGGTCACAGGTGTGCTGAGGGATTTCCATAGTTTGCATAAGGTGATTAGGCATAGCCGAAATGACAACCTTTATCAGGGTTGTTCTACCAGCAAGGGAAAGGTTTTTGGCTTTCCATCCAGAAAGTCTTTGAGCCATTTTGTCAAGGATATCTTGGAACTGGTTTTTAGAAACTCTATTGTGGAGAATAGGGGTGCCCAAGTACTTACCCAGGTTGTTGGTGAGAGAGATACCACAGGTGTAACTTAAGGAAAGAGCTTCTCTTCTAGGAACATTAGAGGAAATAAACATTTTAGATTTTTATAAATTAATTTTTTGCCCAGACATTTCACAGAATTCAGATAACCCATCCATAATGCAGGCACAGTTTCTTCTAGTAGCTCTAGCAAATGAAATAAGATCATCAGCAAAAAACAAATGGGAAATGGGAGGGCTATCCTTAGAAGCCTTAAGTCCCTCCCATTTTCCATTATCAGACTTGGATCTGATCATATTAGAGAGGTTCTCTATGCAAAGAACAAATAAATAAGGAGATAGAGGATCGCCTTGACAGAGACCTCTACCCATACTTATGTTGGGGAGAGTCTTACTATTCCAAATGATAGCAGAATTGACAATAGACACACAATTCATAATAAGAGTGATCCAATCAGGATTGAGATTAAGCTCTTTGAGGGAATAAAGGATAAAGTCCGAGGATAAACGGTCATAGGCCTTCTCAAGATCAATTTTAAGAACCATGCCTCTAGTCTTACCTTTTTTTACCTCTAAGTGTGTGCAGGATCTCTTGAGTGATGATGATGTTATCTGTGGTAGTGCGATCAGGGATAATGTTGCTTTGGTTGGGGCTAATGAGGTTAGAAAGAAAGGGCCTAAGTCTGTTGACTATAATTTTAGTAATGGTTTTGTAGGTGACATTACAAAGACTTATGGGTCTAAACTGTTTCAAAGACTCAGGGTTTTGAAGCTTAAGGATGAGGACAATCAGAGTTTCATTAATCTCGGAAGGGACAGAATGATGTTGGAAGCAGTCTTTAATAAAATTACAAACAGAAAGGCTAATAGTGGACCAATGATTATGGTAAAAAATTGCTTGGAGGCCATCCTTACTAGGGGCTTTAAAGGCTTTAATGCTCCGAATGGTTTTCCAAATTTCAATATTACTCACCGGGGTTTGGAGACTGTCATTGTCTTCTCCTATGAACCTAGTTCTGGCAATGTTAACCCAATTGGATAAGAGTTGAGTATCCTCATACTGAAAGAGATTGGTAAAATGGTCTAGAATATGAGCTTTGAGGTCATTACAATTGGAGATCTGATTAAGGCCGAATTGTACATCATTGAGGCCGTTAATTAGGATCTTTTAACTTCATTTGCTTGTCAAACTGTATACTTTATGTGTGTTGAATGTTAATCAGGTTGTACATAGTCAGAGCATAAAATAGGCAAAAAGACATAATTTAGAGAGAGTACAAATTCCCGCACGTGCGTTGACTTTTCCATACGTGCGTTGACTTTTTCTGAGAAAAGGTGCCCGATGTTTTAAACCTGTTTGGGAGACATCAGAAGTATAAATAGGCAAGAAAAAGATTGGATTAGGGTTCTGAAAATTGTTTTTGAAAAGAGAGAGAGGCTAGGGTTTGAAAAGAAAGGAACTTGAAGCTTCAAGCATGTCTCCCATGGTGGCTTCTTCTCTATCTACCTCCTTCCACTCCTCCATGAGTGGCTAATCTCATTTTCTAGGGTTTTGATGAAACCCTAGCCATGTAATTAGTTTGTCTTGTTGATTTTCAATTATTTAAAGGTTTGAACAATTGTATGGTATTTTAGAAGCTTCTTATATATAATTTTCATTATCTCTTCAAGTATTCGGCTTTCTGTGATTGTTGAATGTCTTCCATACATGAGTTTTCTATTCTTTCACATTCAAGGTATGAGACGAACTATACTATGAGGGACGAGTTGTGTCACTACCCTAATTTAGAGTGAACGATTCGTACTACTTGAGATGGTTCGTGCTTGTACATTGAACGTGATGATTTTCTTGTTAAATGCTTTGAACTTGTAGTTGCGAAGCATTATTCTGTTCGAACCATAACATAATTGTTTTCAATTGGAAACCCTATTTACGTGACTAGTGGTGGACTCTTTGCCCTAGGTTTTTTCCCAATTCAATAAATCCAATATTATTTATAATTGATAATTTAATTATTTAGTTTAATTTATTCGTTATTAAATTAGGTTATGATCAATCAATCTTTTCATCAAAATTAATTTAGGAATTTAACAATTAAATTAGTTTAATTTCACAATTGTCCCTGTGGATCAATACATGAACTTGCCATTATTCTAAAAGAATTTGGTGTAGTTTTGTGTTTAATTTTAGTGTGTTCAACAACCCATCAAATTTTGGCGCCGTTGCCGGGGACTTCTGGCGAAATTAATTAATTTAAAAGTTATATTCTTATTTTAATTTTTAGTTTAGGATTTATGCTTTCGTGTTACTAAGTGTGCAGAGTATTTGAAAGTGGAATTATCACCGAAGTGCAAGCTGAGCGCAACCGAGCTTTAAAAAAAAAAAAAAACTGCAGCACTAAAGTGCTTAAACAGAAGCAAACCCTCGTAAGCAAAGCACCAAAGTGCTAAAAAAAAGAAGGACAAAGCTCAATTAGAGGTTGGAGACAACGTCTACACGTCAAGCACCCGCAAGACGAGTAAAGCGTTTTCGTTAAACCGCTGTGAGTATTTCTCTCTTTGGTATTTTATTTTTGTAACTTAGTGCACAGAGTCGGAACTTTTTGTGTGTGTGTGTGTATCGGTAGTGTATGCACGGGCGCCGTTCTTGTCGCCTTGAATTGTGGAGTTTGGACCTTGAACTATAAATGACTCTTAGAAGACTTAGGGCATTTGCCCGTGTTTCTAGGCTTGAATATTCATATTCATACATTGAGCCATTAGAGATGACAAATCCAGATGTCCCGAATGTGCCTAACCGGACCCTTAAGGATTATTTCACACCCACTGCATATACATCACCATCATGCATCCAATTACCCAACACCACTGCTGCTTATTATGAGATTAAGTCCAGCACCATACAAATGCTCCCATCATTCCATGGACTAACTCATGATGATCCTTACAAACATTTGAATGAATTTCTAGAAATTTGCTCGACAGTGAGGATCCAGAATTTCATAAATGAGGCCTTAATGTTGCGATTGTTTCCATTCTCATTAAAGGATAAAGCCAAGCACTGGCTGAATTCCTTACCTGCTAATTCAATCACAACTTGGGACCAATTACAGCAACGGTTCTTGGAGAAGTACTTTCCCATAGGTAAAACCAACCAACTTAGGCGAGCCATCACCAATTTTGCTTAAATGGATGGCGAGCAATTCCATGAGACGTGGGAAAGACTTCGAGACCTTCTCCAACAGTGTTCCCACCACCAAGTGCTTGATTGGCAACTTGTTCAAACATTTTATTATGGCTTAACTGAGCTGCACTGCCAAATGGTGGATTCATCCTGTGGTGGGACATTCATGTCCAAAAATGATGCCGAGGCATGGCAATTGTTTGAGAACCTAAGTGATAATTCCCTTCACCATGCCTCTGCAGCCCGGTAAGTCCGGCAACCAGTAACTGGAGCCTCGAAAAGAGGGGGCATTTATGAGGTCGGGTAAAACCTAGAGTTAGCCCAACAAGTAGAGGCACTGTCCCACTAAATGGACCAATTATTAGCTGCGGGACATGCCCCTACCCAGCAAGATCAGCCTCAATTTCACGAGATATGTGTTATTTGTGCGAGCCCGGTTCATGACTTCAGTGAGTGCCCTTCGGCATCACAATTTCCGGAGTTAGTCCAAGAGCATATGAATGCGGCTCAAGGATTCTCCAACCCGAGTAATGACCCATACTCCAACACATACAATCCGGGATAAAGAAATCACCCTAATTTTTCATGGAGACCCCCTTCACAAGGCACTTCTTACAATCCTCCATCACAAAGGCAGAATTTTAATAATTTTACCAACCAATCATCTTATCAACCACTGCAACCTTATTGACCCCCACAACCATACCGACAACCACAACCCCTACCTGTTCCTCAAGGCAACTCTGCCTTTGAGACTCAGGTGTTAGAAGTTCTCTCAGAACTTAAGGGGTTAGCACCGGTAGTTCACTCATATACTCACTCTATTGTCAAGCTAGAGGCCCAATTGGGTCAAATGGCTAACAACATAAATCGAAGAGAGAAGGGAAAATTACCAAGTCAAACTGTAGCCAACCTTGAGGGACAATACGGGGCAGAGAGTTCGGGTGAGAATGGAAAGCACCATGAGCAGGTGCAAGTAGTGATTACTTTGAGAAGTGGGAGGGAGTTAGAGCCTCAGTCAGTTGCGTCTGATGTAACTAGAGCTAAGAAGGGTGACCACGGTGGTATACCCAATGAGAGTAAGGGTGAGGGGGAAACACTTAAGAGGGATGACTTAGTCCCTAGCACTTCACATGAGCCCAAGCCACCATATGTGCCTAAGGCACCCTTTCCCTAATGCCTTGATACACCGTCCCCTTTAGTAAGAAGGCGACATCTATGGAAGCAATGATGGAGGTCTTTAAACAGGTAAAAATCAACCTCCCCCTGTTGGAGGCGATTAAACAAGTACCCTCCTATGTTAAATTTCTGAAGGACCTTTGTACGCAAAAGCGTAAATCTAGGACACATGTGTCCCAAAAGGTCATCCTCACGGAGCAAGTAAGCTCCATCATGTTGAATAACACACCTCCTAAGCTTAAGGACCCGGGTGCCCCAACCATTGCATGCATTATAGGGGACCATTTCAATGATAGGGCCTTATTAGATTTAGGGGCTAGTGTCAATTTGTTGCCGTACTCTGTGTACGAGGAATTTGGGCTTGGCGAGCTGAAGCCTACTACTGTTACTCTTCAATTGGCTGATCGGTCCCTTAAAGTGCCACGTGGCATGATTGAGGATGTGCTAGTAAAGGTTGATAGGTTTTACTTCCCTGTTGACTTTTTGGTGTTAGATATGGAACCGGTAGCTAGTTCTAGGAAACAAATCCCGGTGATCTTAGGTCGACCTTTCTTGGCTACAGCCAATGCATGCATTAATTGTTGTACCGGGGTGATGGAAGTTTCATCTGGTAACATGCAAGTGAAACTTAATGTTTTCCAAGCATTCCAACAACCCCATGAGAGAGAGGAGTGCTTATTAGTGGATGTTGTGGATGTGATTGTGGAGGAAGCTTTGCCCTCCATTCTTGTAGAGGACCCTATAGAGGCTTGTCTAGCTCATTTTGGGTTTGAAAATTTTGATATTGACGGGTCGGTTAAGGAGGTGAATGTCTTGCTTAATACTTCTTCTATACCGGATTTTCTTCCGTGGAAAGCTCGGTTTGAGTCACTTCCTCCTCTGTCGAGAGAGCCCGCCATACCATCTTTGGTCACATCACCTACACTTGAGTTGAAGCCACTCCCGGCCACACTCAAGTACGCATTTTTAGGGCCCCAGGATACTTCACCAGTCATCATTGCATCTGACTTGGCTGCGGAGCAAGAGAGTCAGTTAATGAGTGTTCTCGTGGCACATCGGAGTGCTATAGGGTGGTCAGTGGTTGATTTGAAAGAGATAGATCCCTCCGTGTGCATGCATTATATACACCTAGAGGAGGACACCAAACCTTCTCGTGAAATGCAACGGAGGCTTAATCCTAATATGAAAGAGGTGGTGAAAAAGGAAGTTTTGAAATTATTATATACGGGTATTATATACCCCATCTCGGATAGCAAGTGGGTGAGTCCCACACAAGTGGTGCCCAAGAAATCGAGCATCACTATTGTTGAGAATGAGCAAGGAGAGTTGGTCCCACACGAACCACTACTGGGTGGCGAGTGTGCATTGATTATAGGAGATTGAATTCCATGACTAGGAAGGACCATTTTCCTTTGCCATTTATTGATCAAATTCTTGAGAGGTTAGCGGGGCAAGGGTTTTATTGTTTTCTTGATGGCTACTCTAGGTATAATCAAGTCCCGGTATACCCTGCTGACCAGGAAAAGACTACATTCACTTGCCCTTTTGGCACTTTTGCTTATAGGCGCATGCCTTTTGGGCTATGTAATGCACCGGCGACTTTTCAACGGTGTATGATGGCCATTTTCTCCGATATGGTAGAGAAATTCTTAGAGATTTTTATGGATAATTTTTTGGTGTTTGAACCGTCTTTTGAGGAATGCCTTAGGAACTTGACTAGAGTGTTGGAACGATGTACTGAGGCAAACCTAATTTTGAGTTGGGAAAAGAGCCATTTTATGGTTTGTGAGGCTATTGTGTTGGGACACATTGTGTCCCCTCGAGGTATACAGGTAGACAAGGCTAAGGTTGACCTCATTGCAATCCTGCCTCCACCCAATTCCGTGCGTCAAATTAGGTCTTTCCTAGGGCATGCAGGTTTTTATCGTAGGTTCATCAAAGAATTTAGTAAAATATCACGTCCTTTGTGTAGTTTACTTGTTAAGGACGCGCTTTTTATCTTTGATGAGGCATGCTTGAAGGCATTTTAAACACTGAGAATGGCCCTGACTACTGCCCCAATCATGAAATCACCAGATTGGTCGCTTCCTTTTAAAATCATGTGTGATGCCTCCGATTATGCTATCGGGGCTGTGTTAGGCCAAAGGGTCAATAAGGCACCATTTGCTATATACTATGCTAGTCGCACTCTCTCGGATGCACAATTGAATTATACTACCACCGAGAAAAGAGTTGCTAGCTGTGGTCTTTGCCATAGAAAAATTCCGATCCTATCTTCTAGGTTCCAAGGTCATAGCTTTCACTGATCATGCCGCTTTGCAGTATCTACTATCAAAGAAAAAGACCAAACCTAGGTTAATTAGGTGGATTTTGTTGCTTTAAGAATTTGACCTAGAGATTCAAGATAAGAAAGGATCTGAGAATGTGGTGGCGGATCACTTCTCCCGAATCCTTGTCGAGTATACTTGTGACCCTCTTATTTTGCATGATTTGTTTCCAGACGAACAACTCTTTGAGCTATCACGAGCGAGCCCCCCGTGGTTTGCACATATTGTGAATTATTTGGCCATTGGGCAAATTCCGCAGAATTGGTCTAAGCAAGACAAAGACCGATTCTTTTCGTAGGTCAAGTATTATTTTTGGGAGGATCCAGAATTGTTTAAATATTGCTCCGACCAAGTGATCCGGCTGTGTGTACCGGAGAGGGAGGTGCATAGTATTCTTTCATTTTGTCATTTTTCTGCATGTGGCGGTCATTTTAGTAGGCATAAAACGGCCACCAAGATTTTACAAAGCGGGTTTTATTGGCCCACAATTTTTAAAGATGCCCATCAATTTTGTAGAACTTGTTTACGCTGTCAGCAAATGGGTTCGATATCTCGGCGTGACATGATGCCAATGTCCCCTATTCTTTTCGTAAAGATATTTGATATTTGGGGGATTAATTTTATGGGACCTTTCTCGTCGTCATTCGGGTTTGAGTATATTCTCTTGGCAGTAGATTATGTGTCTAAGGGGGTGGAGGCGATAGCAACCCGAACAAACGATCATAGAGTGGTAATCAAATTTTTGCATGAAAACATCTTTAGTTGTTTTGGGTTTCCTAGAACCATAATAAGTGACCAGGGTACGCATTTTTGTAACCGGTTCTTTGAGTCGGTAGTCAAGAAATACTCCATCACTCATAAAGTTGGCACTCCATACCACCCTCAAACTAGTGGCCAAGTAGAAGTCTCAAATAGGGAGGTAAAGCACATAATAACAAAACGGTGAGGCCAGATAGGAAACATTGGTCACAATGGTTGATTGATACATTATGGGCCTACCGCATTGCTTATAAGACACCCATTGGGATGTCACTATATAGGGCGGTGTTTGGCAAAGCTTGTCATCTCCCGGTTGAACTTGAGCACCGAGCATTGTGGGCCATAAAGAAGTTTAACTTCGATATGGCCGCGGTTGGGCTCAATCGGAAATTGCAACTCAATGAGTTGAAGGAAATCTGGAATGATGCATATGAGAGTTCGAGAATTTTTAAAGCTCGGACTAAAGAATTTCATG
Source organism: Camellia japonica (assembly GCA_030407325.1). Taxonomy (NCBI): domain Eukaryota; kingdom Viridiplantae; phylum Streptophyta; class Magnoliopsida; order Ericales; family Theaceae; genus Camellia; species Camellia japonica. Next base: position 20,486,001 of record JAPPVO010000007.1, read on the forward strand.
ACAAGCACATTAATAGAAAATCCTTTAAACCCGGCCAAAAAGTGTGGCTTTTTAATGCAAAATTGAGACTCTTTCCGGGTAAGCTAAGATCAAGATGGAATGGTTCCTTTGTGGTTGTTGAGCCATTTATTCATGGCGCCGTTGAGGTGCAAGATCCAAAGACTGGCCACACTTTCAAAGTGAATAGCCAAAGACTGAAGCCATATATAGAGGGGATTGGGAATGGGGAAATGATTGAGTCCATTGCTTTGATGGACCCTTTTTACTATGATTGATAGATTGATTTCTTGTTTTTTTTTTTTTTTTTTTTTTTTTCGTTCCCTTCTATTCTATTATGTTTTTCCTTTGTTCTTGTTGTGCTTTATTTGTGTTTAGGAGACTTTAAATCCTCTAAAGGTGTAATTCTTTTGGTGTTAGCCGTGCCCGAACGGCATCTGACGATATGGTATAGCCACCTAACCGTGTTTGTAGTAAGTTCCTAGGAGACCAACTGAGACGGTGGAAACTAGAGTTCGAATGGCAACGCCTAAAACACAAACGTTTGGAGTTTTCGAGACTAGGGTCTGGTTTAAATACCTAGGGGTGTGGAAATTGCTTCAAAACTACCCCGGCTTGAACTCTGTATGGCAGCCCCATAGGTTGAGGTAGCTTTATGCGTCTCGATTCTAGATACTGAATCAACCTAGTCTGTCATCCTGTTGGAGAATATGGAAAGTTACAAACACAGTTAGGGAGAAAAGTAGTATCCGTGGTTTTCGTGTGAAGATTATACATTTATTGAACCATTTATTTATGTTCATAAATTTTCTTATTTTGACTGCAAATTTAAGGTTCAAGTTGGGTTGAAAAAAAAAAGAAAAAAAAAAATTCCCGCAGGTGCGGCACCACCCACGCACGTGTGGCGCAATTCCATCCCTCAAAAGTGCACACTGCTTTAAATGCAGGTGTGGAGGAGAAGGTGCGGCACTGCACACTGCACGTGCGGTCTGGTCCCTGCACGTGCGGAACGTCGTTCTTAAAAAAAAAAAAAAAAAAAAAAAATTCCTGCACGTGCGGCGAAATTCTCAAACCAAAAATTACCTACTGCTTTAAAAGCAGGTGCGCGGGCCGTGCGGGGTGTGCGTCCGCACGTGCGGCGTACACTCCCGCACGTACGGCGATTTCTTTGAAAAAAAAAAAAAAAATCTGCTGATTTTGTTATGTCTATTTATTATTTTTAATTTATTTACTTATTTCAAATAAATAAATAAATAAATTATAAATAAAAATAAATAAATATACTATTTTATTTCTTTATTTATTTTTGTTTACAAAAAAATAAAATAAAAATTTGTTCCGTTGTTTAGTAGTTAATTTCATTTAATATCATTTTTATTCATTTATTTATTTATTTTATTTTAGTTTATATATATATATATATATATATATATGTATAGAATATATAAAATCCAAAAAAAAACCACAACGGAGAATTGCATGTGGTTTATTGGTGGCCAAACTTGTGCTTTCATATTTTACTTTATTCTCATGATTGGTTCCACGGGTTTGTGTCTATTTGCTTTTGGTATGTGCAGGATATGAGTAGACGGCTATCCACTCGGGCCTCCAAAAAGGCCAGAGGTTCCACCTCCTCGGCGCCACCACCGCCACCGTCACCACCATCCTCGCCACCACCACCGGGTGACTTGCCACGGCCAGAGTGGGCTTCACGCCCGCTTCACAAACTCACGCAGTTCAACATTCTATATTTTCAACGTGACCCGGCCACCTCTTAGGCCGTTGAATAACTCCAACTCCAGCAACAGTTGGGCCTTTGCAATGTGACAGCACCAACTTTTCCGCGTCTGGTACGACTTTTCTACCAGAACCTGTATGAGTCACTTACCGAGCCTGGGCTGATGTCCACCATTGATGGCCATCTCGTCAGCATCACCGAATCCATGATTGCTGACGCATTAGGGTTCTTCGCTAAGCCAGAATACCAGTCCTTCTTGGAAGTTGAGGATCAACAACCCATACATTGCCTCATCCAACAATACTTCCCGGGGGCCCACGATGACACCAGTTTCACATGCTTGCGGCGGAGCAAGCTGCCTAGCCGCTTGCTATTCATTAATTTCGTAGTCCATAAGAATGCCTTTCCACTTGGGCATAGAGCTGAGCGCCGCTTGGAGTTTGTTCGGGTCTTACACGGTTATCAGCATGGCTATCAGGTCTCGCTTGAGCATATCATCTGGATGCATGTGCGGAAATTTCTAAGAGAGGCAGTTCGGCCTTAACCTATGCAGAACCTGACTTGGCCACTGCTATTTGCCAATTTGTTGACACTTGTCTTTGAGCTGAGCGGCTTCCCCATTAATTCGAATGAGGAGATTAATAGAGCATATTCGACTTTCGGCCAGCGGGAATGGCGGCATAGCATATCTTGCATCCCGCAGCAGGTTGGTGCCCTGGTTGACGAGGTCCTGGACCTTGTCCACGACCAACCAGCTCATCTTGCCGCCCCTGTGCCTCCCCAAGGAGACCCACTGTACATGACTCGCGAGGAGTACTTACAGCTTTAGCACTCTGTGGATCAGGTCCATAGTACTCTTTGTGATCACCACCAAAGTCTCATCGGGTTGCGCATTAATTTTCAGGCGCATCGAGACTATTCTCAGGCAGCCTTCGACCAGCTACACGCCCGCCAGCTCGACATCCAGCAGTCAGTTGCATCACTGCAAACTGATTTTTATACTTATCGAGAGTCGAGCTAGCAGCGCCATGATCAGCTCGGCCAACAGGTTCAAGATGAAGCCTTTGAGACGCGATCTTTGATGCACGCCTTGTTTGCCCAGCATTTCCCGCCACCGCCACCGCCACCGCCATCGCCACCACCACTACCGGATTCTCCGTAGTACCCGCTTGTATATTGCTTTATCTCTGTTATTTTTATTTTTATTTTTATTTCTTTTTAGTTATTTCTTTTTTTCAAAAAAAATAAAAAATTAAAAAATGTGAAGTGTGTGTATGTGTTACTATATGCCTACCTGGATGTACACCTACAATCTCTGGTAGTCTTCTCTCATTTCTCTTTACTTTTCCATTGAGAATAATGTCATATTCAAGTTGGGAGATGAGGGTTGTATTTTCTTTTGTGCATTTCTATTTGGCTCAATCATTTATGCTTATACCTGTTTCACTTGATTGCATTACTTCACTTGATGTGACTTGTTGCTAGTAGGGTGATGATATTTGTATATGTTAATTGGGAAGCATAGTAAACTTGTATGAAAATGATTTATTGGGTAGATACTTGCATGTGATGTTTGCACTAGGAGAGTCGTTTGTGCTTGTGGTATTAATACACTTGTCATAAGTATGCCTTAATTCATATGGACACACTCTCATAGCGGTGATCTCTTTATTATAATCCTTGGTGTACATCATTGATAATAGCTAGGGTTGCAGAAAAGAATAAATGAGGAGCCAAGATTCTCTTAAAAAAAAAAAAAAAAAAAAAAAAAAAAAAAACTTAACTTGTTTGGGTTCGTAGCCTTTTTAACCTGAGTTATTAAGCCCATAGGGGTGTCTCTACACCTAGTGCCCTAAAACCGTCTGGTTTGGAAGTCATTGGCCCAATACTTGCAACATGGGTTAATTAGAAAGCTTAAGGGACTTAGACATTGCACAGTTAAGGAAAAATAAGGAGAATGATTTGTTTGGATTCGTAGCCATTTCAACTAGAGTTATTAAGCCCGTAGAGGTGTCTCTACACCTAGTGTCCTAAAACCATCTGGTTTGGGAGTCATTGGCCCAATACTTGCTACATGGGTTGATTAGAAAGCTTAATGGATCAGGACATTGCATAGTCATTTAAAAAAAAAAAAAAAAAACTTTTGAGAATTTCGGCTGCAACAGGTTAGTTTTTTCTGTATATGTTGGGTGTTATTATGAGTTACACTAGGCTATTATAGTGGACAGTTAACTAATATGGAGATTGCACTTTAGAACCTGAATCTTAAGCTTTCTTCTCTTGTTAATGGTAGAGATATGAAAAAATCTGGTATTGCTATCCCCCATAGTAAGCCATTTGATACGGGATTTTTGGTACCACAAAAGTTCTTCTTGGAACAAGGTCTTATTAAACTGCTTAATAAGGTCCATTTCAAGAATCTGCAGATTGTAAGAAAAATGATTGTTTTGGAATTTTTGAATGCCCTCAATGCGAGCCAAAAGACTTTTCTTTCTTTTAAAAATATTTCCAAAAACCTTCTTGTTCCAGAGTTTAACATGATGAGTGAAATTATTAATGGCTTCAATCTGGTTAAAATCCATGTTAAGCCAAGACTTTTGAACAACTTTAATGAAATTGGGATGACAAAGCCAAGCAGCATCAAATCTAAACAGTCTATTTTGAGGATCAGAGGGATGCATACCTTGAGTGTAGACCACTAGAGGAGAATGGTCCAAATAGGTTCTTAGCAGAGTCCGCACAGTACCTTCAAGGAACAAAGCTCTCCATTGTTCATTGCTCATGGCTCTATTCAGACGTTCCATAGTGCTGGCTATGCCTTGCCTGTTGTTAGTCCAGGTAAAGCGAGGGCCAACACTCCCTAGATCAAGGAGGTTGCAGTTGTTGATTCTTTCAGTAAATCTTTGAGTCCTGGTTAGGTTTGGGGATGGTGAGAAGCTCCTCCTTTCACTGTGATTAGCATAATCATTGAAATCACCCATGATAAGCCAAGCTTTGTTCATACTTTTTTTTTTTTTTATCAGCAAAGAAAAAATTCATTAACAACATGAAATTTAAGGTACAGGAAGATGACAAGCTTTGTTCATACTTGTTGGACAATCTTCACTGTATTTAAAAGATATTAATTCTATTGTGTACAAAACAACAATTAGAATTTAAAGAAATAAAGAAAAGGAGAGAATTTGTTTGATTACAAAAATCAAACTCGAAATAATAAATAAATAAATAAATAACAGATTTTATTTTGTTACAAAAACAAAATTAAAATCTGATTAAATAAACAAATAAAAAACAGAATAAAATTAAACAACTTACTTGGTTAATTTCTTTGAATAACTTTTCTGATCAAGTCCAGTGTTTAACACTGTGTCCCTAAGACAGATTCGTCCTCTCCACGGTGCTTTCAGAATTTGGACGTCTATCTCCCAGGATGAAATGATCTTACCACAAACAATAGCAGCACTACAAATTGTTTGCCTTACGAACACACTAAGTGTTTATACTCTTTCTTTCAGAAATAAAATGCAGCAAGATGAAGAATAGAATTAGCAGAGGTGAAATACGAAATTTCTGAATCAATTACATCAAATGAGGGTGGTCCTATTTATAGATGTGAAAGTGACTCTTGGTTTTGAATTGAACAGGTATGATACATGTTGGTTTTGAATTTGAATCTGTTTATAATTCAAACAGATAGAAAAAAACGGGAAGGGCCCTGTTTGGGTGTGCGTTAATACCAAACTAGTTTATTTCGAGAAGGGCCCTGTTTGGATGAGCATTAAATCCAAACCAATTTAATTCTGTTTGAAAACGGGAAGGGCCCTGTTTGGATGAACAAAAAATCCAAACCAGTTTATTTGAATTAAATTCAAATGTTTTTGGCCCAAAAAGATTAGTATTGGGCCGAACAAGCCCAACCTCACACCACGCACCCGCGCCCAAGCCCAGCCCAGCCCGCCCGACCGGACGGACGGCGGCGGCGGCGCGCGCGTGTGTGGTGATTTTTGGGTCCAATGGGTCTAGCCCATTTTGCCCATAACCTCTCCCTCTAAAACACTTGGGTACCCCTTGGGGCACACCCCAAGTATCAAACCCATGCCTTATAAACCCTTTCAAAACCTCCCACCCAATCAATGTGGGACAAGCTTATTCAAACCTTTAAGGAATTTCCACCAAAACACCATTTCCATGGAGTATACTTTGGCTTCAATTTCCCATTCACTCGGTAATGGTTTTGAGCAACCAAATATACCACGTGAATCACAACGCGGCATAGAACGCGTTACCACTTTGACCCGTGTAAATCAATACACGGAGCCCACCTAAAAATTAGACCAAACTTAGGAAAAAATTCTGGTTTTATCTAGAATTTTATAACCATTTCCAACAATCCCCCACATGAATGGAATTTGATGACAACGGAAATGCAACAATATGCAGACTTAACGAAAGAGTATAAGTCGAAAATATCTTGCATCAGGATAGGTAGTTTTCGGCCTTCAACCTTCCCTAGTGATAACCTATCGGACTTACTGGCTAACCAATGGACACGATGCCTTGAATTGTTCAGCCGTTTGTGTAAGCCAAGACAATAGATTTCACACAAAATATCTTCTAACACATCGTGGTTCTCACTGTTGTGTTCATTTTGGCCTTGAACGCTCCTGGTTTTCATGAGTGTTTCTAGAGAATGTAACCTCTTTCATTCTCACAGAACCGGCCCCAGTTCAACACTCATATAGGTGATTCTTATTGTGAGTATCTCCTCATACTCGTCTTGATTTTATGCCTTAATCAAGATATAAGTAATCATTAAAAGCAAAGCTTATCCTTATACCCCTGCAGACAACATATGTTGCAGATATCACTCTCACCATAGGAATGGGTAGGGAATTTTAATCCCTTGGTGATTTCTGGCGAGCCATACATAACTTAGTTGTCCCTTTGAACTTAGTTCTTGGGATCTCCAGTCATTTAAGTAGGGTTACTATTATGACGACTCTTATGTAATAGGCTTTAATCCCATCCCCTTCGATGAACTATACACTAGCTCTTTTGTCAAACCTTTTGTTAACGGATCCGCAATATTCTCTTTAGATTTTATATAATCTATTGAGATTATTCCGTTTGACAACAATTGCCTTACGGTATTATGTCGACGACGAATATGTCGTGACTTACCGTTATACATATGATTCTGTGCCCTGCCTATTGCAGATTGACTATCACAATGAATGCAAATAGCTGGCACAGGTTTTGGCCACATTGGAATGTCTTCTAAGAAGTGACGAAGCCATTCTGCTTCTTCACCTGCTTTGTCTAAAGCAATGAACTCGGATTCCATTGTGGATCGTGCGATGCAAGTTTGTTTCGTGGACTTCCAAGAAACAGCAGCACCTCCCAGAGTAAAGACATATCCACTTGTGGATTTTGAATCTTTAGTATCCGATATCCAATTTGCATCACAATAACCTTCAAGTACTGCTGGATATCGAGTAAAGTTCAAACCATGATCACGGGTGAATCTTAGATATCTAAGAACCCGAATGATGCTTTCCAATGGTCTTCTCCGGGGTTACTAGTGTACCTACTCAATTTACTGATAGCATAAGCTATATCAGGACGAGTACAATTCATTAGGTACATTAGGCTTCCAATGATTTGGGAGTATTTTAACTGAGACACTGCATCACCTTTATTTTTCGATAAATAAAGACTGATGTCTACAGGTGTTCTTGCTAAATTCAAATCATCCTTGATAAATTTATCAAGAATTTTCTCAATATAATGAGATTGAGATAATGCATATCCGTCAGATGTTTTAGTAATTTTCATTCCTAATATAACATCTGCGACCCCCATATCTTTCATATCAAATCTTTTGTTAAGCATTTGCTTAGTTGATTTGATCATGTTTTGACTGCTTCCAATGATAAGCATGTCATCCACATAAAGACAAACTATGACATATCCTTGGTCAGTGTTTTTAACATAGACGCATTTGTCACATTCGTTTATCTTAAACCCATTAGTAAGCATTGCATGATCAAATTTTTCATGCCATTGCTTAGGTGCTTGTTTTAATCCATAAAGGGATTTTACAAGTCGACAAACTTTCTTTTCTTGCCCGATACTACAAACCCTTCGGGTTGCTCCATATAGATCTCTTCATTTAGATCACCGTTTAAGAAAGCTGTTTTAACATCCATTTGATGTATTTCTAAATTAAACAACGCTGCTATAGCAATAAGCATGCGAATGGATGTTATTCTTGTCACAGGGGAATATGTGTCAAAATAGTCCAGACCTTCCTTTTGTCTGTAACCTTTAACTACAAGTCTTGCTTTATACTTGTCTATTGAACCATCTGCTTTCATTTTTCTCTTGAATATCCATTTATATCCAAGAGGTTTAGAACCTGGTGGAAGATCCACCAATTCCCAAGTATGATTTTGCATAATGGATTCAATTTCATTATTAACAGCCTCTTTCCACAAAGGTGCTTCAGGACCTGTCATTGCTGCCTTAAAGCTTTGAGGTTCATTTTCTAACAAGTATGTCAGAAAATCTGGACCAAAGGATTTTGATGTTCTCGCTCTCTTACTTCTTCTTGGTTCATCATCAGTTAAATCCTGTTGGTTGAGACCATTACTAGTCTCTTGTGTTGATTGTCATTAGTCTCTTGACTTTGTGTACAATCATAAGTTCTTTTCTGTGAACTTAATTCCTGTCCTTTCTTGTAAGGAAAACATGTTCAAAAAACACAGCATTCCTTGACTCTATAATAGTGTTCACATTTATATCAGGTATTTCTGATTTATAAGTCAGAAACCGATATGCACTACTATTCTGAGCATAACCAATAAACACACAATCTACTGTTTTTGGTCCAATCTTAGTCTTTTTAGGAACAGGAACTTCAACTTTTGCCAAACACCCCCACACTTTTAAGTATTTGTAGGAAGGTGGTCGACCTTTCCATAATTCATAAGGAATGCTTTTGGTTTTCTTGTGGGGTATTCTATTAAGAACATAATTAGCAGACAATATTGCTTCCCCCCACAAGTTCTGTGGTAAGCCTGAACTTAGTAACATGGCATTCATCATTTCTTTTAGGGTTCTATTCTTCCTTTCAGCAATTCCATTTTGCTGTGGAGAATAAGGGGCTGTAGTTTGGTGAATAATGCCATGTTGTGCACAAAATTCATTTAATGGTGCATCATATTCACCACCCCTATCACTTCTAACCATTTTGATGGTTTTACCAAGTTGATTTTCAACTTCTGTTTTGTAGAGTTTAAACATTTCTAAGGCTTCATCTTTACTTCTAAGTAAATAAACATAACAATATCTTGTGCAATCATCGATAAATGTTATGAAATACTTTTTGCCTCCTCTAGTTTGAATAAATTTTAGATCACATACATCAGTATGAATTAATTCTAGAGGTTCAGTTTTCCTTTCAACTGATTTAAATGGAGCCTTAGTTAGTTTCGCTTCTACACAAACTTCACATTTATGATTAGGTTTAATTTCCAACTTTGGTATATAATCCAAACCAATTAATCTACGCAAAGCATCATAATGTACATGACCTAATCTACCATGCCATAAATTTGACTCAAGAATATAAGCAAAAGATGTGTTATTCTCATTCATAGCAACTTTTGGTACAACTGTCATTACATTTAGTTTAAAGAGACTATTACTCATGTATCCCTTACCAACATACATACCACTCTTTGTTAATACAAACTTATCAGACTCAAAAACAAGCCTAAAACCATTTTTACTTAACAAAGAACCATAAACTAAATTCTTCCGGATGTCAGGTACATGCAGTACGTTGTTGAGGGTCAGTTCTTTCCCTGATGTCATCTTCAAGATCACTTTCCCTTGTCCAGCCACAGTAGAAGTAGAAGAATTTCCCATGAAAAGTTGTTCACCATTTGCAGCCTCTTTGTTGGTAGTGAACATCTTCTTGTCCGCACATATGTGACGAGTTGCTCCAGTGTCAACCCACCACTCTTTGGGATTTCCAACCAAGTTAGCCTCAGACACCACAGCAGAGAGGTTGATGTCATTCACTCCGTCAGAGATGTAATCCAATTCTGTTACATTGGCCTGATTGGTGGTCTTCTTGCTTGTACTTCCATGATCCTTCTTAGGGCGGCGGCAGTCAGAAGCTCGATGTCCAGTCTTGCCACAGTTATAGCATTTTCCTTTGAACTTCTTGTTGCCATTGTTGTTGCCTTGTTTAGGACCATCTCCAGTAAACTTCGTCTTTTTGTTATGTGGTTTTTGAACTTGTTCAACCACATTAGCCTTGGACTCAATGGGATTTTTCCCATTTCTCTTTTCAGCCTTTCGGTTATCTTCCTCAATTCTTAATCTTACAATTAACTCATCCATGGTCATCTCTTTGCTTTTATGTTTTAAATAATTTTTGAAATCTTTCCAAGCCGGTGGTAACTTTTCCACCAAAGCAGCGACTTGGAAAGATTCGCTAAGAGTCATACCTTCTGAATGAATATCATGCAAAATTATCTGAAAACTTTGAACTTGAGATATTACCGTTTGGGAGTCGACCATTACAAAATCCAGAAATTTACCGACGACAAATTTCTTTGTGCCGGCATCCTCTGTCTTTGTCACGACCCAAACCCGGCCCTATGGGTTTAGCACCGTAACTGGCCAGTAATCCGAGATTACCGAAGGCCTGCTGAACAGTAATACAGTATAACAGAGTTCAGGGCCTGGCGGAAGCCAATACAATAAATAACTAGTGTCCATTGAGCTGTGGAAATCTGTATGCCAAAAACATTTTTCATGCATTCATACGGTTCAGAACAGTACAGTCTGTACAATCATACACAAACATTCAGTACGGGGACTTAATCCCTCGATAACAGTACAGTAAACAGTAAGCGGTCTATACAGTGATACAAAACAGTGAGGAGACCGATGGGAAAAACTCAAAACAAAATCCCAAGGCCATAACATGGCATCACGGAACCTCACAGTGAGGCACATAGGCTGGCTTGACAAAATTGGGGACCAACCCACGCTCCTAGCTCTGGTCTGGCTGCTGAGAACCTACATATATATATAAACAGTGAGCTAAAGCCCAGTGAATAACATAAAGCGTAAAGAGGTTTAGAATGAATGTCCTTACGGTAATGAAAACAGTTCATTTCAATCAGTATTACAGTTGTTCAGTACAATAAACAATCATATGTGGTACATCCCTTAGCATAACAGTAACAGTAGGTCAAGAAGACCGAACAGTAATGATGGCCAGTCATTCAGTAAACAGTATGGTTCCACAAGGGAACCGACAGAGATCTCTGTAACAGTAACAGTCAGTAACAGCAGTGCTAAGGATGCCACAGTACAGTTCAGAAATAAATGACATACATTCATTCAGTAAATAATATCAGTACAGTAAACAGTTCAGTTCAGTATTCAAAAGATAGTCATTTTGAACATATCTTTACACAATTGTTACTCACAGTGATTGGGCTAATAGCAGCTAGAGCGCGTCCCCGAGAGCCAACCCTAAACAGTTAACAAATAGAACGCACACTAAGTTCACAGTCGGGAAGGATGATAATTAAATCCCTAAATTCCCTCGTGTGGTTCTATATCTAAATCCTCATTAAGGTATCTTAAACTAGGCCTAAGAATGCCTAGGATGAGATGAGGATGCAAAAATACAGTTGGAAGGCATTTTCAAAAGTTGCTGAAAATAGGCGCTTCGCTCGAGCGAGCCTTCCTTCGCTCGAGCGAGCTTCCAAAATCAAAGGCTTCGCTCGAGCGAAAAATCCTTCGCTCGAGCGGTATGATGAACAGTAAAAGTACTGGTTGCTCGATTTTTACGCGCGATACCACGCTCGATGCTCGCTCGAGCGGAGCCCTGGACAAAGGTGCTCGCTCGAGCGAGGAATCCTTCGCTCGAGCGAAGAAGCCAAATCTGAAATTTCCAGATTTGCCTTCTAAGCTCAAACCAAGCATTCACAACTCGATTCTCAACCTCTTAGGCCCAAATTCTGGAAAATACATCCCAAAACAATGTATAACAAGTTTCAAAAGCTAATTTGTACATGCAAGGGCCAAGAGTTGGTCAATTAAAGCCATGTTTCAAACCCATTTTCAAGAGCAATTTCAAAACATGCAATGCATGAGTTTTTAACCAAATCCAAGGTTCAAGTCTTGTCCAAATGGACTCATTTCTTCAAGAACATGATGAAAACATGGACTTTAATATAAACATGAACATGCATGCACCAATCCACCATGAATTCAACTCAAACTTCATTAATTCAAACATGCATGCAACAATGGAGTTCTAATTCAACTCTTTGAAACCAATTTATGGTCCTACTCTACAATGGAGTATGAATCATGCAAGAACAAGTTTAAGGATAACAATGAAGACTTAAATTTCTTACCTAAGTCTTGTATTCAAGGTTGGGAAGCTAGATTATGCAATTGCCCTATCAAAATTACAAGTCTTCAAGCAAATCCTCAAGAGCAAGCCAATACACAAGATGAAATCACTCCCTCACTCTAACTCTCTTCTTGGTCGGTTGTAGGCCACAAGAATGGCTGAGCAAATGTTTTGGTTAAGTGTATACAAGGCCCTACAGATCACTAAGCAAAGGCACACTAGGTGGCAAAGGTGTAAATAAGTCCAAGTTGCAATTAACTCATTTTTAATCTAATTTAATCATTCCTAATCAATTTTCAGATAAAAATACCATTAAATCACAACTATTCTACTGATTATGGAACACTAAACGGTTTTCAGTTCGGCCGCCGATAAGGCCTTCAATTAGCAGTTTAAACACATAAACACAAACAGATAATCGATAAATCAAACAGATGCAATATGCAATTTAATAGATAAACTTATTCGATTTTAGTTTCGATTTCAATCAGTCCATTCACCACTTCAGTTAATTCGATTATCAGTCATTAGCGGTCCAGTTTAGCAATAATCAGTATATAATTCAGTGGTTATATCGGTGATCAGTACGAGGGTTGTTACAGTCTTGTATTTCTTCTCCAAAGAATCCCACAATTCTTTTGCTGACTTCAGAGGACTGTATACATTATACAGCATGTTGTCAAGGCCATTGAGGATGTAGTTTCTGCACAAGAAATCTGAATGTTTCCAAGCATCTACAGCGGCAACAACTTGCCGATGACTTTCACCCTCTTTAAGTGCTGGAGCCTCTTCATGGAGAAACCGGGCCAAATTAAGAGTTGTAAGATAGAATAGCATTTTTTGCTGCCATCTCTTAAACTCGGTACCATTAAATTTTTCCGGTTTTTCTCCATGATTGATTGGTACATGAACATGGTTCGGAATAGGGACTGATGTTGGTGTAACAACAGGAGTACCACTGCCAGATGCAGTTTCAGTTGTAGTAGCCATAATCTCTGATTACAAAAATCAGAAAAAAGTTAAAACACAAATTAATTTTCTAGTTACTAAAACCAGAAAATAAATTATAACACAAAATAATTTTATTTTCCTTGTTACTAAAACAGGAAAAATAAAATACCAAAATAATTTTCTGTAATACCAAATAATATTCTGAAATTGTTAATGACACCAGTATCGTACTACTAGTTGTCAAAGAAAAGAGACAGTATATTACTACTATCTGTCAAATAGCATAAATCACTATTTGTTTTTCCAACCAGAATATTACTTTGAAAAACAGAAAAGTAAATACAATGAAGATACCAAAAAGGAATCTGTCTTAAGATTGTTGGACAATCTTCACTGTATTTAAAAGATATTAATTCTATTGTGTACAAAACAACAATTAGAATTTAAAGAAATAAAGAAAATGAGAGAATTTGTTTGATTACAAAAATCAAACTCGAAATAATAAATAAATAAATAAATAACAGATTTTATTTTGTTACAAAAACAAAATTAAAATTTGATTAAATAAACAAATAAAAAACAGAATAAAATTAAACAACTTACTTGGTTAATTTCTTTGAATAACTTTTCTGATCAAGTCCAGTGTTTAACACTGTGTCCTTAAGACAGATTCGTCCTCTCCACGGTGCTTTCAGAATTTGGACGTCTATCTCCCAGGATGAAATGATCTTACCACAAACAATAGCAGCACTACAAATTGTTTGCCTTACGAACACACTAAGTGTTTATACTCTTTCTTTCATAAATAAAATGCAGCAAGATGAAGAATAGAATTAGCAGAGGTGAAATACGAAATTTCTGAATCAATTACATCAAATGAGGGTGGTCCTATTTATAGATGTGAAAGTGACTCTTGGTTTTGAATTGAACAGGTATGATACCTGTTGGTTTTGAATTTGAATCTGTTTATAATTCAAACAGATAGCAAAAAACGGGAAGGGCCCTGTTTGGGTGTGCGTTAATACCAAACTAGTTTATTTTGGGAAGGGCCCTGTTTGGATGAGCATTAAATCCAAACCAATTTAATTCTGTTTGAAAACGGGAAGGGCCCTGTTTGAATGAACAAAAAATCCAAACCAGTTTATTTGAATTAAATTCAAATGTTTTTGGCCCAAAAAGATTAGTATTGGGCCGAACAAGCCCAACCCAACCTCACACCACGCACCCGCGCCCAGGCCCAGCCCAGCCCGCCCGACCGACCGGACGGATAGCGGCGCGCGCGTGTGTGGTGATTTTTGGGTCCAATGGGTCTAGCCCATTTTGCCCATAACCTCTCCCTCTAAAACACTTGGGTACCCCTTGGGGCACACCCCAAGTATCAAACCCATGCCTTATAAACCCTTTCAAAACCTCCCACCAAATCAATGTGGGACAAGCTTATTCAAACCTTTAAGGAATTTTCACCAAAACACCATTTCCATGGAGTATACTTTGGCTTCAATTTCCCATTCACTCGGTAATGGTTTTGAGAAACCAAATATACCACGTGAATCACAACGCGACATAGAACGCGTTACCACTTTGACCCGTGTAAATCAATGCACGGAGCCCACCTAAAAATTAGACCAAACTTAGGAAAAAATTCTAGTTTTACCCAGAATTTTATAACCATTTCCAACAATACTTGCTTCTGTATCTTCAAGGTCCTTCCACAGTGAATCCCTGGCTGTGGGATTTGGGCTAGCATAAACCGTATTTGAGATCCATTCCTCGTAATCCTCTTTGTGAACTGTGGCCTGTATGTATTGATTGGAAGCTGTTGATGCTTGAATAGTGACCTGAGCAGTATCCCAGATGACCCATATGTCTCCAGCTTTACCAGTTGGATCGATAATAGTGGACGCCGTGAAACGCAGATTGTTGAAAAAGTTCCACATTGAGCTGTAGGTGACTTTAGTTTCCATGAGAATGAGTATTCCAGGGTTGTGCGTACGTAGAAGGTCTCGCATGTGTCTTCTAAAGGTATTGTTACCAGCCCCTCGGCAGTTCCAAATCAAGATTTTTACGAAGTCCATGGATGGCATAGGGGGAAGTAGATCAGTATCTAACCTGGTCAAGATGCTACGTATCTTTCGATGGTCCTGATCGATTGATCGCAGGGATGCCATCTGAATTGAGTGCATTGAAGGGCCTGGTATAGTGCTCCAACCTGGTTCGATTCTCAGTCTTAGTTGCTCTATCCACCAGATTGTGTCGACGCGATGAATGGCTTCTGTCCCTTGATCTAATAATAGCCCCATCGTATGCCCCTTCATACTGTGAACTGGTACGAGAGGGAGGGGTATTGCTTCTTCCTCCATATTTAGAAGTTGGAATTCGTAATGTCCATACCTCGTTCGAAAAGCAATTTTGTCAATGTCCTCTGGTTTAACTTTCAGCTGATGATATCCGGATCTGAGATCAATCTTAGAGAACACTTGAGCACCCTGTAACTGATCAAATAAGTCATCAATACGCGGCAATGGATATTTATTTTTCACAGTTACCTTGTTCAGTTCACAGTAGTCAATACAAAGTCTCAGTGAGTCGTCTTTCTTTTCACAAACAAGACAGGTGCGCTCCATGGCGAAGTACTGGGCCTGATGAACTTCTTATCTAACAGTTCTTGCAGTTGCACTTTCAATTCTTTCAGTTCAGTCGGAGCCATTCGGTAAGGAGCTTTAGATACTGGCTGTGTACCCGGAATCACACCAACGGTGAACTCAATCTCCCTATCAATCAAATCCCCTGGCAGATCATCTGGAAAAACATCTGGGAATTCTCTGACTATAGGAATACTGTTCACATTAGCGTTAACATCAGTAGATACAGTCAATACAGAACAGAAATACCCTTTACATCCCTTTCTAATCAGTTTGTATGCTTTCATAGATGAAATCAAATATGGGGGAAGTACCACTCCACTTCCGTTAAACACAAATTCGGGTAGGCCAGGTGGACAGAAAACAACTTGTTTTGTCACACAGTCTATAGTAGCTTGATATTTTGTTAACCAGACTATTCCCAATATTACATCAAAATGGTCAATGTTCAGAGGCAGTAAATCAATATACAGATGCATATCCCCAACAATAATTTCACATGCAGGGTACATATAAGCACAAGTCACAGATCCCCCAACAGGTGAAGATACAGCTAACAAGTAGTTCATGGGTTCCAATGGTCTATTCAATTTTCGCGAAAAAGCATGCGATACATATGAATGTGTAGACCCTGAATCAATCAGAACATATGCATTTTGAGTACAAATTGAGAGAATACCTGACACAACGGTCTCGGTATTCTGCACATCTCTCGGTACCAGTGCGAACACTCGGCCCTGCCTCATAGGCTCTTTTCCAGTCGTTTTAGGGTTGGGTTTTGGTGAGGCAGTTGATGCTGCTGCGCTTGGTGCAGCTTTACTGTTGCCCTGAGCAGTGGAAGGGCAATCTTTGACCATGTGGCCTACCTTGCCACACCTGTAGCAAGCACCTGAAAGTTTATAACAAACCCCTTTGTGTTTCTTACCACATTCAGAACAGGGCGGTATGGAACCACTTCCCTGACTAGAGCTAGTGGTTGACCCTGAGTTTTGCTTTTTGTTCAGTGGGTTATTTCTGCTTTTCTTGAATTTAAAACCTCGTTTCTTACCACGCCATTCAGACGCTGGTGTTTCAGTTTGTTTCAGTGCTTCAATATTTAATTCAACTATAATGGCCCGGTCAAGAACATCCACATACTTGTGCAATTTCAACACGTTAATTCTGTCAAGTACTTCGACATTAAGGCCGCCTTCGAATTTCCTGGCCTTCTTATAGTCGGTGTCCACCATGTGTGGTGCATATCTGGCAAGTTCAGTAAATTTCGATTCATATTTAGCAACAGACATGGTACCTTGCCTCAACTGTTCAAATTCAGTCACCTTGCAGTCTCGGACACACTGTGGAAAGTATTTCTCAAAGAAGGACTCTTTAAACTGAGCCCAAGTCATGACTGTGTTGGTGTCACGGACCAGCATCCACCACCTTCTGGCCTCTTCTTGTAAGGTGAAGGTAGCTAGCAGTACTTTGTGTGCCTCCGAACACGGAAACACTTCAAATAACTTTTATGTTTCAAGAACCCATGCTTCAGCCTTCAAGGGTTCAAGGCCTCCCTGAAAAGATGGCGGTTTCATCTTGCTAAATTTCTGTGTTAAAGTGATGATGTCATCATTTACATTCTGTTCCGGCTGTACCGGAGGAGGTAGGGGCTGTTGGTTCTGTTGTTGCTGTTGCCTTAAGGCTTTAGTCAATAGTTCAACAATTCTTTCCAGTCTTGCCATTCTGGCTTCGGATGATTCAGTTTCATCAGTAGTTCTTGCATTATCCATTTCACTATATGCAACATAATAATAATAAACATAGGAAGTTGCATACTTTAAACATATTAACACATTAGCACATATAATCATGTCATGACCACACACACTTATCATGCTCATGTAATGCCCTAATCACTTTTCTAGGACATCCTATAGCTCATTTGGACACGTGTGTGCGGTATAACTCGTGGTTTAGTATCGCTCTGATACCACTCTGTCACGACCCAAACCCGCTCCTATGGGTTTAACACCGTAACCGGCCAGTAATCTGTGATTACCGAAGGCTTGCTTAATAGTAAGACAGTATTACAGAGTATAGGGGCATGGCGGGAGCCAAAACAGTAATTAAACAATGTCCAATGAGCTGTGATAGTTTGTATGCAAAAAGACTTTTCATATATATACACATTCGGAAACAGAACAGTATTACAACGTATACAGAAACATTCAGTACAGTAGAAGTCTCACTCAGTCTATACAGGACACAAACAAAAGGAGGAATCTTAAACACTCCATAGCCTTGGCTTGAACAGTACTGGAACCTCGAGGTGAGGCACAAAGGTTGGCTTGACAAAACAGTGTTTAGTCTGACGCCCCTAGCAGCGGTCCGGTGCCTGAACACCTACATATATTTATGAGTAGTGAGCTAAAGCCCAATGAATAACATAATGCGTAAAGAGGTTAATAATGAATGTCCTTTCAGTATTGAAAATAGTCAATTGATTCAGTATATCAGTCATTCAATCATAACAGTCATATGTGGTACATCCATTAGCAGAACTGTACAGTAAATAGTAGGTCTTGAAAGACCAAGCAGTCAATGATGGCCATCATAACAGTAAACAGAAGTTCCAAGATAGGAACTAACAAAGATCTCTTTAACAGTAGCAGTAACAGTAACAGTAGTTGTTATGGATGCCACAATACAGTTCAGAATAGAGGACATACATTCATTCAGTTAACAGTATCAATTCAGAAATAGTACAGTTTAACCATTCAGAAAATATTCATATTTGAACATATCTTTACACAGTTGTTACTCACAGAGTTCTGGGCTACAGATAAGCTAGAGCGCGTTCTCAGATGCCAACCCTACACAGTTTACAGGATGAATACACACTAAGTTCACATTCGGGAATCAAAGACTTAGTCCCTACTTAGACTCGGTGCGGTTCTACATCTATGTCCTCATTAAGATGTCTTAAACTAGGCCTAAGAATGCCTAGGATGGAACGATGATGCAAAGATGCACTTAAAACAACCTTACAAAATTTCGAAAAAACAGGGTCCCGCCCGAGCGTGGCTTTCCCCGCTCGAGCGGACATGCAGACAAAGGTTCCCCGCTCGAGCGTCACTTTCCCCGCTCGAGCGGACTGCAAAACATGGCAAAAGTACTGGATGTGCGAAAATCACGCTCGATGGGCGCTCGACACCCGCTCGAGCGTGTGACACAAGTTCCCGCTCGAGCGTACAATCCCTCGCTCGAGCGTACTGTAAAACAATGCAAAGTGCTGGGAGCACGAATTCCACGCTCGAGCGCCAATTTCCTTGCTCGGGCGTGAGTCCAAATTCTGGAAATTCCAGATTTGAACCTCAAGCTCAAAACCAAGTTTTAATGCACCAAATTCGATCCTCTTGGGCTAATTTTCTGGAAAACACTTCAAAACTCATAGTATTACATGATTCAAAGACCAATTTGTAAAATCAAAGCCCAAGGGTAGTTCAATTAAACACAATCTTCAACTCAAAATTCAAGAACGTGATGAACATGCAACATGCATGAATTTAAACAACTTTAAGCTTCAAAGACATGCTCAAATGAGCCAATTTCTCCAAAAACAAGATGAACTCATGGTCCAATGCAAAAATATGGACATGCATATGGAATTTCATGAACAATAACTTCAAAACTCAAGAATGGCAACATGCATGCAAGATATATGCTATAATTCAACATTACAAGACCAAATCTTGACTTTAAACTCCAATATGACAAGAGCCATGCAAGAACTAACTCAATTACATGAACAAGAAGGTGAAGACTCTACATTGAGTCTTGAATTATAAGAAGGGAAGCTCAATTTGCCAAATTCTCTTCAAAACTACTAAGTTTCCAAGCAATGCAAGATGAAGACAAGTTTCTCCTAGCTCCCTCTCTCTCTAGTCAGTTGAGTCTAAGGAAATGGCTGAGGAAATGTTTTGCCTAAGTGTATTCAAGCCTCAATATGTGTAAGGAAGTGGGCCACTAAGTGGCAAAGTTGCAAATAAGGCCAACTCTTGAAAATTAGCATTATTTAATCTAATTTAATCATACTAATTCAAATTTCAATTAAACATGCCATAAAATCACATAAATTATGATTAACATATATCACTAATCAATTTCAGATTCGGCCGCCGACAAGGCCTTCAATTTGCAATTTAAAGTATAAAACATTGACAGATAATTTAACAGTCAAACAGATAGAAATGCATTTAAACTAGTACATTCAATCAGTCAGTTCAGTATTTCAGTCGATTCAATTACTTATCATAATCAGTCTCAGTTTAGCAGTAATCAGTGGTTAACCAGTAATTAGTGGTGAGGGTTATTACATAGAGGTTAAGAAGTTTGGAGGTGACGAATGATTCTGGTCTTCACATATCTCTTCCATTGGGATTTCTGGAGATTTACTAAGGGCTTCCTAGGGGCTAGGTTGAGTAGGGTTCAAGGGAGGAGGGGATTAGAGATGTGAGTTTTCATTGACAGGTCTAACTTCTAAGCTCAGAGTAAGAAGGCCATTTGTGGTTGGACTTGTATGGACACCTGGATTTTCTTGGGATGCAATCAGGCCACCACTGTGACTTGGGCTCTTGGTGTTAGTCTTGATGGGCTTATTGATAACTAAGGATGACTCAGGCCCAGTGGGGGCTAAGGAAGTGGAAGCTCCAGATACCTGGCCTAAAAAGGTGGCCGTAGCCTCAATAATAGTCCCATTTTCTAGAGGATTATTGGAGTCTAATTCAGTAAATTTGTTTGTGGGTGGATTTAGCCCATGGACTAGTCCTTTTCGAGTGGAGATGGTTCTTCGATTTTTTCTAGTAACCAGCATCCAAGGTCCGAAACTGGTAGCTCCCATATCAAATTGTTGCAAGTTAACGTTGGCCTAGGGTTATTTTGACTGTGGAAGATTGCTAACGGCTAGTCCGCCATCGGACGGCGTTGGGCTTGGTGGCGGAGGCCCTTGGAGTTGTAGATTTGCTGTTTTGTATTTGCATAGCTCTTTTCTACGATCCACCTTGCCACAGTGAAAACAAAAGTTATGAATAGATTCGTATTCAATGTTATAGCTTTTCTTACTTAGTAAGAATTTGGGGCGTAATGGTTTGTTGAGGTCCATCTTAATGCAAACTCTTGCAAATTTGCCTCTGGTAGCCATGGCTATGATGAGGTCTAACTTGAGAGGACGCCCTAGCTATTTAGTAATAGAATACAAGACCTTTTCTTGGAAGTATCCAATCAGAAGCTCTGGAAACCTACCGCGGTTGTGATTTCAAAAGCTTCCGATGCCTTGAAGTCAGGCTCCCATTTGCGAACTATGAGATAATGATCTAGGATAACCCACGGGCCACCTAAGTAGACATGGGCACAGTCCTCCTGAGAAGAGAATTTGAACAAAAAATAGTTGTTCCCTAAATCTATGGCATTGAATTCATCTTGTAGGGCTTATAGGTTTCTAACTTTTATACAGAGCATTCTGTACCCAATGTTTTTGCCCAAAAGTCTTACAATAAGTGAGTTGGTCCAAGGTTGTCATATTTGTTGCAGTAGTTGCTTTGGAAGAGATATTCTGGGTATGCCTTGAGGTATTGCCTCTGGTATGTCAGAAGTCCTCTCTTTAGCTTCATCTTTTGGAGTAATGGTGTCCATCACATCATCAAAGTAAAAATCGTTGCTTTAGGAGCTGCAAGTGCATCCTTGAACGATTTGGGCTTGGGTGTTGCAAGTGTTCCGTCCTCAGGGGAGGGAGAGAGTTCATGCGTGGGGGCTGAGGAAAGAGAAATTGTGGGATCAGGAGTGCAAACAACATTGGTCTCCATATCTTTTGTCCTCATCTCGTCTTTGCTCTTGATCTTTTTGGTGCTGCGGATCATGTGATCTTCCTCTTCAAGAGACTTTCTATGTGGATTGCTAACACTGGCAAAGGGGGAGCTCATTCTAGAGAGATGCAATGGATCTATCGATATTATTGCAATAGTCGTAATAGTGATGGCATGTAGTGGTGCTTAAGGGTGTAAAGTGAACCTGGTTTAACCCAGACCTAGCTTGACTCATGTCGGGTTGCTTGGACTTTCATTAAAATTATGTTTGGATCAGGTCGGGTTAATTCACGGGTCAAAAAATTAGACCCACGAGATATTTGGGCCTCGATTGAGCCGGGCTGACAGGTCTGGGCCTAGGCTTAGGATTGGACTAGGGCGGGCAGGCTTGAACAATTTTTTTCTAATTTTTCTATCAAAATTTTATTCTTTTATACTAAAAATGACAATGGGCCTTAGGTGGGCCAAACTTTGAGTGGGGCCTTGAGTTGGCCGATGGGCCTAGCTAGGCGAGTTGGGTCCACGGGCCAAACTGGATTTCAAAATGACGGCCCAGGCTCAAGCCTAAGGTCCCAAGCTGGGTTCGGGCCTGGACCTAGCCAGGCCGGGCTCACCTCAAATTGCGAGCAGATTTTAGGTCACGTACCATTTTTACACCTCTAATGGTGCCTAACAATGGTAGAATGGAAGAAAGCATTTGTACATTTTATTTTTAATAGTAATTTATTTGAGAAAAACAATGACAGATAAAAAAGTTTTAAAAACTGATGTTAACTGTGATAATATACTAGGACTTCATTCGATTTCAACAAAAAAAAATAATAATCATATTTTAGAAGTCAGTTTTTTGATTTTTGATCTTTTTAAGTTATATCACTTCCTTATATTTTTATATGTTTTTTTTAAAAAAAAAACTAAAAATAGTAAAAAAAATCAGGTTTTAATATACTTTCCAAAATAAGTAATGTTTGGTTTCAAGGCCTTGTTTGGGAAGAAAAGTAAAAATAAAAATAAAATAAAAATAAAAATAAAAATTCAAGCAGAGCTTAAATTAGTCAAAAAAACCAAGCTAAATTAACTCTTCTAAACGAAAACTTAGGCCTCGTTTGGGAATAGGTTATTTTAATAACTTTTTGACTTTTTAGCTAAAATATAATGTAAAAAAAATTAGTATATTTGAAATGACTTTTGATTGTTTATAAAAAGATGTGCAAAAAGTAAAGAAAAAAAGAAATATTTAACTTTTTAGTATAGGTTACAAATTTTTTTTATTTTTTTAATAAATTTTTGACTTTTAATCTAAAATAGACACATGCCAAACGAGGCCTTCGTTGATCATTATGAAAAAAAAATCTTTGATATGATTGATCCTGTTTGACAAATAGTAAAAAGATTGCATTTTTTAAAATTAATTTCTTACCTTCCAAGTCTTTATAAGTTAGCCCGACCTAAAAACTAATAAAACCAAATATCTCTATTAAAGGCAAAAATAAAATAAAATTCTAAACCTACCTATACTTTCTTAATAACAAAACGAAATATTTTTTTAAAAGCATTTTATCCTTCAAAAATTAAAGAAAACAAGCAAACAACTAATAAAATATAATTGTCGAATCAATTACAAACATGATATAAAAATATATAAAAAATGTAATATTATTGATTATTTAATTGTCAACTCAATTTGACAATCTTGTTATTTTTTGCACACAACGGTCATGTGCAATTGCCTAATTTTCAACTCAATTCGACAATCTGCTTATTTTATGCACATGACCTAGCAATATTTCGGTTTCTAGTTGAACACCTAACAAATGCTAATAAATGATCTCACTTGTCATGGATGGACTTTAACAAAATATGTGCTAGAGTTGACCCATTAATAGTGCTAATAAACTTGATTATTCACATATTTTTTCTAATACAAAGTTGGAACATTTTTTTGGGTGAGATTATTTACAATATAAAAAGAATCAAAATCAAGAGAATGATTACCCATTTAACAATTAAAGAAGCTTAACAATTAAGCTAACAAAGAGTTTCATAATGGAGATGAAATAACCCATGCAACAATCAATTAACTTGAGAAAGAGTATAGGCCCGTTTGGTAGAGTTGTGGAAAAGTGATTATAACTTATAGTCTAACAGCTTATAGTTTATAGCTGTGAACATAAGCTGATATTTAACTTATAAATTAAGCTTCTCCTCCCCCACTTAAAGAATAAGTTGATTTTTGACTTATAAAAAGTTATAAGCTGTATTGTTAAGTTGAACCAAACATATCAAAATAGCTTAAATTAAGTTAAAAGGTGAAATAAGCTGGAAATAAGTCCTACCAAACATGACCTATGTCCAAGTATAATAACTCCATGATTCTAAGCCAACAAAATAATTGAGAAATGACAAAATATTTTTGGATAGACACATGACTATGATTACTTGATTTTTATTACTCATGTGATAATTTTTTGCCCAAAATGAAAAAAAAAAAAAGAGTTTAAATTACACCTTTCATTTCAAAAAAATACAGCTAGTCCTACGTTTTTAACATAATTATATTGACATCTCTTTTAACGAAGATAAAACGACATAAACTAATGTAGATGTTGAGGGAATTACTGATGAAAAAAGATCTAATTGTTATATAAATCAAAACCCAAGAAATATCATTGTAATTATGTCAAAAGTGTGAGACTAATTATAATTTTTACAAACCTCAAGAGAGATGAGTGTAAGTTATAAAAAATATATATATATATATACACAATAAAGAGTCTACAAAAGTAATTAAGTGAACTAATCTAACTAATTAAAATGTAGAACATTGTTGAATGTGAATTGTTTGTCATGAGATTTGAGAGCCCAACTCATCATCAACCCAAGCTTGATAGGGTTCATTTGGGATGTCGGTTTGTTTTTTGGCTGTTTTAGTCTGAGGTTAAAAAATCTCGTTTAGAATAAGTTTTTTTGACTTTTTTGATTTTTTGTAAGAGAAAAAATAAAATAATTATAGTTTGGATGTGATGTTTTGCCTTATTAGATTAAAAATCTATTTTATCCTTTTATGACTAGAATAATTAAAAAGTTAAAAAATCTGACATGACAAACGAAAGCGTAGTCGAGTGATTTATTTGGTTTTGGGTCAAATTTGCTTAGTCATTGATGCACTTGGCAAGGCATGATAATATTTTGGTTCTGTAATTGAAGTTGACCGTCTACCAAATGGTTAATGAACGAGTCAAGTGTCATGGTTGGAGGCCTTGACCAAAAATCTACCAAAGTTGACCCATTAATAGTGCCTGCTCAACTGGTGTTTTATGCAGTGCCAATATATAGGAATTATTATGGACCAAATGTTAAGATTTGAATTTTTCATCCATTATTAAAAAATAAAAATAAAAACTATAATCAACTTGATAATTCTAGATATTTTTATCTAAAAAATGATGTTAAGGTTAAAAGTCGGCAATAGGCTAAATACAATGAAGGGGATTTGGTCCAACACACACTTTTTTATTACTAAAATATTAAACTTTAAAAGTATATAATTTTTGATGTAAATATTAGTTTTTAATAAAATTAGTATTTTTAGAATCCTCTCGTTAAGATCTATTAAATAAGATTCATATTGACTATGAAATTCTTAAAAAAAAGAAAATTTATTACCGTCGAAATTGATATGAACAGTAACAGTAACATGCTACTCTGTTTGACAGTAATATGTTACTCTGGTTCACAGTAAAATGTTATTCTGGCAATATTGTCCAAGAAAAAAAAAGAAAATATTTTACTTTGTCCTTACTCAATTATGTGTTTCTTCTTTAAGGGATTTATGAAACAAAATAAATTGAGCTGTCTTTTACACTAAACAAGGGTCCAATGGAGGGGTTTTGGCTAAATTTCTCTACAATTTAAATCAAGCAAATTATGTGTATAAATATTCTGTCAAAAATGTTGACTCCATTGACAATTTAGATAAAATGAACTAATATCAATAATTTATGAAGATAATTATTTAAATTAATAGTTAAAAAAATAAATTAACACAAAGTGATAGTTTAAGAGAGGTAAATGAACTTTAAAAAAAAAAAAAAAATGTATATAACTCGAGTTATTTATTAGGCTATTATCGATGCCTGTTAGGCTCCAATTATCACTCTATTATGCTCATACTCTTTCGCTACGTCATTATGAATGAATTTCAAGTCTAAAATATAAAATTTTAACATTTCTCATTTAATAATACATGTGTTCATATGTCGCTGCATGAAAAACATTTATTTTATCTCATTACTAATAAAGAGGTTCATGTACTTCTATTAAACTTGTAAAATTTAATACAAAATTAATGTAATTTATTTATTTTTGCTAATGGAGGAAGAAAAATTCTAATATTGTATTTGGTTGGGGATTTAAGAAAGGATTTAAAAAAAAAAATGAAAAAGGTAGGTGAAATATAATTTCACATACCTTTTCCTTTTTCATTTTCAATTCCTCCCCAAATTTCCTGACCAAACAAAACATAAAATAAGATCTGATTCCCATGAACTTATTTTGCCTTTAAAATAACAATTTCCTTATTTTATTATTTTTTTCTTAAGTGCATGTCTCTGTTTTGTAGTTCACACTTGGCCGTATCTTGAGGGAAGGGCTTCGAGATGAAGTGGCTTAAAAAAAAGAAAAAATGAAAATTATTATATAAATTAATAAATTTTAATATTTGTTTACTTGTTTTAAAACAAAGTGTGCATTTAAATTGCATTTAATTACAAAATGGTTACCATCATATCATTCTATTGATAGAAAAATGATTGGTGGCCCTAAAAAACTGTGGCTCAAATGGCTCAAATTTCCTTTTTTGGAAAAGTTTGTTTTTTTTTTTTTTTTTCTTTTACCTTGTTTTTTTTTTTTATTTCCTTATAAGGAAAATTCGGGGCATTCGAGCCCCGAATTCTCGGGCCCTCAACCGCTGCCGATATTGATATATTCATTTCTTCATGTATAAGTTAGGATTTCAAAAAAAACCAAGCTAGTTGAACCAAACTCATATTTGATTTGCCAAAAAATTGTTTAAGATTTATTTGTCATGTAAATAAATTAAGTTCGAATATATTTTACAATTCGTTAAGTTTCTTATGCAAATCAATATTTCATTAATTTATTATTTAATTTGATAAGTTTATAATATGAAATTATTCGAGTTTGTTAAAAGTTCATTTAAGATCTACTTATTATAGAAAAATCAGTAAAAATTAAACACGCTTTGAAACTCACTTAATTTTTGAATAAAATTTGAATAACTTATTACCCAACTAACTTATTATATATATATATATATATTTTGCATTAAAAAATAGAATATAAAACAAGACTCACTTTTAGGCCAAGTTTGGGTATTCCCAAATAATCCAAAAAGCTAAAAAGTTACTCAAAAAGTTAAAAAGTTAACACTATTCACCAAAAGTCAACAATTACGGCTGCACAATTCCCAATTCAAATTTTCCTCTAAAAACCAATTTTCACAATTTTTTATTACACATTTTTCCATAAAAAGTCAAAAAGTTAACCCAAACATCCATATTTTCAACCTCACTTTTTTTGTCTAAAAAGACAAAAAGTGCACTTATTTAGTCTTCCCAAACTTGGCTCACATTAGTAAATAAAAAAAAAAAAAAAATTCTTAATTTATTCTAATTATTAAAAAAATCTTAAATATTGGGAGTCAAAATTCTAAGGGATTGTTTAGGGTGTCCTAAATAAGTGTATTTTTTGTCTTTTTAGACTAAAAAATTGAGGAAAAAAATATAGATGTTTGGGTTAACTTTTTGACTTTTTATGAAAAAATGTGTATTAAAAAATTATATAAATTAGTTTGTAGGGAAAAATTAGGATTAAGAGTTATGCAGTCGTAATTTTTGACTTTTGATAAATAATGATAATTTTTTAACTTTTTGAATAATTTTTTAACTTTTTAACTTTTTTTTAACTTTCCAAACTTGACCTAAATAGAAAGTACACGGCTAGCACATTTACAAGTGGAACAATGGGAACATCACATGTGTGTTTCCCAGTCACCCACCGGGCATGTCCTTGAACCAAGTGACTTCACTTTTTTGATTTTTTGTAGATGTTGCTTTTTACTTTTTATTATTTTAATTAATTAATTAATTAATTATTTACTATTAAAATTATTTAATTTGTTTTTTTGCGGGCAGGCTTGTAGCTCTCTTTAGGTGGCATCTTCAACAACATCATCATCATCAACAAGTACCCTTGCTTTGGCCCCTCTCTTTTGTCTTTATTAATTAAGATAAAATAAAACAAACAAATCTCAATTATTTAATCAATTAATTGTGATTTATTTTAATTCATGTCCCGAAGATTCCAACCAAACTAGCAAGAGAACGAGACACGTGTGGTGCTTAATCAAACACGTGTTAGTGTGTCAATCGTCAATGTAGATTTAGAAAAAAATATTCAACACTAATGTCAATTAATTATAATTAATCAAGTCAATTAAAGTATGGCTTGATGCCTTAGGTTTTCCCCTTGAATGTGGGTTCTAATTGAATAAAATAAATATTAAATATAACAAAATTATTATTTAATGAACGATCTCATTTTTGCTGTGGGGATCATGTTTTTTTTCTTTTTTAATTAGTAAATGTTAATTGTTAGATTAGTACCTATGAGAGAAAAACTTTTTACCCTTGGCAAAACATCTTAGTGCTTACATTTCCTTAATTCAAACTCCTTTAAAGAGAATTAAACCTCATGACCTCTTTGAAATTAAGCCCTAAGGAAGGCATATTGACCTCCGTGGAGATTATAACATGACCTTATTTAATGTAACTTATGAAATAGATAAAAAAAAACAAAAACAAAAACAAAAAACACAAATATGGAGAGTTACACCTCCCCTCCTCCCTGTTTTTGAGTTGCACCTCCATGTTTTGCTAATTTTTTTGAATTCTATGTCGTAAATTGTAATTCTTTCATTTTTTTTTTATTTTCAAAAAATGTGTCAAAATGTTTAATACAATTTTGACTTAACAGTTTATGAGACAAAAATTATTTAAATAAATTTAAAAATTAATTATTGAAAAAATAAATACTTTTAACTTATACTATTTAATTATTAACTTTTAAGTCCTTGGGTTAATACTATTTGCGATTTTTTACAAACTGATTATATCATATTAGATGGTGTCAATGTTATGCTAAATTATTTAACTTGTCATGGTGGCCAAATGAGACCTTAGAGTTTATAATTAATTAAGACCCTACTATGATGATCTAGAAACTATCCAAAAAATAAAAAACCTCATAGATCTAGATCATGTGGTGAAATCTAGAGTTTGTGCTTTATTTGATTCTTCACCATTCCTTTACTATTATTTTGGAGTTGCAAAAAAGCTAAGCAAGGCATGTGCCAGCCCCTGAGATATTCAAAAAAGTATATAAAGCCTTTTTATTTAAGTGCATTTTAAGGCCCACCAAGAAAATATATTATAATTAATTATTCTTCTACATTAGTACTTAGCCAATTACTTAATGTTTAATGACTATGATCTAAAGCCCTCCTATGCATGAATTGTGAATGTAGTCATTAGAAGTTATATAGGCGTGTCAATAGTATGAGAATATTGTAAAATAGATGCTAAATTAAAATCCTATTAATTATTAAAAAAAGACTATAAAAGTATTTTTGATCAAATTAGAAATTAAAATTTTGATATGTTACGATTGACAAGAATGTTAGGTAAGAATCTTTAGCATGCAAATATACTTTTTTCTATGTTAATATTGGTATGTAAATTCTTTATTTTATTTTATTTTTAATTTTAATTATCAAAACTAATTGTTATCTTCTTTATTTAAACATATTCACTGAGAGGGTAATTTATATCTAAATTGGGCCGAGCTAAGGAGGAGACTTCCTTGGAAATTGGGCCGCGTAATGGACCGAGGTAAGGATAGATTTACTTCGGTCCAAGAACTAAACGAATATGGGCCGTGGTAGAAAAGACTAGCAAGTGGGCCGCGGTCCAAGTGTTAGTTCGGTCCAAGTGTGGAAGGGACTTTTTCAAGTGTTACCTCGGTCCAAACGTGATTATAAGTTACCAATCGGAGTAGAGATAGTTATCTCGGCCATGGCACTTGGAACCGAGGTAATGGCTTCTCTTGGTGGGCTTCGTTCTGGGTAGCGCGGTAGAAGCTTACTCCGGTTAGCCCGGTCCAAGAGAGCCTTGAAGTTACTCCGGTCCGCAAGAGGTGTAAAGTTACTCCGGTCCCAGAAGTGCCTAATGTTATCTCGGTCCAGAAGAGTACTACGGTTAGTCCGGTTGCGGCATAGCATGACTAGCTCGATCGGACCTAGCTAGTGTTAGTCCGGTTTAGCCATGCCATGGGTCGCGCATGAGAAGCCGAAGTAAGTACAGTGGGAGGAAGAGCCGAACTAACGATAGTTCGGCCTATTCTGCGGCTAACTACAGTCATGTTTACTTCGGTCATGTTGGAGTTCGGTCATGGTAAAACCATCTCACTTGGTTTAAGCAGTGAGGGGGGTGTTGAAGGATAAGCATTATCTTTCAGGAGTATGATTCCTAGGAGGACTCTGAATGGAGGAGTAAAAGTCCTATTCCTAGGAGGACTCTGAATGGAGGAGTAAAAGTCCTACTAGGATTGTGCCACGCGGAACCTATATAAGCTCACAACATCACCTATGGAGAGGTAACACAACTTTTGCTCCCTGATTACATTGAGCTTTTGCCTACTTGTCTTGCTTTCTGACTTAGGCATCGGAGAGGTTTCCGGCACACTCCCGCCGGCCAGCTCACGTTTGTGTTTTCAGGTGATAAAGCGACGTCGTACGGAGGAACGCAGACTTGATCAACAGGATTATACGAGAAGGTATATTTCTTTCCCGTACATTCACTATGACAAGGATGGTCAAATCCAAAAGTATTTTTGAACGAATACCTATAACGTACCTCTCATTTTCATAACCAATAAAAAAAAGAAAAAAAAGAAAAGAGAAGAAGTATCATTTTTTTTTTTGTCATTAAGAAATTAGTATCATTCATTTCAGTCTTTTTTGGGTTAGTTACATAATATCACTTTACCTTCTTCTTCTTCTTTTTTGTATTAAAATTTTCTTTTTTATTTTAATTCAAAAGAGTAATATTACAAATCCATCCTTATCAACTCATAAATTATTCAAAAATTAATCTCTACCACACCCTACATACATCCAACACTATATAAATTAATCTCCACCACATAATTATCCATCCAAAAAATTCTAAGTGGATAACTTTGAGTCTCAGACTTTCCCAATTCAAAGTGTAACAACATATTTGGTTTTGGACAATCTCTAATGGACTGTGAAGCCCACAAATTGGTTTTGTTTTTGCTGTCTTGGTTAATTCAAAGCCCAACAAATAATGATTAATGGGCAAATTACTTAAAAATCTTATTTAAAAGAAAATAAATCTATGTAGTCCCCAACTTTTGAATACTCTCAAAAATTCAGTAGGTATTTTTCTTCTTCATTCTTTTATGTGTTCGTTTTTTTTTTACCTTTTTCTCTTCCTGATTTTTGGTGACCGGTAACTATGTCTTACTTCTTCTCTTTCTTTTTCTAATATATAGTCACCGGTGACCGACGACCATCATTGCTTGGGGTTCACGGGCAACCACCGACCACCGACTATCGACTCCTTACTTCACTTTCATTGACGGCAAAAGAGACGAGTTTCCGGCAAAGAAGATGAATAGATCTACTCAGATCTGATGTAAATCCACTTATATTTACATGAGATCTGACTAGATCTAAATAAAAAATAGCTGCTGGAGTACAATATTCTCTCCATATTAGTTTCTCTCCTTCGATTTCTCAACTTTTCTATCTTTTCTCTACTACACACTTCTATTTTCCTATTTTAATGGAGAAAATTTTTAAATTCTGAATAAGTTGTTTTTAAGTTTTAGTTACATGTGGTGAAAACTGTAAAATTTTACAGTTTCAATTTTTTTGGTACTGAAATGAATCATACTTTAAAACTGTAAAATTTTACAGTTTCATAACATGTTTTTCAGTTTAATTAATAAGGATAAATGTTTAATAGAATCATGCTTTGAAACTATAACATTTTACAGTTTCAAAGTTTACTTTTCAGTTTGATCAATATTGGAGATTATTTGCTTAAATTCTACAGAAATTAAAAAATAGTATATATACTTTTTCCCATTGTTATTTGTTATTGTTATGTTTTTTTTTCCCTTTCAGTTCATCAATATTTAGCACATTTTGTTATGTTTTTTCACTATAATTTCTTTTTTTTTTTTTTGACAATATTCTGGACATTCCAATGAGTTTCCGATGATGTTTTGATGTTCAACAAACATTCTAGACATTCCAGTGACATTTAGAACACTCCGACAATACTCTGGCGAACTTCCAGCGATATTCCGACGACTTCCTAGTAATGTTGAATATTCCGGCAAGTCTCTGGTGACTGTTTGACGGAAGTCTGATGGTGATGGGATGTATCAGCGTTTTTAAAATTATAAAAAAAAAAAGGATTTTTTTGATAACCATTAAAAATATATAGGACTAATTGATGTAAATGTTTTATTTTGGGATTAGATGGATTTTGAATTTTATGTATGGGACTTACTAGTAAGTGTTCCATGATTAATTTTGGTTTGGGCCATCAAAAGCGGCTTGTATCTACCTTCTGACCCTTGAATAGAAAGAGAATGTGAAAGTGAGAATCACACCGCTCCTTAGTAGTAATGATACACACACCATATCATAGTTTTAGTTGTAAAATATTTAGATAATCATCAAAAGAGATATAATTAGAATTTTAATAAACTTTTGGGCCAAAGTGAAAATAGGAAAAAAGTTTTATCACGTGGGAAGTGTGGTATGCCACGTAGTAAACCACTTGATGTGATGAATAGTGGTGTATAGTGAATGTTTTATCACCTATAAATAGGTAAGTTTGCATAGTAATGAAGATATAGAAGAAAAAAAAAAACTCTCTATTTCTTCTTCCATTGTGGTTCTTTCTTCTTTATTTTCTTTAGTTTTATTATACGTTATCAGCACAAGATTCTAGCCAGTTGAGGATAAAGCTACTGGGTAGTTGTAATAAGTATAAATAAATTCTAAAGCTAATTTTATATTTTCTTTATATATTTACGTAATACTAAATATATTATTTTTGCTAAATTTAGTAATCATGTCAAATCTTTAAAATTAGAATTCTAAGCTCTTGACATTTCAGAAAAAAATTATTTATCTTGGATTTTTGATGTTGAGATTCACCTTGAGGTAATGAATCTTAGAGATACATCAAAACATAAAAATGAAGCATCCCTACAGGATCGTACAAAAGCAATGATATTCATTCGCCATCATCTCCAAGAAGAATTAAAAAATGAGTACCTCACAGTAAAAAATCTACTAATTCTGTGGAATAATTTATAGGAGAGATACGAGCACCAGAAGACCGTAATCCTCCCAAGAGCCTGTTATGATTGGGTGCACTTGAGTTTGCAAGATTATAAATCAGTTAGTGAGTAAAATTCTACTTTATTTAAAATAATCTCTCGATTAAAATTATGTGGAGAAAAAATTACTGAAGAAGATATGCTTGAAAAAAATATTCTCCATATTTCACGCTGATAATGTACTCTTGCAGTAGCAATATAGATAGCGTCGTTTTTCAAAGTACTCTGAACTAATTTCATGCCTTCTTGTGACTGAACAAACTAATTAATTATTATTGAAAAATCACCTATCCCGTCCAGTTGGTTCTATTTCATTCCCTGAAGTGAATGAGGTTGCATTTCATGGTTGTAGATGAGGGAAATGTCATAGTTTTGGACGTGGCTAAAGTAGAAATAATTACCGAATCCGTAGGGGATATGTTCAGAAAAATAACATCCCATTCCACCAGAAGTGGAATAATTTTGGAATATTACAAGGAAAGAGAAAAGGTTTATAAAATAAACTTCCCAAGAATCATGAAATGATTGTTACAGATGTGGCATGATAGGGCATTGGTTGCGTACCTGTCATATGCCTAAAAATTTAGTAGATCTTTATCAAGCCTCGATAAAAGAAAAAGAAAAAGGAAATGGAATTGAGATGCATTTCACAGATAATTATGAACCCATTGATATTAATCATCTTGATGTGTCTGATTTCTTTGAAGACCCTGACGTAAAAATTGATCGTTTAATTGGTGATGGAAATGCTCACACTGATTAATCTAATTTTCTAGATATCATGTTTTTGGATTATGTTTTGTATTGTCCTGTTTTACAATTTTAAAATTTATATTTTTCTATTTTGGAATGTTCATTTTCTTGTTTTAGTTAGGCCTTTAGAGTTTGTATTTTTGGGTTTGGTAGTTTGTATTTTTCCTGGTTTGAGAATAATGAATTTCATTTTTTTACAGGCTTTGTAACGCCCCACTCCCTGATCGTTAAATACACTAAAATAGCCTCAAAAAAAAAAAAAAAATACAAGTTTTGCTTCCAAAAATAATAACTACAAAATTGTCTCCAAATTGTATCGTATTCTCCAAAATATTCTACAGTACATTTATCTTTGAAATAAACAATATTACAACTATCTCCA
Organism: Camellia japonica; assembly: GCA_030407325.1. NCBI lineage: Eukaryota > Viridiplantae > Streptophyta > Magnoliopsida > Ericales > Theaceae > Camellia > Camellia japonica. The sequence continues at coordinate 20,520,274 of JAPPVO010000007.1, forward strand.
AAATTAATAATTATAGTGGTGGGTCCCAAATCTCTGTATTAATAAATCTTTCTAATCTCAATTTCGATCTCTGCTAAAATCTGCTTCGCACTTGAAAAATAAATTAATTCAGGAAGTATACAATACGATAGGAATGCAAGGCTCAGATACAGAATAAATTAATAGGAATCCAACAATTTATGACATTAAATCAACGATACGATAATCAAGCAATTTACCAAATTGCATAATAAATCAATCATAATTTATCTAAGACCAAATACCCGGTCTTACTCAGTACATGACCAGTGAATAAATTCATTTATTCACCCCACCTCACCCAAGCTCCACGCTTATCCGGGCATATTGGTGTAAACAATTAATAAGATTTACTCGATCCATGTATGGAGTATTTTAATGTCATTCAGTCAGACAAATCACCATTTTAACACATAAATATTTGTAGAGAATTTTACCAAATGATCAGAATATCAACGATTCGACAACAAATGATTTTACAAAATCTATTAATAACCACAATAATCAAGTGGATTACAAATTGAGGATAATTTAAAATAGAAACTCTTTGCAAAGAGATTTAAATAGAGCATATTATATACAACCCGAATTTACCTCAAAATAATTAATTCCATCATCATAAATCTGAAATTGCTCCATGGATCTCCAAAAATATGGGAGCAAAACTTGTAATTTTTTTTTTTTAAGGCTATTTTAGTGTATTTAATGATTTGGGAGTGGGGCGTTACAAAATGGTATCAAAGCGTAGGAATTAGGTCTTACATGAGATCTATTGGGTGGTGAGTATAACGAAAAAAGAAAAGAAAAAAGAGGGTTGATATTTAAGGTGAAACTATATATATATATATTAGAGTGTGTAGCGGAACTATGTTATTTGGAGTTTTAGTTGAGATTAAATTTTGGAGCATTACGAATTGGAATTTCGAGGACGAAATTATCTTAAGGGAGATAGATTGTAACATCCCGTATTTTGAGATATTAATATTTAGTGAGTGGTATTGGTGGTTTATTATAATAATTTAGTGGTGAGATTTTTAAATAGAAATCTAAAAATAAAATTATTTATTTGTATTTATTACATCTCTTTTATATCTATGTCATTGTTATTTATTCTCATTTAATAATGAATTTATCAATTTTTCTTACCATTTCCCATCACGTGGAGAAAAAAAAAAAAAAACTACAAAACAACAAAACCGTAGGCAACAACCCGCAGTCTTCCCTCTCACCACACCAAACCCACCATTGTATCATTACATTTTTCATTTATTTTTAATTTTTTAATCTTCTTTCATTCCTTCATTTCCTCTATAAATCAACAGAGTGAGGAGAGCTCCTCACAATCCTTTCTTCATTCGGCTCTCCCCTTCTCATAAATTGTGTAGAGTAGAAATATTAAATTTAGATATGGGAGTGTTTAGAGTAAAAATGAGTATTTTATAAAATAAATAAATAAATTGAAAGTTGTAGATTTTATTAAATTATACATACTTTATGTCTTAGAAGTTTGATCAAAGCTATTTTTGGAGATCCACAGAGCAATTTCAGATTTATGGTGATGGAATTAATTATTTTGAGGTAAATTCGGGTTGTATACAATATGCTCTATTTAAATCTCTTTGCAAAGAGTTCTGTATTTTAAATTATCCTCAATTTGTAATCCACTTGATTATTGTGGTTATTAATAGATTTTGTAAAATCATTTGTTGTCGAATCGTTGATATTTTGATCATTTGGTAAAATTCTCTACAAATACTTCTGTGTTAAAATGGTGATTTGTCTGACTGAATGACATGGAAATACTCCGTACATGGATCGAGTGAATCTTATTAATTGTTTACACCAATATGCCCGGATAAGCGTGGAGCTTGGGTGAGGTGGGTGAATAAATGAATTTATTCACTGGTCTTGTATTGAGTAGGACCGAGTATTTGGTCTTAGATAAATTATGATTGATTTGTTGTGCAATTTGGTAAATTGCTTGATTATCGTATCGTTGATTTAATGTCATAAATTGTTGGATTCCTGTTAATTTATTCTGTATCTGAGCCTTGTATTCTTGTCATATTGTATACTTCCCGAATTAATTTATTTTTTAGGTGCGGAGCAGATTTTAGCAGAGATCGAAATTGAGATTAGAAAAATTTATTAATACAGAGATTTGGGACCCGCCACTATAATTATTAAATTTGGAGATAGTTGTAATATTGTTTATTTCGGAGATAAATGTACTGTAGAATATTTTGGAGAATACGATACAATTTGGAGACAATTTTGTAGTTATTATTTTTGGGAGCAAAACTTGTATTTTTTTTTTTTTGAGGCTATTTTAGTGTATTTAACGACCCAGGAGTGGGGCGTTTATAGGCATGGCTTTCATTGATGCATTGATTAATTCCAAAATGATTGGTAATGATATTTGTCTAGTGGACAGTGTAACTATACACACAATTTTACGTGATGCAAAATATTTTACACAATTATTTATAAGAAAAGCTAATGTCAATACAATTTCAGGTTCTGCAAATCTGTTAAGTTTTAAAGGTATATGTCGTATTGGTTATTAAAACTATAAATAAAGGTAAAGAAGAATATCTATATATTATTTCTACTGAAGTTGGTTGATATTCATATGAGTTGTATTATATAGCAATAAAAATAAAGAATCAAATGTTGAGATACACCAGAAGTACTCCAAGTTAATGCACCAGAATTGTTATAATCCAAAAAGCGGTCATGTTAGGGTATGATTACTCTGAGCATTCGGGATCTATAAGGATGTATTGAATTATAAAAAATTCAAATAGGACATCCATTAAAAAATTAAAAGATTCTTTTACCAAGTGATTAGTCATCAAGTGATTATCTATGCTCTGCCTATCCACTGGGAAAATTAATTATTAGACTACCACATTCATATCAATATGGACTATTCGTTATCTTGATAAATATATTAACTAGATAGTCTTATTTGTAATGCAACTTTTAATGATCATTGCATACCTGTTGGTATTAATGTCTAGTATCCTGCTGTGCATGTTCATACTCAAATTGGTATAGTTTAATATTTAATTAAATGGTTTTAGTTGATCGCTCAACCTTTGCTTATGAAAAATAAATTACTTGTTTCAGCATGTGGTCATGCTAGATCAATTGTATACATGAGTACTCACTATTATAACTTGTATTTGGTTAACCATCAAATATTATTTATTTAGAATGTTTGGTTATACTTTATTTGTTTCCGTTGTAAATGGGTCCTCGACGTAAACTTGAAATTTATGTTAGTTTTGATTCTCCATCTATTATGAGATATCTTGAATCCTTAACATGCGATGGATTTAGAGTATGTTTTGAGTATTGTCATTTTGATGAAACAATCTTCCCATCATCAGGGAATAAAAGTCACAGTTTGAAACTCGATGTGAAATCATTTGAAATAATTCGTTGTTTTCTTATTTTGATTCTTGTATTAATCAATGTGAACTAGAAGTTTAAAGGATTATTTATTTGTCAAGTATAAATAAATAAATTAACGGATGCCTTCACCGACACTAAAAATATAATAAAATCTTGTATTCCAGCTGCTAATGCTCCAACAAGAATTAATGTTCCTGAAGGACAATCTGCTAGTATAGTTGTAAATGTATCTAAGTCACGCTAGAAGCGTAATTGACCTGTTGGTGCAAAAGACAAAGTTTCTTGAAAAAAGAAGATAATTGGTATTCCTGAAGAGATCATATCTAGTGCTCTTGAAGAGGCTATATACGTACCCCTGAAGAGGTGCTCTAGAAGAGACTATACTTAACACTCTTGAAGAGGCTAAACCCACAAAAAATTCTTAGTGCTCCAGGAGATACTAGACCCACAAAACAGACTATTATAGATCTATCTAAATCTCCTACTTATAAACCTCCTGAAGCAAAACCTTCAGAAGAGGAATCTCTTGAAAAGTTATCCCCTGAAGTGGAACCTCTTGAAGAGTTATTCCTTGAAGTGGAAAAGATATCTGGAAATAATGAGATCTCAATACATTATATAAGTACAAGAGATATTTGTGATAGAAATTAAACTGTTGTCGACAATATATTTTAGTTTAAAGTTGCTTTTGATATTACTAGAAGTAATGGTGAAAGCATTACCAAAAGTGATGATAATAACAAACCACAAACCGTTGAAGAATGATGACATAAAAATAATTGGCCAATGTGGAAAGAAGCAATACAAGCAGAATTAAACTCACTTGAAGTTTTTAGACCTGTAGTCGAACCTTTTGAAGGGACATAGTCTGTCAAATATAAGTGGGTATTGTTGGATATAAGTGGATATTTGTGTTACAGCGCAATGAGAAAAATGAAATTATTAGATATAATACGCAACTTATTATGTAAGGTTTCTTGTAGAAACTTAGTATTGACAATGAGAAAACTTATTCACTCGTAATGAATGCAATTGCATTTAGATTTCTCATCAGCTTGGAAATCATAGAAAATTTAGATATGCTTTTCATGAATGTGGTTACAACATATTGATGAATCACTTGATAGTGATATATATATATATATATATAAATCCATGAAGGATTTAAGGGGCCAGAAGCATTTAATTCAAAACCCAAAAATGAGGAATTCAGATTTACAATTGTTGCAGTATATGTTGAAGTTTTGAATCTTGTAGAACTCCAGAAGAGCTTACATAATCTGTAGAATATTTAAAGAAGAAATTTGAAATGAAAGATCTTATCAAAACAAAATTTTGTCTCGGCCTGCAAATCGAACATTTCTCAAATAGAATTATTGTACATTAATCAACATGTACAGGAAAAGTCTTGAAGAATTTTTATATGGATAAAGCTTATCCTTTGAGTACTCATATGGTTGTTCGATCTCTTAATGTGAAAAAGGAACTTTTTCGACCTTGAGAAGATAATGAAGAACTCCTTGGTCTTGAACTACCATATTTTAGTGTAATTGGTGCCCTCATGTATCTTGCAAATTGTACCGGGCCTGATATTGCATTTGCTGTCAATTTATTAGCAAGATATAGTTCCGCACTAACCTCGAAGGCATTGAAATGGAGTAAAGCAAATATTACGTTCTCTTCGTAGAACAACTAATATGGGTCTATTTTATTCAAATGAATCAAAGCAACAGTTAATCGGATATACAGATGCTGGATATCTTTCTGATCCACATAAAGCCAAATCACAAATAGGATATAGTAAAACAAACATTGACTACTACTTCTTCAAATCACTCAGAGATACTTGTAATTCATGAAGCAAGTCAAGAATGCATTTGGTTTAGATCCATGATCCATCATATTCAAGAAAGATGTGGATTGTCTTCAATAAAAGATAGTCTAACAATGTTATATGAAGATAATGCTACATGTATCACATAGATCAAAGAGGCTATATCAAAGGTCACAGAACTAAATACATTTCACCAAAATTCTTTTACACACATGAGCTCCAGAAGAATGGTGATATTGATGTTCAGCGAATACGCTTAAATGATAATTAGACAGATTTATTTACTAAGGCATTATTGACTGCAACATTCAAGAAGCTGGTGCATAATATTGGGATACGTTGACATAAAGACCTATTATGCAGCATTGAGGGGGGAGTCATCAATTTTAGTAGATTTGTAGATTACTCTTTTTCCTTCATCTAAGGTTTTTTCCCACTAAGTTTTCTTTAGCAAGGTTTTAATTAGGCAATCTAAACAAATCACATATAAGAATATTGTACTTTTTTCCTTCACCAAAGGTTTTTTTCCACTGGGTATTCCTTGGTAAGATTTTAACGAGGCATATTCTTAGTAGTATATGGTTATCCAAAGGGAAGTGTTGTAAAATATTTGGATAACCATCAAAAGAGATACAATTGGAACTCTAAGTTTTTGGGCCAAAGTGAAAATAGAGAAAAGTTTTATCATGTGGGAAGTGTGGTATGCCATGTGATAAACCACATGGTGTGATGAATACTGGTGTATAGTGAAGGTTTTATCACCTATAAATAGGTGAATTTACATGATAATGAAGATACAGAAAAAAAAAACTCTTTATTTCTTCTGCCATTGTAGTTATTTCTTCTTTATTTTGTTTAGTTTTATAATAGTATTTGTATGGTAACATTTTCTAAATAAAGAATAAAAAAAGGTATTGGAATTGGAAATTCTACCCCTGATTTATGTTCACAAGAATGTATGATAATTGCATTTACTGGTTAAGGATATTTTTTTATCCCTAAATTTTTGTCTCCTTGTCTTGATACAGTTTCAAGATTATGTGATAAACTCAAAATATGTAAATTCAAAATATAATTCAACGATTGAGAATATATTAAGACTGAAAAAATAGAGAGATTTGAAGACAAAATATCGTTGACGCAATCACTAACTAGTTTCAATCCATCTATTTTGGGCTTTGGCTCAATTCCGCCATGCATAAACTCAATTGAGTTTTCCCTCATTTCCAAACACCCCTCCCTAGTTCAATACATGAACATTCTCTTGTGTAATCGTTTATTCTAAAATTTTGTTTTTAGTAACTTTCGATATCTAAATGATTAGGTGCCGTTTGGTAACACTTACGTTTTCAGTTTATATTTACAAAAATTTAAAAAACTCAAATAAAAATTTGTTTGGTAAATTTTTGATTTACAAATCAGTGATCTCAATTTATAAATTTGGCCAAAAAATGTAAACTCAAAAAATGTGTTTCCGTTTTAAGTTTTGAGTTTTTTTTTTTTACCACCCAACACTAGCCACCACCCGCTACCATTTTCCACCACCATCTTCCACTATCACCACCCATCCCCCACCACCACCTGCCACCACCACTCACCACCACCCGCCACTCGCCACCACCACCCACCACCCACCACTACCCACCTGCCACCACCACACACCCCCTGTTATAACCACCACCACCACCACCACCCGCCACCACTCACCACCCGCCACTACCATCCATCCGCCCGCCACCACCACACGCCACCTATCCGCCACCACCACTCACCACCCATCTGCCACCGCCATCCACTACCCGCCACCACCACCCACCACTCACCTGCCACCCACCAGCCACCACCACACCACCCACCTGCCACCACCATCCACCACTCGCCACCACCAGCCACCCACCTGCCACCACCACCCACCACCACCACCATCATCACCCACCACCTACCACCCACCTGCCACCACCACCTACCACCCACCTGCACCACCACCACCACCACCACCACCACCACCACCCGCCACCGTCACCCACCCACCGCCACTACACCACCACCACCACCACCACCACCACCACCCCCACCGTCACCCACCCACCGCCACTACCACCACCACCACCACCCGCGCATCCACCACCCACCTGCTACCACCATCCACCCACCCGTTACCGCTTTCTACCACCGTCTTCCGCCGCTGCCACCCGCCACTTGCCACCACTTTTCACCACCATCTTCCACCACCACCACCACCCGCCACTTGCTACCACTTTCCACCACCATCTTCTGCCACCATCATCCACCACCTGCCACCATTTTCTGCCACCGTCTTCCGCCACCACCACCCGCCATCATTTTCCACCACCGTCTTCCGCCGCCACCACTCGTCACCACCCACCACCCGCCATTTCTCACTCTTTTTTATATTTTTAAATTTTTTTAAACATTTTTGTCTAAACCAAACGCATTTATAGTTTATGTTTTTTTAAAAATAAGCAAAAAATAAACAAAAACCATTTATAAAATTTTTGTAAATATAAACTGAAAACGTAAACGTTACCAAACAGGCCCTTAAAGTTTGAGCCTCTAGCACCTATTTTGACAATTAGGAAAAAAATAATTTATTGACTTATTTAGATCATATTAACTCTCAATTTTTTTACACATTTTTTTATTTATTTATAAAAAGTAAAAAAAATTAAAAACCTTACGTTTTTCCTACTTCTCAAAATAAGTATCAAATACAAACTAGGAGTGTGATTGTTTGGTTTAGTTGGGTTGAGAAAAAATTTAGCACCAAGGATTCAAAATTGACCACGTATTACCGTTCGATTTTTGTCAATTTGCAGTTTAATGTAAATGAGTGATTCATAAAAGAAAATTTTAAAATTTATACAAAAAAAACTTGACAAGAATGATATGACAATGCTATTATTGTAAATAAATTTATCTTCAATGGTGTTTTATTTTGAAGTAAAAAATTCACAATGAATCACATCATTATGTATAAAAATTATGTATGAATATTTTATTTATATAACATTATTTTTTATAAAATTATAGAATCTCTCACTGAAAAAAAATGAATAGAGAGACTAATCCCCTTGACCTTTAATTCAAAATACATAACATTAATTATTTATCTTTTAATGTTCAAACAAACAATTGAAAAATCAAAAATTTTGGTGGCTCCCATCTTATTTCCTCCTCACTAAAAAAAATAAAAAAAATTTGAAAAATCAAAATTTTTGTAGATCTCAAGCGATTGGCTTGATTTCACAAAATTTTCTCAATGTCATAAATAGAGAGCATATTTATCAAGATGAAATCATTTACCTCTATTTTTTAAATTTCAAACCCTTCGTAATTTAGAATTGACATATCGTTAGATGAACAGTTTACTTGACAAAAAAATATAAAGATAAAAGATCTCATGTCACACACGTCATAATTTTATTTATTTTATTTTGTTTTTTAGTTACTAGCAAAAACCTTGTACTTATTAGGAGGGTCTCCCATAATAATGGGGCTATAGGTACTCACCCAAACCACCACCAGCCGAGGGGTTCATCATTGTCCTTGGGGTGGCTACCCAAATTTCATTCAATTTGGTTGGTAACTTGGCATTGTTCATCAAAGTAGGAAAAATGACACCTTCTTACCTAACAGAAGAAACATAAGAAAGGAAATAGGAGACAGAGAATTGTCCTACCCAACTTCATATTATGTCATCATAGAGTTAAAAGGAAAGAAGACTACTGTACTACTCTCCATTGTACACTGATCACTTCCGTTTTTTTCATTTCTTGCAATTCAACAAGACTATGGTCCCTTTTACCTCACATGACTACACAGCAATTTAAGCAACTCATCTACCACTACCACAGTGATATGTACAGGAGTCACAATGTGATTTGGATGTTGCAAGATTAAAAGTAATCAGTGTGTTTGGTTTGAATTTTCTGGATTAAGTTTTTTGAAAATTGAGTTTTTTGATTTTTGTATTCTTTTGTTTTTAGTGAATATTTTTTAAATTTTAAACATTTGTTTTACTGTTTTAGATACGCCTTAGTTAGATGTATTTAAAAAGTAAAAAATTTGTGAAAAAATATTTTAAAAAATTAATAAATACATAAAAATACAAAAAAATGTACTGAATTATTGTATTTTTTTTGTATTTTTGGTATTTAGTAAATTTTTAAAAGATTTTTTTTACAATTTTTTTACTTTCTAGGTATATTTATGTTAGTTGTGTCTAAAAAGTAAAAAAATTGCTTGAAATATTAAAAAAATTCAGTAAAAACAAAAAAACACGAAAAATAAGAAAGTAGAATTTTCTGAAAAGTGTTTTCTGAAAAATGAAAACAAGCAAGCTGATAATTTCTCTGTACGCAAAATAAAATTGTGTATATATATTCTTTTTATATCTATGTTGTGCTAGAAGTCTTTTATTTTAAGACCAATAGCAAACATATAAGCACTGGTCTGGCATGATGGGTTGGGGTAGGTTGGGGCTAAAATAGTCATAAAAAAACAAAATAAATTTTTTGTCCCAGGCTAAAAAATGCTACATTTAAATTATAATTATTTTATTTTTTCTCTCACAAAAGTTAAAAATGCCAAAAAACCTATCTCAAAGGAGTCTTTTTAATTCTAGACTAAAATAGCAAAAAATGAAAAAGTCAACTCACATTCCAAATCAAACCTTAGGTTTCGTTTGGGATGTGGATTAACCTAAGTCTTTTGGATCCACCACATACTAGGAATACCTCTTAGTGCTCCTCCTAACCAATGTGAAATTGAGAAACCAACAATACGATTGTATTTGAATCAATAATTTGAAGAAGAATTTAAGAAAGAAAAAAAAATACAAATTAAATTTTGTTGACTTTTCTCTTCTATTTTTTTTTCCCCTCTACAAATCTATTATCACATCCTTTACACCAATGTTGAATTAACCATTACAAATATCACAACCACCCTATTGATGACTTGAGTGATAATTTAATTCAATAATATTAAGAACTGCAATCAAATGAGGAGTACCATATGTTATGGGTCTCTTGGCCTACCTGAATGCATGTCATGCCTAATAAATAAATGGGTCAAAATTCAGACAGTAAATAGACTGGCCTTGGTGGTACACTGGTAAGAAGACATCACATGCTTGTTTGATTATTATTTTGTATTTTTTTGTTTTTGGTTTTCAAAAAAAAAAAAAAAATTCTTTTATTATAACAAATATCTATTGTTTTTATATAATTTTTATTTTTGTGCAAAAACAAAAATTGAAAATTGGAAAATAACTTTTTGGTGTAATAAAATATGTTGTTTTCATTTTTTTTTAAGTTCATCAAACAAATTTAGATGTGTTGCTTGAAAAAAAAAGAAAAGAAAAGAAAGAAAATACAACCAAACAGTTTAGAATTCCACGATGATTTGTCACATTGGTAATTTCGCTCTCAAGCTAAAAAAATCAAAAAAACACAAAAAAAGCATTAAAAAAAATTAAAAAAATCAAAACGTAATAAAAAAAAAAACCAATCATACACACCAGTTACAGATGTTTTCCCATGAAATTAAAAAAGATATCATCATTCCTAAATATGTTAACCGGTGTGTATGGCATGATTAAAATACAAAAATCAAATCCCAAACGAGACATCAGAGTTGGTAATGTTTCATAACTTATTATGTTCACTTTTGTTGGTTGAAATGTTAAAATGTACAGATTCGTAGTTCAATCATTTTAGGCGTCACCTGGCCCAACAGTATAATTGGGTTGGGCTGAGTCCAGCTGGAGATCACCAAGAAGCCCATGTGGCTGTCAAGATTGAACTAGGTACAAAATTATTAAAAATGTTGTGTCAAAAATTTTGTATTAACTGCTTGGATATTTGTAGATAATTTCTTCTATTATCAAAGATAATAAGTATTAAAAAATTAGTGACAGGATCATATTTTGCCATGTACCCAACAATATAGATTACCTTATCTAGAACGTATCATAAACGAATATTGCCTTCGTTTGAGAGGTGGGTTGACTTTTTAAATATTTTAGCTTGAGATTAGAAAGTTTTGTTTGTGATAGATTTTTTGACTTTTGTGAGAGAAAAAATAAAATGATTATGAGTTGTATGTGATATTTTGTCTTATTTGGTTAAAACAACCAATTTTGTCCTACAAAGTTGCTTCCCAAACATAGCAATTGTATTGGCTAAGTGAGATTGTAATTCTCTCCATTTTAAAATTGTAATGGAGGATTTTCATTGCATTATCTAAGAATTTATAATAATTGTTTCTAAATTTAAAATATTAATAAATTTTCATAATTATTTTTCAATCCTTTATTCAATCCTTAAATGATATGATGATATCTGCCATTACAATTATGGAATGAAGAATATCTTAGTTCGGCTAGGTGGTAGACCAAGGTATGAGTGAAGTTGGTATTTTATTTTTATTTTTACTTTTGCCTTTAGTGTTTTTAATTTTTTTAAAAATAAATTTACTTTTTAGATTCTAGACTAGACTAGACTACAAACATAAATGGTTTCAATTTCATAATCAGTTTTTTGAATTTTTTTTAAAATTATTTTGAGAAAAATAATTTTTTAAAAAATTTTCAAAATTATTTCTGCCATCAAAAAATGTAAAACTATATGAAAATAATAAGTATTATTTATTTATTATTATTTTCACTAAATTAATTTTTATTTTTTTTTCTTTTAAAAAATAAATTCTGAAAACCAAATAAAATAAAGTCAAAAACTTTGGACACAATTTCTTTTTTAAAAAATCAAGATAAATTTATTTTTTTTTATTTTTTTTTCAAATGCAACGTTTATGACCGTTGCCAAACAAACCATAAAGTTAAAAATGAAAAGTAAATAGAAAAAGCAACAATACTACAGTTTTTGGTTGACAAGGATCATCATAAAAAAAAAGAAAAAGAAAATGTGTACAATAAGAGAAAAAAGCCAAAAGATATACAAAATGAGAAATTATTGGTTGGTCTAGAGACAGCGTTACGTGATACTCCACATGTATTGTGATTGGTGAAAGGAATAAGACTCACGATATTGTATTAAGTAATTGAAAAATATGAAAAAATATAAAAATTTGTGATTAACGTAAAATATGGTCACGTAATATCCTAAAACCCACCAATAATTCCTCGTACAAAAGAGCATTGCATGTTCTTGATTAGTACTAGCAGTACACACAAATACAATATATATCAGATTGATAATTCAAGTCACTGTTTTGTTAAACTCCCATCCGCTAGTACTTGGCCTGAAAATAAAAAGAAAAGGAAAAAGCATATATATTGGTTGCCAAGATTTAATGTGAAAAAGATTTTGGGAACACAAAAAATCAAGGAAATTAACTCAAGCATGTCTTATGGAAATCAATGCAGTGCTTTCTGTTTTAAAATCCAAGTATGTTTTGATGAATTTGAAACAATTTAATCGACAAACATTTCTCATAAACCCTCCATAAACCTGTTGTTTTAATCTCTTGAATAGATTTACTTTTTTTAAAAAGATATAAAAAAGGACATGAATAGATTTTATAATCTCTCTCTAGATTTACTTTAGATTTACTTTCGTAAATCAATGTTTATCGGTTCTAAATTTTTTATTATTTGGATATGAAATTGGATTTGTAAGTAGCAATAAAATCTAAATCATTAATTTATAAAATATGCAAACATTACGAGCATCTAATGCTCGGACTTGAACAACTAATTCAGATGTCCGAACTAAATAGATGCTCTTAAATCGTTTCTTTTCTTGCTCCACAACTTTTTCAAACACACCTGCGCATGTTAAAGGGGTGAACTGTCCCCACCTTGCCTTACCATTTTATTAAAATTAGTCCTTGGATTTGCATTATTGTGATCAGGTCTGCAATGGTGACAGAAAATTTCTAACCTAACTCTATTTTTTTCAGATTTTTCAATACTAAAAAAAAAAAAAAATTTGGTTCAGAGATCACGTGACCTGTAGTATACTTTGTACATGTATGACTAGTAAATGTGGTGGTTATATGAATTAAAGTACCAATATTCATGATTTATGTTTTGTCCATTTTCTTAACTTGGTCAAACTGTGAGCTTGCCCTTAAATTTGTTTTCTTTCTTTCTTCTACTACTTGGCTATGTATTTTATTGGACTAGTTTGAGCCATCCATTTACTTAGAAGAATCTTAGCAAAATGTTTCCCCTTACTTTTGATGTTTAAGGTCTTAAATGATAAGAGATCTTGTCTTTATATTTTTAACAACAAAATATGGTGAGAATTTCAAAATAAAAAAATTGTGAGACTAAGAATAAATTGGTGGAGAATAGAGATTTTAGAGACAAAGAACCCGTGTTGTCAAGGTTAGGATTTGCGCAAAATACCGTCCAATCTGTTAAAACCACATTGATTCGTATATACTCGCACTGTTCTATTCACTAACCGCGATTTAAACTTTAAAATTTATAATCTGCCTTCAAAATCGTTCCGCTCCACTATAATTAATACATATATATATATATATATATATTTAACCTATAATGAAATATTAAAATAAAAATGAGTGTGAGAAAGATTTAATGTGTGAAATTTATTACAAATTAGTAATTACATATATGAAAAATATTATGTAAAATTAGTTTGTGTTATATATATGAAAAATATTTTACAAATTAGTATTATATATTATGCAAATGTTTAATAATTGGTTAGAATATTCTTCAATTTGCCAATCTGCCCAAAACTTCTCAAATTACAATTTGTCAATCCGTCAATCCACTAATCAGCCATTTGATTTATAATTTTATTCTTAACTCACTCAAACCGGACTGCGCACACTCATAATTAAGGCCATCCATTCACTTAGAGGAAGAATCTTATTGACTCTTCCCTCTGGCCCAATCAACAACCATATATGTTTTGGATCTTAATTGGCCAAGGATCTTTGTCTCCAATACAATTTTAACGGCACGAAATGGTAAAGAGTTTCAAAATACATAAATTACAATATGAGAGTGCAGTCGTGACGAGGACATAGATTTTAAAGATAAGGAATCCGGATCACCCAACTAGAGAAGGAACCATTGATGATTATGTAGAATAAAAACAATGGCCTGTTTGGATGATTGAGAAATTAAATGGACACCCTAACAATTATGACCCTACTTTTTTTTTGGTGGGGAGGGGGGGAATAAACCCTAGCTAAAATGCAAGGATTCTTGCTCATGATAGTTTTAATACTTCTTTTACTTTAATTTTCTCTTAACAGAGCAGCATGATAAAAAAATCTGTATGTAACCAACTCCACTTAATGAAGACACGAAGTTTAATTTGGTTTCACTTCAATTTTGTTGCCTAAGCTAGCTGGTTCCAAAGCACAAATGGGCAACATGTTTCATCACATTTCCATACAAGCCCTAAAGAGTTAGGTGCAAAATCACAAATTTGACAAAGCAACTCTAATGGGCTTCCTATCTTTTCTTGAAATTAACTATTCACAACACAAAAAGAAAGAAATGGGTGGTAGATTTTGCACTGAGGTACAGAGATATGCTTGTGCAGAAAGTGACTTCCTTTAATAGGAATGACTTGCATTTTCCACTCTCCCAAACAAAGCTCCATGTATTTGGCTTAGTCTTCATTGGACGATGTGGTTGCCATGACCATGTGATCTCACAAGTAGATTCCAACTTATCTGCAAGATTGTTTTTATGTTAAAATTAATGTCTAATCTAGACATGCTTATAATATATATGGATGATCCAATATCTTCATCCTCATGTGATATATTATTCTAAAGAAAGGACAAAAAAAAAAAAAAAAGAAAGTAAATTACACTCATCTCCCTTCAAGTTTGAAAAAAATACAATTAGTTATATATTTATTTTTTTATATAATTACCTTGGTCTCCTACGGATAGGTCTTGAGTTCAAACAAAATGGAAATGAAACAATTAAAATTTAAAACCAAACAATGCAAAGAAAAGTAGATGAGAAGTTATTATTCTACCCTCAAGAAATATATTATCAAGCCACCTTTTTTCTTGAACAAAGGAATAACAAAGAAGCGAATAAGAAGGAGAAAACTCAAGTAGAATTAGGGTTTCGATTAGCAAGAATTGAACTCTTTGATTTGCTAAATATGTAGTACACAATGATATTTTCATGTTGATAATTCGGAAATGGAGTAAAGCAAAAAATGGAGTAGTACACAAGGACTATATACAACCAAACAACTCCACGTGTTTAATGCTCTATACAGATAGTAAAAATATACTAAAATTTTGAGCAAAATAATGTAGCTAAGTTGCTGGTGTATCATTTTTTGAAAAGGAATCTATTGAAATATTTTTTAATTACAAAAATGTCATTATGACATTATTCGAATGAGAAAATTTTGTACAAAAAGTTCTATAATAATACAATTTTTCAATTCAAAATCAGAAATCGCTACTTATGAAAATTTGTATAAGAAATAGACAAGTATCATAAAATTATTTGATTGATTTTTCACTCTATAAGTACCTCATGATTGTCGTTTGTTAATTAAATTCTCTAGGCTAATTTAAATTGAAAACCAAAATAAACCATGACACCTATATCTTCCAAACTTAGAAAATCTTGGATTACAAATTTGCCTTTGTTCTATTAAAGAAGTGCCAAATTGAGGAAAACTAAGCTTAAAAACAATTCCATGCCTGCCGTACTGTTTCATAAAATTGAAAATTCAAAATTCAAAATTAAGTATTGAAAATTGAATACTAAATTTTTTAAGTTGAAAAGTTATTTGATAAAAATTTAAATACTTAATTAAAAATAAGTTATTTAATATGCATAAAATCAAATTTAAAATTTATTATTTTTAAATTATATATTTTAATTTTTATATTATGATGGTGGTAGTAGTAGTGGTGGCAGTGGCATAGTGGTGGTGGTGGTGGTGGTAGCGGTTGTGGTAGTGGCACGGTGATGGTAATGATGGTAGCGATAGTGGTAATAGTAAAAAATGGGGGTATATATGACAATAATAACAATGGGAATGAAGGTGATTGTAGTAGTGGCGGCGGCGGTGGTGGCGGCATGGTGGTGGTGGTGATAGTAGTGGCGGTGATGGTGGTGGTAGTTGTCATAGTGGTGGTAGTGATAGTGGTAGCATGGTGGTAGTGGTGTTGGTAGCAGTAAAGATGGTGATGGTGGTAGTGGTGTTGATGGTGAGTTTATAATAATATATGTTAATACTTATGTTTAATATTTATAAATTTTGTCAGAATTAAATAAGTTTTATATGAATTTTTTTTTTTTTTTTAAATTTTAGTTTACATCTTAAGAGGCACTTAAATTTTTAAGTGATATCGATTATGATTATCAAATAGACTTAATTGATTATTACTTAATCAATTCAATTTTAAATGCTGAATTATGTTATCAAACACCCCCTACCTTATACTTTTAATTTTAATATGATTTTTGATATAATTGTTTCTATTATAATTATGAGTAATGATATATAACTCTAATAATAGAGTTCTAAAGAGAGTTCTGTTTATGTGGCAAGGCAAAAAAAAAAAAAAAAACACAAAATATCACATCACAGTGAAACTTATCACAATTAGAATTCTCTAGAGCTCTTAATCATTTTTGTATTATTATTTTTATGTTTTTGGGAAAAATAAAATAAAAAAACAAAACAGACTCGGCAAGCTTTGGTTTATTATGTCAAAAGCTTTGTAAAAATGCCACGTGTCACTCCTAAGAAATATTGTGTGAAAGTAATTTTGCAAATTTTACCAAAAATAAAAGGTGATATATACAATGGTGCACTATCACACTTTCTATTCTCATACAAAAAATGAGTTTCTAATGATAAGCTAGCAAATTACATTGGCATTACCATTCATGCAAAAAATAAATATAATAAATTAATAAATTAGAAGTATAATAAGAACAATATAGGGGCAAAGAAATCATCAAATAAAAGAATTTATGTATCAATTAAATTTATAAAAAAAACAAAAAAACAATGCCACCATCGTTGTGGCCATGTACATAATCCCCAAGAAACTACCCATCAAAAAAAAAAGAGAGAGAGAGAGAAAGAAAGAGAAAGAGAAGATTTTTATTAAACCAATATTGTTTTGATTTTGATTTTGATTTATTTTTTCATCAACTCCATTACCCTCTTGGCTAGTCCCACCTCATGACATTGGGCCTGAATTGGTCTTGGGCCCTTTTTAAGAAAGGAACACCTCAATAGTGGACTCTCTGAAGGAGAGACAGAGAGGGCAAGCTTGGGCCAGAGCACCACATTCTGAACATAGACAAAGGTGACGACACGGCAACACAACCACCGAGGCGACTCGCCGCCGACAAACCTTGCAACTCGGTCCACTCGTCTCCACCACTCGGTCCGGGTCAATGTACGCCGACTCGGCGTCCTCCGCCTCTCCTCCGCCGGAGCATCCCATCTCCTCTCCCCTCTCCTCTCCGCCGCCGCCGCCGCTCATTATGGCTTGCTGAAGCCGCTCCTGCAGCGCCGCAGCAGTGGCCTCCTGCGCCCTCGCCCGAGCCTGCCACGCCTGCGCCTCCGCGCTCAGCTGCGCCGCCCTAGCCGATAGCTCGGCGTTGCGCCGCGCCGCCTTCTCCACCTCCGCTTCCTTCTCCCTCAGCCTCCGAGCCACCGACTCCTCCGCCGCGCCGAGAAGCGCACGGTAGTGTGTGTGCCTCTTCTCTGCTAATGTGCGCCGCAGATGCTCTCCCTGATCACCACCCAAAATTAAAAATCATCGATTTATGTACACGCCAAGATCGGAAAATTCGAAGAACCCATTTGCGGGAAAGCGAAATTAGTACCTGGGCTTGAAGGAATTGTTGGATTTCGTCTCTCTGTTGTCTCATTTGGGTTGCGAAATCTTCTGATAAGAGCGATGATAGAACAGAGGATTGAGGAGAGAGAGTAGAGAGAGTTCTTTGTTGTTGTTGTTGTTGTGGTTGTAATTGTTGTTGTTGTTGATCTTCGAAAGCTAATCGGAGACCGGTGGAGACAACATTAGGGGATTGAATTTGATGGGTGTGAAGCTGAGTGAGGTCAATGAGCTGAGGGGATTGAGATTGGATAGAGAAGCAAGGATTGAAAGGCGATGTTGTTGTTGCAGTGATTTCTCTTCCTCTCTTTCGTGGATTAGTACCACCCACTGTGAAGAATAACAATGTGGTGATCATCAATTTACACAACTGAAAATCAAATGAAGTTTTTCAATATAGATTACAATCCTAATTGAAGTGAAACGAAGAAAATCAGCTCACCTCCATTGGCGAATATCATGTGGGATTGATCAAGAAAACCTCCTCCTCCTCCGCCTGGTTGTGGCTGCAACGAATAGTCATTTCCAAGTTGGTTCTTTCCCTCCTGTACGCTTCTGCACGATAGTAGCTTAATCATTGAATCAAACCCAATTACATATATATGTGCATAGAGAGAGAGAGAGAGAGAGAGAGAGAATTTGTATGTGGAAGAAGGGCGAAGAGATGAATGCAAACCTGTTTAGGAGGAGAACATTTGATGGATATTGAGCTTGAACAGCCATTGATACAGATGATATTGATATGATAAATACAGATAGATAGATAGATATATGGGGAACACACAGAGAGAGATAGAGAGATGGAGATGGGTATGTATAGATAGAGATGATGAAGAATAAGAAAAGAATAAGAAAAGAAGAAGAAGAGAGGGGGTTATGGAGAGAGAGAGAGAGAGAGAGAGAGAGAGAAATGAATGTATGTGGTGGGTCGCGTATGTGGGGGGGTGTAATTAACGCAAACACATAAAAGGCATGAAAGAGAAGAAGATGCCCCAACCCTTAGCGGACTCTTCAATGACACCACCCCCAAACCCCAAAAAAATTAAAAATGAAAACAGGGTAGAGAGACAAAGTTGGTTTTACAGAGAGAGAGAGAGAGAGAGAGTGGTGTGTGTTTACACAGAATCAAAAGTAATAAATGAATGAAATATTATATATATATATATGTATGTATGTACATTTAGGTAATGTAATCTCCATCCTTTTTTTTTTTCTCACTTTTGTTTTTGACCCTACTTTTTCTTTTTTGTTTGCCTGCCTTGGGTGGCTTGCTCTATGCTATCCTCTCTATTTATCTCTAATATCTATGCTTATAGAGAGAGAGAGAGAATGTAAATGTAAATGTAAATGTAAATGTAAATGTAGAGAGAGAAAGAGGGAGATGCGATTGAATCGAATCAGTCCAAGAGAGAGACACAGACACAAAGAAACCACACCACCTCCCCTTATTCTGTTCATCTCTCATCTTTCGCGTGGGTCTTTGGTGGACTCTAGCGTTTCTTGCCTCAAAGTCTCAACTACGTCTAAAAATAATAAATCTTTTTTTTTTAATTTATTTATTCTAAATTCTTTAATTTTTTCTTCAAAAGTATGTATATATATATATATATATGTAGAGAGAGAGAGAGAGAGAGAGAGAGTTGGGGGTTGGGGGTGATGGTGTTGCTGGGCGTGCAGGGGACCCTGCCGGTACCGCTGGGGTTGTTTGTAGATGGCCCTCCATGCCATGCGTCTCTCCTCAGTTTTGCCTCTCTTCTCTCTATATTATTCTCTCCACATCAAATCTTTTATCTTTCTTTTAGTACTTAAAAAAAATTCTTTTGTGAGTTAGAATTCCCAATTATATGCAAGAAAAATGTTATTAATGAAGGAAATTTGAATTATTTTGATTTAAACAAGCATTAGATATTGGAAAATGTTATAAGGGAAAAGTTAGGGATCATGAAAAAAATTTCATGAAAATGATCATGAAAGATTTATGATCCTTAGATTACCTTGATTAGTGTGTGGTGTTTTATTTTAAGTGTAATCTAAGGATCATAAATCTTTCATGATCATTTTCATGAAAATTTTTTCATGATACCTAATATTGCTCATGTTATAAATATGATTTTACTTCTGAATGCGTAAAAAATTTCACTCCATAGTATATTATATTATTAGTCTCAAAGTATAAGTAAGGATCTCATTCTCTTATATTAATAAACAAATGTTAACTATTAGTTCAAAAAAGAGATGGCTTAAAAATTTTAAAACCTTATCATTTTCCCATATAAATCCCTAACAAAAATCAAGCATTTTAATTGCATCCATTAACACATAAATCTCAACAATCCCATCCAAACAAGGCCTTACCTCAAATAGCAATTTGGCGAAGTGTGTAGAATTTTACTTGGGTTTGAAGATTCAAAATCACTTTTAACAACTATACAATTCCTATTCTCATTCCTTATCTTAGAAAATAAAGAAAAGATCACAATACACTCCGACCTAATTGCATGGTTGTTGGTGGGGCTCTCTTTCTCTCCTCACAAAGTTAGTGTTTGATCAATTTTTTTAATTTTTTAATTTATTTTAAAATTTTCTTTTATGACTATGTCAAAATGATTGATTTAGCCATTCTACCCTTTATTTAGGTTTCAAACAATGATTTGGAAAAAAGAAATTTTCAAAAATTTGAACCGTGTTAATTGCCTCAAATGTTTCTAGGAGGACCCTTCTATGAACCATCATTATTTGTTGGCTGGCCATGACAGTTTTTCCCAAGTAACAAACAACCTAAGAGGCCAGGAATTCCATCTTCCCTCTTTCACACATGAGATCTTTTTTTACCTAGAAATCATATTTTCTTGTTTATTTATTTATTTATTTATTATTATGTCAGTAAGAGATTAATTTCATTAAACTACACCACTATAGTCCAACAATACGTATTTGAAAGTCCAATAACTATTGCAAAATAAATAAATAAATAAACTCATATTGAAAGAAAATAAAGCACTCAATATATATTAAGAACAACACATTCATGATGAAGAAAATTAATCAATTTTTATCTTTGATAAATAATTATCCAATAGAACGTGTACGCTCTTAGCATAGTTGTTTCTCCTATGATCTTGCAAATATAAGTGCAAATGAGTAACCAATTGAACTAACTCAGTTGGTTTATATATTTTTGTGTACTTGGGGTGTGTTTAATTGGACGGATTAGATAATGGGGGATTAAAATCCATCAGACTTGATTTTTGGGACTGTGAATCTCCCGGACTATTTGGTTAAATTGGATATGTATCATGTGTTTGTTTTTTCGTGGGATTAGATCTCTGGAAAGTACTATTTTTAGTGAATCCAACGTTTGGTCGGACGGACTGAATAGGATAAATGAAAAAAAGACTATTTTACTAATTTTTAATTATTTACTAAGTAATAGCAATATTAAACATATCTTTAATATTTTATTTTATTTTTTACACAATTAAATAAATTTATTTTTTTTAAATAAAATATCAATAAAAATATATGTTATTTTTTTAATTAAAATTTTAAATAAATTTGTTTTTAAAAATAATAATAATTAAACAATGAAATTAAATAAAACATCTATTAACATTTAAATAATGAAATTAAATAAAATATAAACAAAATTTTAAAATAAAATATCAATAAAATATCTATAGAAAATTATTTTAAAAAATTAAATAAATAAAACATCAATAAAAAGTTAAATAAAATTATTTTATTTTAAATTGAGACATTAAAATTTTATTAAATTTTACTAAATATAATACATAATTAAATAGTAGATGATCAAAATGGTCATTTTATCACCTAATCCCAACAGTAAATAGTACCCCCAAAACTGTCCCACCCCCCCCCCCCTCCGCGGATAGTATAATCCCCCATATGGGGGATAAGGAGTCCGGCCGGACTCCATGTCCGGCAGATTAAAAAAAAAAACAAACAATGGACTACTCACTCCTTCGGATAAGCAATCCGAAAAGTGAATAGTCCCCCCCCCTTAATCCCCTCAATCAAACACACCCTTAATTCACTTCTAGCTGCAAAGTAATGTTTCAGTATTCCTTTGTTCCAAAGACCTCATCACATTATACGATCAAGAATGCATTAATTGTTGGAGATCCGCTAATTAAATTTAAGTTTTTTCAAAACAAATTGTTTGGTTGTCTAATAACAAGAGACCATGTGCTTACATAGTCTAAAAAAGAAAAACATTAACAGAAACACCACAAAACATCATTAATTAAGCACAACCACATCTAACTCATGTGATAATTTCTGACACGAAAACAAAAAAATTTAGGCATAGAGAATTACTACCTAGCTATTTGAATCATCTTTGTTTTTCTTTGGAATTTTGACCTAGTTCACAGCGGGGATGGGACGTCTACTTTTGGTTGGTCATGTAGTGGCAAAGATTAATTTGAAACCCACAATCTCTCCATCCTTGGCGCATTGTTTTGTTGAAACTAAAAGAATAAAAATAATGGTTGGTGGTGATTGATTAAAGAATAGATAAACATCATAGTCATGCTTTTACAAAAATAACCTAAACTAAGCTAGCTCTCTCCCAACTTGACAATTTATGTATGGTTTTGCTTCAATCAATGTGTCCATTCTGCTAGCTTTCATTCATGATTCATGCCTTCTACTAATAGTCTTTTGCGTCTTAGCTTAATCATATTCATTTTTGTTTTGTTTTGTTTTCAAAATTTATTTTTAA
The DNA here is from genome assembly GCA_030407325.1 of Camellia japonica. Classification (NCBI taxonomy): domain Eukaryota; kingdom Viridiplantae; phylum Streptophyta; class Magnoliopsida; order Ericales; family Theaceae; genus Camellia; species Camellia japonica. The sequence goes on from JAPPVO010000007.1 coordinate 20,543,160, forward strand.
AAATTTATTTTTTTAATTATCTTTTTATTAAATTAATTTTTAATATTTGAAAAAAGAATTGAATTTGAAAAGGAAATTGAATAGAATGATTAGTTTACGAAATGAAAATCTTAAAACAAAAATTAAAATATATGGAGTGCTATGTGGGTGGAAAGTAACTCACAAATCATGTACATAATTTTTTTTTTCTTTTTTTTTTTTTTTTTTTTGGAGGAAGACCACATGTACATAAAAATTGCGAGATTGATTAAATTGCTAAAAGTGGCTTTCATCACTCATTAAATTAGTCTCTCAATTCAACACCCAAAAAAAAAAACATACTTATACCAAAACTCTAAACGAAATGGTTTTATTTATCTATTATATATATATATATATTGTGTGAGTGATTTTCTGATCACACTGTCTATCTTAGTGATTCAGCGGTAAAAACACAGGCAGAATAGATGGCACAGAAAATAACGCAAAGACACAAAGGATTTAACGTGGTTCGGCAATTATTGCCTACGTCCACGGGAGGCCGAGGTAATTCACTATTGAATGAATGGAAAAAATTACAAGTAACTCTCTGTAATTCTCTCACTCTCTCAGCACATAATTGTATGTGTTACAATAGGCTTGTAGTTGAATACGCTCTGTTCAGAACGATCGATCCGTCCCCCTTCTTCTTCTCGACCTTTCCATATATACCAGAGAAGTTAATGGAGAGGCTGCCAGCTTTTGAGCTGGTTGCCAGCCCACTATTACACTTTTGGCAGCTTTCCAGGTAAAAGCTCTTCGTGGCTTCACATGGCCTCTAGTGGCCTCATGGCCAACTCACATGGCCTCAAGGCCAGGTAGTTGGTGAAGTGCTGGCCTCATAGCTGTACATTCACCTATCAAAGATAATATTTTGTATTTAGCAGGTATGGTCGATCTCACAGTTATCTCGGTTTAATTCTTCTGATGATATCTCGGCATTTGGAAGTGAGGCCGAGGTATGGGAAAGGAGAGGCCTTTACCCCGGATTAAGATATCTTCGGAAATTACCTCGGCATACCTTAGATTACTTCAGCAAAAACTTACCGTGACACGTGGTACCTCGGCTGACACGTCGGCGTCACCTTGCCACGTGTTGATACACAAAAATATAACCCCACATATATATTATAATGAATTAGAATCATAATGATGAAGATTAATTACTAATACAAACAAACTCTTAAAGAAGGAGATAAAAGTCCCAATAAATATATAGAGAATATTTTTTCTCATGTATCGAGAGAAAAAAAATATAGAGAGAATAAGACCAAATGGGGAGATATGAGTTCTAACCAATCTAACTAATTCCATTGAAAAAATGACAAACTTAATTACAGTATAGCGAAGAGATGAATAAATATTGGTTGCAACTTTGACACTATTTTATATGTTGTTTCCAATTAGTTGGACAAATTAAATTTGTGAGGTGTAACATGTAATGACCTTTGTCTCTCCCTTAACCAGTTAAATGATTTTTTATTTAATCTCATTTAAAATTATATTTGATTGGTGATACCATATGACAAACGCTACTATGTTGATGATACCGAAGAGAGTAAGAAAAACACTTTTCGTTTAAGAAAAGGGTTCTTTCTCAATCAATTTATACAAAAAAAAAGAAGATTAGGGTTAATTAAATATTTTTTTAGTCAATTAATAAGAAAATATTTGTATTTACAATGACTTCAAAGTGGACAATCAACTATTGAGATAGTTTAACAACACAAATTTGTGAGCTTAACACCAACCACCTCCACGTAACACAAGTAGAAAAATCATAACGGGAAAAAACAAATAACTAAAAGGGTAAATTATCAAGAAATTTTCTTTGAAAAATATGTAGCCTATTTAATCTCATAACCTTTTGTTTTTACTCAAAAGTCTTATAACGTTTTTCTTCTTCTTCTCCGCATTTCTTCTTCTCTGCCTGTTTTGCTCTTTGTGATTTTCGGCGATCGTCGATGGACAACCACATCTTGCATCTTCTCTTTCTCTTTCTGATATATAATCACCGGCGATCGACGACTACCATCGATTGAGGTTCACCGGCAACCACCGATCGCCGACTCCTTACTTCACCCTCACTGACAATGAAGAAGATATATTTTTGACGAAGAAGATAATAGATCTACATCAGCTCTGAGTAGATCTACATCTGATCTGACTAGATCTAAACAAAAAATAGTTGCCGGAGTACAATCCTCTTTCTATATTTGCCCCTCTCCTTCGATTTTTTAATTTTTCTACATTTTCTCTACTATACACTTCTCTTTTTTGTTTTAATGGAGAAAAATTTTAAATTCTGAATAAGTTGTTTTCGAGTTTTAATTATAAGCGATAAAAACTGTAAAATTTTACAGTTTCAATTTTTTTTTTGGCGCTGGAATGAATCATGGTTTAAAATTGTAAAATTTTGTAGTTTCATAACATTCTTTAGAACTGTAAAATTTTACAATTTCATAACATGTTTTCCAATTTGATTAATAAGGATAAATGCTTAACATTTTACAGTTTCAAAGCTTACTTTTCAGTTTGATCAATATTGGAGATTATTTGATTAAACCCTACAAAAATTGAAAAATAACATGTTTTTTTTCATTATTGTTGTTTTTTGTCGTTACATTTTTTTTCTTTTAGTTTATCAATATTTAGTACATTTTACTATGTCTTTTCGCTTTAATTTCTTCATTTATTCTTTTTTTTTTCCCGACAATATTCTGGACATTCCGGTGAGTCTCCAATGATGTTCTTAATGTCTAGCAAACGTTCTGGACATTCCAGCAACTTCCATTGATATTCATAACACTCCGGTGAACTTTTGGCGATACTCCGGCAATTTCTCAGCAATACTCTGACGGCAATTTCCAAACGTAACACTCCAATCAATGTAATTTCAAACGTAACATTCCAATGTAACACACAAAAACACTAAAAACTTCTTAATGCACTTTTTTCAAGCATAACACTCACAGTTTGAAATTATACATTTGTCAAAAATTTACTACGGAATTTTTGTATTCCTTTTCGAATGGTTTCAAGAATTTCACATCTTTTTTTTGTTGGAATGTTATGTTTGGAAAAAGTACACTAAGTAATTTTTTTAAGTGTTGCACTGGAGTGTTACACTGAACAATTTTTTTTTAGAGTGTCACGTTTGGAAAAAAAATATACGAAGGAGTTTTTTCAAAATCTTATATTAAAATGTTACACTAAGGAGTGTTTTTTGGAGTGTTACATTTAGAAAAAGTATAGCAACGAATTTTTTTGAAATCTTACATTTGAGTGTTATACTAAAAAATTTTTTTTTTTTTTAGTGTTTCATTTGAATATTACGTTTGGAAAAATTATATTAAATTCTTTTAGAGTGTTACGTTTGAGTATTACATTGGAGTGTTACATTTTAAATTATATATTTATCCAAAACTTACTAATAGTTTTTGTATTCCTTTTGAAATGTTTGAAGAATCTCATATTTAAAATTATTTATAATATTTTTGAAATATTTAAAAAATCTCACATTTTAAATCATTTCAAATAAAAAATATTCGCATATAAAAAATAATTCTAAATTTGATTCACATAAATTGTATATCTTACCTTTCCAGCATAAAAAAGAAAAATAATAATAATAATATAAATAAAAGTATAACCAAAAATTTAATTTTTAAATAATATATTAAATTTTCCTTTCTAAAATTAATAGAATTAATTAGTCTATAAAAAAAATTGAGACTAAATAGATCATCATTTTCAAAATTAAGATTTATAAATAAATTTTCAATATTTTTTTATTGTGCACCACTCTGACTAAGTAATTTTTCTTTTAATTAATTGAAAGGGGAGAGAGATTGTGCACCACTCTGACTAAGTAATTTTTCTTTTAATTAATTGAAAGGGGAGAGAGAGAGAGAGAGAGCGCAAAGCAAATGCTAATTTGGAGTACGAAAGAGAGTGCAGGAGGAGGAGGCATCAAGCAATTTGTCTTTGTTTTTAGGTCCCACACCACACCCCACAAGGGTCGGCTTCTCTCTTCCTCACTCTCCCTTCTCTTCCGTCATAGTACTACTAATACAACCCTGCACGGCAATCTCTCTCTCTCTCTCTCTCTCTCTCTCAAATCACATCTTCTCTCTCTCTCTATATATATATTATATATATATATATATATATCTCTTCCACCCACCCACCCAACTCATAACTCTCATTTGTTTTCTTCTCCCTCTCCAAGCAAAAAACAGCCTTTCCTTTTCTCTCTTTTCTTTGCTTTGTTTCCTTTGTGTGAATTGCTTTTCCATCATTAATTGCTTTCACTTAAGATAATATGTTTATTTACATAATCTACTTTGTCCTTTTTTTACTTGGTTTTTTCTTCTTCATGATATGTGCCATTTTTTTTTCTATAACTATTCTTATGCATTATAAATAACAAAACTTGTGTGTTTGTCTACTCTGCACAATGATATAATAATGTTGTGTTTGGATATTCAATTTTGGTAGAAATTTGTGAAGGAAGAACAAAAGGGAATGGAAATGTGAACTTAAATAAGTTTGTATTTCATTCATATTTCTCTTTCTATTTTCTATATCTATATAAATTTTTACTCAAATTTAAAATCCAAACTCAATTTAACAAAGGGTCTTGTGGGAAGCCCAGCTTTAGCTTTTTATCAATTTTAGGTCACATCATCTCTCACATTTTTTACTCACAAAAAAACAAAATAGACTAAAAAAAGTCAAAAAAATCAACTTTTAACTTCTCAAAACACCACAAAATATAATTTGTAACAATTAAATAATTTGAATTTTGAAATAAATTCAGGATAGGATACTTGGTCCAGTGGTCCATGTAGGATAACGAGAAAGTTAGAGATTTATATTCGAGTCGATGGAGTGATTGCACCTTTTTTGTTGTAATCTAATTTACTAACTCATTAATATCCTATCATTTGCCTAAACAAAAGGACAATAAAATGTAAGCCCTTTTTTTTTTTTTTATTCACATTTTTCTTTTTCTTTTTTTCTATCATTTCCAAATTTCTCACCATAATTCAAAATCTAGATGCAACGTTACGCTTTGTTTGGTTCATAAATTTGATAAGGATTTAGAAAGAAAAATATACATATATATAGGTGAAATATAAATCAAATATAATTGTATTTCGCAATTTTTTTTTCCCTTTTTCAAATCTCCACTAAAATTTATGAACCAAACTCATCAAGTACAAATATTTTAGAAGTTTGTAAAGGTCAATTATTAAAAGAGTAATAACACATAACTCTAATTTGAGAGTTTTAAATGAAGTTTTAGTGAGATGAAAGAGAGAGATAGAGAGAGGAGTGTGAGCTCCATTTTCACATAGGTATTCTTCACATCATTAAAATTATATTAGAACTCTTAAATTAAAACTCTCAAAATTAAAACGATGCATTTTTACTCATTATTTATTTACCAATTTTTTTGGCCTAACCCAGAGCTTAGAACGTGGACTAGATCCATTGACTCATGGACTAGGGTGAAAACATATTAACATACGACTTTTAGCCTCCGTTTGTTTGACGTCCAAAAGATTTTACTTATTTTTTACTTTTTAATTAAATACAAAGTAAGAAAAAAAATTTTATATCATTTTCTAAAAAATAGCTTATCTTTAAAATTTTCATAAATCAATTTTTATAAAATTGACTCTCACTCATTACTTTTTCAACATATTTAGCCATTTTAAATAAGTATTTTAACTCACTAAAAAGTCATAAATGACACTTTTATTGAATCAAAATTTCTCTTTTTGGCAATAAAATATTTTTGTTTTAAATGTCAACCAAATGTAGAAAAACAAAAATAAAAATATTTTTTTGTGTAAAATCAACTTATAAGAAATATTTTTTTTGAAAAATATTTTATTTCGAAACAAACGGAACCTTAGTGTAATTCAAAATTATTCATAAAATTTGGGAGGCTGAACCTTTTTAAATTTATATTATATTGTTTTTTCAACTATTTTCAAAGCACACATATAATACACAATTAGGGCTGCAAATGAACCGAGCTGTTCGTGAACAGGCTCGGCTCGGCTCGGTAAGGGCTCGGCTCGGCTCGACTCGTTTAGTAAACGAGCCGAGCTCGAGCTCGATTATTGGGCTCGTTTCGTTAACGAGCCGAGCTCGAGCTCGCCTGTGTTCGGCTCGGTAGGCTCGGCTCGTTTATCTATAATTAAATTATATAATAAATACATTATTTATATATTAAAAATATATAAATAATAATATAAATAATAATATAAATGCATTTTTATATATTAAATAATATAAATAATATTTTTTATTTAAAAATTTATATTTAAATAATATAAATAATATTAAAAAAAATTTATCGAGCCGAGCCGAGCCGAGCTCGAGTTCGACAAAAATTAACGAGCCGAGCCGAGCTCGAGCCCAGTCCCTTATCGAGCCGAGCTCGAGCTCAATAAACGAGCTCGATAGCTTAACGAGCCGAGCTCGAGCCCAGCAAGGCTCGGCTCGGCTCGGCTCGTTTGCACCCCTATACACAATAATAATATAATAATTAAAATTTTAAATTCTCTCTAATGTGTTATCAATCTATTGATTTAGGGTTGTTTTGGAAAGTTGGTAAAAAATTGATTTTTAGCTTTTTACCAAGTTTTTTAGCTTTTTGGAAAGTGATGTGGGAAGTTAGTAAAAAGCTGGCTTTTGGCTTTTTAGTTTAATATTTGTTTATGATGTCAAATCAAATTAAAATGACCAAAATACCCTTCCCCAACATAAGAAATTTATTTTTTTATTTTTTTGTCATAGGCCCCAATTTGTAATTTCACACTTGCGTTTTTGGCACTTTCCAAACCAATTTTGTTGCGTTTTTGCCACTTGCATTTTTGGACATTTTGACAAAAATGTGTCTTTTTATTTTGGTTTCCAAATCGACACTTAATTAATCTAATTTTTCATTACTTGTACCAATCCATTGGTGACAACAACAATGATCAAATTTGAAGTACATTTTAAATTTTAGTACTCATTTATAAAAAAAAAGCACCAAATTGAGACCTGAAATACTAAATGGCTAGTGCTGAATCAAAGTTGTAAAATATGAAAAGTTATATATATATATATATATATAAATTAATTATAGAATACATAATTTTTTTATATGATGTGAGTTTTATTTTTTTTCTAAGTCTACAGTCATGTCAAACAGTTGGGTACGATTCTATGTTAATTTTGTGTAAATAAAAAAATGGTAAAATATTGATGCAAGCAATGATGTATGAAATTGACAATTAAGTGCCATTTTGTCTCAACTAAATGAGTTTAATTTAGAACATAGAGCCATAGTTTTCTTTCTAGTTATATGCTTATTTTTTAAATATCCTTGGAATCTTCTTTTGGTTTTTGTTTCCTACAAGTTACTCAACTTTTCCTTAGAACTTAGGAAAAAGATTATGTATTTCGAAAAACTATTTTGCAAAAATATTATATATCCTAAATTTAAATTTTGTGCAAGAACAAATTTAATTTGAAATATAGTGTCAGAACAAATCTAGTTCACAAATTTCATTAAAACAATATATAACGTAGTTTCACATTTGGTGTAAAAGAAAAATATAGTTCACGTGGTTTTGTTTGGTTTAGATTTTAGAAATTATTTTCTAAATTTTTTTGAAAAAAAAAAATTTAAAATTAATTTAATTAAAAACACCTATTATTTTCATATAATTTTACATTTTGGGAGGGAGAAAATATATATTTTTAAATTCAAAAAATATTATTTTGATGTTTGTTTATGTCAAACTAATTTTTATTTTTTCAAAAAAAAAATTAGAAAATTGATTTGAGCCATGAAACAAGGTCACGAAATTTGGTGACTTACAAATGAAAATTATCTCACTATGTTTGTTTTCAATATTTTGAAAACACTTTTCAGAAAATTTTACTTTCTTATTTTTCGTATTTTTTTTTTTTTGCTTTTACTTAATTTTTTTAATATTTTAAGACATCTTTTTAATTTTTAGACACCTAACGTAAATACACTTAAAAAGTATAATTTTTGAAAAAAAAAACTTTAAAAAAAACTCACTAAATATCAAAAATACAAAAAATATATATATATGAAAATTTAGTATATTTTTTGTAATTTTGTGCATTTAATAAAATTTTAAAATATTTTTTCACAAATATTTTACTTTTTAGATATATCTAAGTAAGGTGCATCTAAAAAAAGAAAAAAAAATGCTTAAAATTTTAAAAATATTCTCTAAAAACAAAAAAATACAAAAACAAAATATTCAATTTTTATAAAATTGAATTCAGAAAACTGAAACCAAACACACTGATTAATATGTTTTAGGTTAATTTTTTTTGCTTTTGATGATTTTCACGTCGTAGAAAATTGGAAAAATAACTATAAATTCAAAAAAAAAATTGCCTAGTAAAATACTTAGAAAATAAAATATATAATGTAATTTTAAATTTGATAGAATCTGATTTATACATTTTATTTTATGATACACTTTAATAGAAGATATTGAAATCTTGAGTGAATCATGAATTCAAAGAAGTGTCAAGAAATCAGGGGCATTTCCTTGGGGGTTGAAGATACACTAACTTTACTTAAGATATTTCTTTTATCCTAATCCAACCATTCTCCACCCATTTTTTTTTGACCCACATTACAATCACACCACCTTTTTTTTCTTTTCTTTTTCATTTTTTTTTCATTTTCTAGGGTTTTCCTTTCTTTTCTTTTCTTTTCCTACAGTTTTTCTTTTCTTTTCTTTTCTTTTGGACTTCGTTTTGTTCCATGAAACATGGCACCCTTCTCATTCCCAACCTCCACCACTCCCCAACAGTCCACCCACTATCTATGCCTTTCATCACACCAAATGCACTCTCAACCATATTCCTAATCACAATCCATAAGAGAGGTACAAGACTTAATTTCTACTTTCCAGTTTTTATTTATATTTTTTCACACTTTGTTATGATATCAATGCTTAAAGGTTCAAACCTTCTTACCTTTTCTTTTTTTTTTTTATATCCAGAAGTGCATAATTTTATGTTGTATCAGAGCATATCCATCGGTCTAGTTATCTCACATTTTTAACTAATTAATTTGGCTAGTCAATTTAAAAATCTCTACTTTGGCAAAGCTCAACTATTTAAAAGTAACAAATGTAGCTAGTCACTGTACACTATTCAAGAATTTTAGAAGATAATATTTTATCATTACTTCTTTATAAGAGCATCTTCAGCGATATTTGTTCAAACAGCTAACTAAAAAAAGCACAATTTTCTATTTTAACTAGTTATTTTTCATATTCATGTACACTCTGCAATAATACTTTTTATTTACTATGCATTTTGTACTATACTATGCATTTTTATTGTAATCTAAATTTTAAAAGAAAATTAAATGAAACAAAAATATTTAAAAAGTGACTAGCTAAAATAGAAAATATTATTAGAAAATATATATGAAAAATGACTAGCTAAAATTTAAAATATATATACTTTTTGGTTAGCCATTTAATTAGCATTACTAAAGATGTTCTTTTATACCCACTAATAACTTGATTTGGGTAAGCTAAACAGCTCTTGTACATGCAATGTTTGTGACACTTCTTTATTGTTGCATTTAATTTATAAAATTTAGGAATATTTTTGTTTTATATTCCAAAGATAAAAATTATTCCAAAAAAAATCAATTATTATGATGTCAACAGATATTATATATATACGATCTTATCCTACATTTATTAAGAGTATTACCTAAAACAATACCGAGAATCACTCAACTTTTGCCTTATATTTATAGGTGTGGTATGTGTAGCAGGGTGGATAATCACATCCATCTAATTTCGTTTTATTCTATATTTTTTGTTTTTCTTCCACCACTTTGTTTTATTTATTTATTTCTTTCTTTCTTTTGAATTAAATAAATGAGAGATAGAGTTGGTTTAATGATCTATGTAATTGTTTTTTGTGATAGTGAGCCGTGGCGGAGCTTAAATTTTGGCACCGTTGAGTTAAAATCTCAACAAAAATTGTAATCTAATTTCATCTAATTTTTTATTTTTTATTTTTTATTTGATAGTAGGACTAAAAATTAGTGTGACGCAAAAGTTATATTTAAATATAAGTTCAAGTTAACTTATCATTATCTTTATTGTTATTAATTTAATTTTATGTATGATGATGATTACGATTTAAAAAATAATCACATGTCCTCATGAAATATGAGAATAAATATTTTATCAAGATGCACACACAAAAGAAAGGTGAATAAATAATATATAGTGGTTTCTATATATCACTTATTTTTTTCATAGTTATAAATAACTGAATTACATGACAATATTTCATTAGTTGTCATTAATTTTGTAATATTTATTTGTAAACAAATGAATCAATTATGAGTTCATATAAGAGGTGATATAAAATATTAACAAAAAAATTGTGACATATAACATTTCTCTAATATAAAATTTATAAGAATTTTTTTAGTATAATTAAACATTTAAAGTGACAAATTAAATAGATTTTTCTGAAAAATAATGAAGAGAAAATAATGATATAAAATTTTCAAAACATTGCTTGAAAGGATTGAATTGAAATATATTTTCTTGTTAGAAGTAAAAATATAATTTTGGAAAAGTTGAGAGGGGGGAGGGGGAATTTTTGAAAAGTTGAGAGGGGGGGTGTGACATGACCCTCCAGGGCTTCACGTCCCTCCACTCCTGATAGTGAGAAGGTTCAAGATTCTAGCCAATAGAGCGGTTCCAACCCTTTTATTGTAATCAAACTTATTAATCTACTAATATTTTATATTACAACATAAAAAAATAATTAAATAAATGAGTTGGTGTGTGTACAAGAAAAAAATAATAATAATAATAATAAAAATTGTGTTAGTTAAGTTACTCTACGGTAACATTTCAAATAAGCAAATTTATGGAATGCAATGTCCATTTAAAATGAATCTGCATTAGCTACAACCATGTACTTACCTCAGAGATTCGAAATGTCTTGATACGTCACAAGTAATGGCATATATAATTTTTATAATTACAATCAGTGTGTTTGGTTTGAATTTTTTGGTTTAAGTTTTTTAAAAATTGGATTTTTTAAATGTCGTATTTTTTTTGTTTTTAATGAATATTTTAAACATTTTTTACGTTTTTAGATGTACATTACTTAGATATATCTAAAAAGTAAAAAATTTGTGAAAAAATATTTTAAAAAATTAATAAATATATAAAAATACAAAAAATGTACTAAATTCTCTTATTTTTTTATATTTTTAGTATTTAGTGAATTTTTAAAAGGCTTTTTCACAAATTTTTTACTTTTTAGGTATATTTATGTTAAGTATGTCTAAAAATTAAAAAAAAATTGCTTAAAATATTAAAAAAATTCAGTAAAAACGAAAAAAAGAAAGTAAAATTTTTTGAAAAGTATTTTTAGAAAACTATAACAAAGCAACGTGAATATATTTTTTACTCTTATAGTTATTGAGAATTTTATATTAGTATCTCATTTTCTAATTATAACAATTAACCCCACACTTACAATTAGTATACAATGTCATCTTTTGAGAGCCAGCCATGGACACGTGATGCTCTCTATACACACCCACACAAGAAAAGACATTTATTTTAATAAAAGTTTAACATTGTAATTTGTAACTTAATCATAAAAGTGAAAAGAAAAAAAAAAGAAAAAAAAGAAAAGAAAAGAGAGATTAATATAAAATTAAAGTAAACCGAAAAATTAATTGTGGGGGGTGATTTTGAGATATTCCTTCACTCTAAATAAGCCAGTGGAAGATTTTTGTTATATTGCTTGAAAAGGAAAGAACATTTCGGTCGAAAGTGCCGGAATTAACCCTCCAACGAGCAAATTAGTCTTTTGGAAATAAAAAGCTCTTGAATTTCATAAAGTGTAAGTTATTAGAACATAATTTCTCTTTCAGTCTTGTCTTCCTTTTATAGAGTCATTCTTTATATACTCTCTCTACTGTAGCTTAACTCTTCATCATTACCATGTTAGAGCCTATTTTCCTACTATACTTTTTAGAAAGGGATAGTCTACCCCACCTAAAGTGGGGAGCCATGCCGACTTACACAATATACTTGGCTTAAAAATATGGCTTAGATACTCTTTACTCGGCACACTCTTCAGTCCATTTGTATTTACTTGGCAATGACTTGTTTGACCCCAGTAAGCCTCGATTGAATTTGGCCAATCAAAAACGGATTTGAATGTGCCTTGTTCACCGATTAACAATTAATTTTACTCAACTCCCACATTAATGAATCTTAACTTTTGATTTTCGTAAAGAAATGCATTACAAAAAATGCAAACAAACAACTAAGTTGTGAGAGAGAGAGAGATTCATTAAATGTGAAATGTCAGTAGGAGGAGGGAGGAGGGAGGAGGGAGGAGGGAAAATGGGTACATGATGGTGTTAAATATTTTAAATGGGGGAATGCAAAGTAGTTTGGGCATCTATAACAGCTCCGATGCTGATAATGGCAGTCACAACAAGAAACAAGCAGAGCTATGTCAGACAGAGAAAAGAGACTTGTGAGAGGAGAGAGAGAGAGAGAGAGAGAGTGAGAGAGAGAGAGAAAAGAAAGCATTGCATCAGAGTGTGGGGGATTGTGGGTCTATTGTATTTTGGCTGCAAAAGAATCAAAAGCTCCACACCCTGCAATGCAACAAACACCCCCACCCACCACCACCACTAGTGAGACCCCCAGACCTCTCTCTCTTTCTCTCACCATGAAATGGAGCCACACCCCTCTTTGATTGTATTGTGGTCACACACCACGGACACACCTCACCTTTGAAATGGAGCCATCCATGCATGTGTGTGGGGTCCCATATGCTAGAGCCTTGTGCTTGTATAATTAATATTGCTAATTTTACCAAGGGACATCCTAATTGGTAAGAAAATTTGTTTTTCTTTTCATTGATCAGAGTTCAAATTCTTTATTATTTGAGTGAAAGTTCGACGGTTTAAGTGGATTGACTAACTTATTCCAATTTGACTTGTATTAATAGATCTTAAAAATCTTACCTTAGAGGTGTTCTGGACATCAAAATATATATATATATATATTGCTAATTTTGTGTGACGTACTCCAATAGCTCGATTTCATCGATTGCTGAGCTGATATAATCCACACACCCACCTACATACACATATGTAGCTAGTATGTTTATTGGCAAATTACAATCAAGTCAAACTTATAAAAAAGCAATTACAGATTTAAAAATTTTATAATTTTAATTATTAATATTTATAAATTTTATCATTAATTTATAATTATATTCTTTTTAAATCATTGATTTGATATTTTCCCGATATTTATTTAGGTGAGGTTCCATTCAGTCTTCTAAAAATATTTCAGGCCCACTTTGGAGTTCACTTTCTTGATCTAAATTATTCAATTTTTAGTGATTTTTGAATAGATTATTTATAAATAAATAAAAAATAGATCGCCTATCAGTGACTATATATCACATTTATCTTTACAAAAAAAACCGTCTATTTTTTAAATTATATTTGCCTACTTTTTTCTCTAAGAAAAAAAAAAAAACAAATGCGATTTAAACATGTAACTAATGATATCCAATTAAATTAATTTTTTATTATTAATAATCTACTAAAAAATGAATAATTCAAATCACTGATATGGACACGCAATAACCTAAACTGCGAGACTCTCCTGTCCACCTCCTATCTAATTGTATAAGTGTCAAATATGTTTATGTAATTTTCTAAAAATAAAAATAATACTAAACAAGCGTTTTATGTGGTTCTGAAATATTACGATATTTCATCCATTTTTTTTAAAAATCAAATGCATCATTATGATACAAGAAAAAGATATTTTAGTCCATGTGAATTTCAAAGTATTACTTTGATTAGAAATATACTAATAAAGATATATGAATTTTACTAAAAAAAATTACAATAGAGTAAGTGATGTTATACTCATAAAAATACACGCCATTGAAGAGTTTCGGGTCCGCAACGGCCTTTTTGTGGTGGCTATTCTCTTATTCCATGTGTGGACACAACGTTGTAGTTGAAAAAAATATAATCACATAAATAACATTCAGATATTATATAAAACTTTAATTTTTTCCAGTTGAAAAAATCAAATATTGTATCTATATTATCACATAAATAACATTCAGATATTATAAAAAACTTTAATTTTTTTTCTTTCTTCAAAAACTATTATAGTAAGTTAATGTATAAATTATAGTTGACATTATCTTCAATTGGGTATCTTAACTAGAGTATTATTGGGCTTTATGGCCCCACTTGAATAATTATTTATTTTTTTTTTGAAGAACAACCCCATCTTAATGATTTAAATTATTCATTTTATAAAAAAATTTAAATATATTATTATTAAAAAAAAATAAGACTGATCAGACAACCGTAACTAAATAATCAAGTCAAATTTATTTTTACAAAATAAATAACAAATATAATTTTGATAATGAATCATCTAACTTTTTAAAGATAAATATGAACAAATCACGTGGTTATAAATGTTCAATCAATTTAATTTTTTAAAGGAATAATTTAAATTATTGAATTAGGGCCATGATTAGGCCAGCATACTCTAGTTGTTCCACTTCAACTCTAAACTATAATTTAAAAATGATTAATAACCAATATTATTATATTAAAAAGATTTTTTTGAAAGCTTAGGGATGACAATTGGCCATGCTTGCCGTCCATCGTTGGGTTAATAATACACATTACAAGTCGTTGGAAATTCTGTTGCCATTTTTGTGGACTTTGTCTTTTTTTATATTTTTTATTTTTTAACAAGAAGTGTAATGTAGAAACAAACATAATTGTTGAGAGAGAGACACATACCCAGAAAACGATTGGTTGGAAATAAAATGGATGAGGAGATAGAGAAGATGAGATAGAATGAATATGATGGTGAACCAACCACTAGCTCATGGTTGTCACAACTTTTTACATTCTAGCCAAGAGAGAGTCAAAAGAGATAGCCCATGGCAAGACCAAAGACCCCCTCAAGAGAGAGTCTTTTGTTTTTAATTTCTTTTTCTGTTTTATTTTCGCGATTCTCACATAATTTAATAATTAAGTATGTTTGGAGACAGAATATGGAAAAATATGTCATTCATCATAAGTATATAAGCATGCATTGGATTCTCTATCTCCAAATTTTCATATTACTCTGTCACAAAATGCTATTGAATATATCTTGAGGTTTTCATATTTTGAGAATCATACATAATTTAATAATTAGAAATGCTTTGAAATAGAACACAGAGAAATACGATATTCATTACCATAAATATATAGGTATGAAATTCTCTATTTTTAAAGTTTCTTGTCATTCTATTTCAAAATACTTACAATTATTAAATATATTTTGAGATTTTCATATTTCAAGATTTTTTCATAATTCTATAATTATGTAGGTTTTAAAATAGGAGAACTAAAAAAAATTTAAGAATAGAGAATTCTAAACTATATATATATATATATATAGAGAGAGAGAGAGAGAGAGAGAGAGAGAAAGACACTTATAAAACTCCATTTCTCTCTCTAAGGTTTCTCTATCATGGGGACCAACAAGGTAGGCTAGGCTATATATGCAAGGGGGATTGACAAGAGGGAGGGGGAGGGAATCAAGCAATGGGTTGGCATTTCCGTGGGATGAGTGTTCAATATTGGTGCCATATTGACTTGGATGCAAACAAGAGAAAGCTCCTTATCTTTGTCAATGGTGCCAAGAGAATATAATAATTTAGATATTGCTTTCCTCTCTTCTCTCTCCCTCTCCACATAGAGGTACAGATAATGAAAATCCTCTTACTTTTGACAAAATATTTGATTATTTCATTTGGGAAAAGATGTCTTTCATTTGACAAAACTTAATATATTCCCTATGAACAGGAAAAATATTCGACAATCCAGAATCACTGTATAAGATTTTAACTTGAAGCAGTTCCCTCAATAAATATGAATATGAATATGAGATCTCATATTTATTGGGTTCCTTACCAGATGGAGACCAACAAATATGAATATACCCACATTTTTTGAAATAATTGCTTGGAATTAATGGAGACCAAAATAAACATTTTTACTTTATTTAGAAAAGGAAAGGGAAAATGTGTGTGAAACTATGTGAAATGTAGGTATATTTTTTTCACATTTCACCTACCTTTTTCATTTCCCTTTCCAAATCGCTCCTCAAATCCCTCAACCAAACACAGTATAAGAGAATATTATCATCCCAATAACATTATGGGGCATTTTCGTATGGAAAGAGTTAGTCTACAAACATGTAATATTAAAAAAGTCTAAGATAAAGATCAATTGTATAATTTATTCAAAAATTTATAAAATCTGGACCCTCAATTCTGTTTTATGGTTTTATCCAATCTTAAAAAATAAAATAAATAAATAAATTTATGTGACCTCCACCGGATGTACAACCCCTTACATCTTGTAAACAAACAAGACCTTAACTATTGGCCCTGTAAATGCCATGGACACAAGCAATATATGTTTTGATACTCTGGTTAGGCCTTCAGGCCTTCTTGACACTACCTGTCCAACATGATGACATTGTGGGTTCTGATCATTACATGTAAGGACATATTATACAGAAAATAAAAATAAATAAATAAATAACTTAAAATAATTGTAAGAAAATTTACCCAAAATTGATCTGATTCTAATTCAATTTTTATATAATAAGTCTCATATTTAAATTGTATCTCAATCGCACAATTTTTTTTCCTAATTTTTTTGGATAACAAAACACATATTTAAAATGAATCTCAGTTTCACAAAAAAAAAAAATAAATAAATAAATAAAAAATACTGAAAATTTTCCAAATAAATTTTGTATACTTAACATTGCTATTATATGTTATTGTGAGCATCTGTGTACAGTATATACAGAAACAATATGATGCATACATAAATATGCATATGTATTACGTATTCGGACACCAGATTTGAGAAAGTTTGGTGAACTATTTATGGCAAAAGTTAGTAAATAATTCGGTTTGTAAAAATTGTCTACCTACGTTTTTTTTTTTATAAATAACCAAATGTCTGATTACCTTATGTACACCTTGATTAATTTTGAAATATTGAAATTAATGATTGGACAAATAGGCAAATCTCCAGTGACTCTAAGGTTTAGGATATTTACTTTTGTGAGATTCAACCGTACGACCTATTAGCTGGTAATCACTTTGGTTGCCTCTCCTCCTACTAAACTAAATCACTTTAAAATTGTATTTGTATTTGTATTTGGATTATGAATTTGTGTAAAAAATTGAAAAGAGAAAATGAAAAATGAATGAAATGTTAATAAAATATAATTACATTTAATTCTTTTTTTTTAATTTCTATATAAATTTATAATCTAAATACAATTTAATAAAAAAATCGATAAGTATTAATATGGTTAGGGAGCGTCAGAGAGACACACAAAAATAAACATGCAAAATAACAAAGAAGAAAGGAAGAATAAACTCTCATTCACAACAAGTGATGATTCTCTCATTGTCTCACAGCAGCTTTTATTGTTTTGATTCCAACCAAACCTAACTAAAAAACAAACAACAAATCCAGTAAAAAAGAAAAGAAAAGAAAAGAAAAGAAAATCCAAGGCATCTTTCTTATCTCTTCTTTTGCAAGGGAAGCTGCATGTGAAAAAAAAAAAGAAAAAAGAAACACTAAATGAAAGGAGTAAATGAGAATATATGGATATATAAGATTTTTTTAAATAACAATGATAGAGACCACTAATTTGGTGGCTCTAAACCCACCACTAATGAGGTGGAAAAGCACAAAAAAAAAACAAAACAAAACAAAACAAAACAAAACAAAAAAACAAAAAACAGACACAACACATACTGTGGCAGTGGGTGGGACCTACTGTCACATCATTAGTGATAGCTCTAATTAGTGCTCCCACTCATTTTCTTTTTTTAAAAGTGGGTTTTATTAATATATGGACATATATTAATGCATTTACATTTTGCAAAATTTAAATTAAATTTTGACAAAAATCTACAAGCAAAGAAACTTCAGCACACAAAAGTCACATATGGTAATTATGAATGTAAATTATTACTGTGCACATAGCACAACTGCTAAATTTTATCTATGTAGAGTTGGCTACTCAGGAAGTATTGGAAAGCGGAGGTCTAGCATCATCAGACAGGGAGGACCTAACAACAATGCCTATACATAATGAATGAGTTCCAAACAGAGTCTTATTGAAGTAAGTCTTTTATCAATCAATATGCGTAGTACAGAGTCATTCAAACCAGCCACAGAATTAGGAGTAGATTATGAGAGCATGACTTTTTTGTTTTTGTAAAAAATATGATTTGTCATAATATTTTAAAAATATATCTTATTTTATATATAAAATGAGCTTCAATATAAAAAATATATATTTCGTTCTTCTCCCATCTTATACTCTCTTTTTATTTTGTACCAAAAAAATTTCATCATATTAGAAATTACTTCCATAGTATTTGAATTTTTTTTGTGTATATACATAACTTATATATCATATTGTACATACATACATACATATGTATATGGTGAAAAAAAATTATTTATCTTTTAATCCCTCTGATAATAAAATCCTAATTCCGTCCCTGATCCAAACATAGTCATATTGAAGATTGCAGATTCCTCAAATCGTGTTTGGTGTGTCCGGGATTAGCCTTCTAATGTTTTTTTTTTTGCCCCTTTAGTTAATTTTTTTTTTTTAAAAAAAATTACACTTTTAAGTTCTACTCAATTAAATGGGTAGGAATTTTTTTTTTAAAAAAATCACTAAAGACAAAAAAAAATGTCAAAACAAGCTGGCATTTTTTGAACTTTTTTCTTACTTTTTTTAAATACTTTTTAAAGTGTTCTAAACTAAAATGGACTTAAAAAAATAAGAAAATTTGAAAAAAAAAATTTATAAAAATATTTTTAAAAAAATCTAGAAAAAATGTGTTTTTTTAGTGGGATCCAAGCGTTGAGGGCGTTGTTGTTGATTCTTTTCCTTAGTTTTTATTTTTGAAGTGCATTTAACCAAGGCAGGGGATTTCCCTCAAAAATGTAACGCTGACTGTGTTCGAATTTGAAATGCATGGTCAGTTGGATTTGATTCATCCTGTAATCCACATCAAGTTTAAATTTGGGGTACTTACCAATTAATCCTATTCACTAGACTTATTTACCTACAGGTCCTAACTAATAAATTTAACACTATAAAAATAAGAGAGTGATAAATTTATCACTAACAAATTATTCATAAAAAAAGAGACTGATAAATTTATCACTATAAAATTATTCATAAAAAAAAAACTGATAAAATTTGTCTTTATCACTTAATAAATTATATCAAATAGGACTTAATGGGTAATCAGTCTCAAAGTAGGACCTATTGGGTAATAAGTCTCCCAAGTAGGACCTATTGGTAGTTTACCCTTTAAATTTATACACCTTTCGTTTTTCTTTTTCTTTTTTTTTTTTGGCAGGTTATATTTGTAGTATTTATAATTTGTTTTAATTTAGCCACTGTAATTTTAACCCTCTAATTTTTTACAATGTCAATTTGTAACATTTAAGAAATTGAATAAAAATCAATAGCAAAATAATTCATTAAAAAAGGAATGTATCATTAGCCCTCATTTACTTTGAGAAATGCCGAATAAATTATTTTGCCTCGTGAATTCAATTCAATTTTTAAACAGGTTGTATCATTTGAACTAACTTGACACAAAACAAAAAATTTAAAGGCGAGATTGATGTAATTAAAATGTCCAAATTGACACAAAAAACAAAGTACAATGACTACATTATGATTTATTTTTTTTTGGAGGGGGGGAGGGAGGGGGGATATAAAAAAATTTACTTTGGGAAAATTACAATTCAGTGAAAGTTTTTTAAAAAAATTCAAATAAGTGGGGAACTTTATCAACTTTAATAATTAAAATTATAAACTTTTTTCATAAACTCGTAAATATTTTGGGAACATCTCACTGATCTGTAATTTTCATTTTACTTTTCCTTCCTTAGAGTTTGGCTTCATATCTTAAAATTTAAATGTTTGGTTGAGGTCATTTTTCAAGAAACCAAAACTTCCTTTTTGTTTCTCAAATCTAAGTATGGAGGCAATGAGACTAAACATATTCACCCACCTTGAATTGAATAATACCTACGACAAAAATAGGAGAAACTATTTATATGCCATGCGAGTCTTTCAATTATTCTGAAAACCTAAAAACTGTTTTCTATATTATAGCTTTCCAAGTGTCATGCAACGTTTATATATTGCTTTGAAAAGAGGGTTGAAGGCATTATAGTCCTCAACTGCTATTTCTTTTTCAATGGTGATATGTAACTCAAAATTGACTGATATATCATTTTATTTTATTTTTACTATCGAGAAAACTCTCTAAGGTTGAGTTATATTGAGGAACCTATTTTTTATAAAGTAACTCTCATATATACATATTTATCTGCTTATTACATGTATCAGACAAATCCAATTGCATCGCGATTCATATTATAAAATTACATGGAATGTAGTAAATTAAAAAAATTTAAAAAAAAACACACTTAACGCATTCTAAGAATTCCTGACGATAGAATCATCACAAGAGTTAAAAATATCTATTAGTAATTATGAAGATGAGATTTAATGGGCGAAGTTGGTTCACACAAACTTTTATTAATTTGTTGAAAATTCCTGGGGGCTAATTATGATGAAGATGAGATTTATCTATATTACATATCTTGACTAAACATCACAAATCAAATGCCACTTTTTCATGCAACAGTTTTACTTTTTACTGTGATATAGAAAAGATGCAAAACCTCTCTCTCTCTCTCTCTCTCTCTCTCGGACTCAAAGAGTGTAGAAACCTCAAGTAAAAGAAGGATTTGATTAAGATTTGTAAACCCAAATGTCTTGTATTGTTAGTTGTCACACATACTCAAAAGAAGGATTTGATTAAGATTTGTAAACCCAAATGTCTTGTATTGTTAGTTGTCACACATACTCAAGGAAGATCAATGGGAGCGAAGGAAGGAGAAGTTTACTTTGGTATGAGTAGAAATGTAAGAAAAATCGAAAAAATTAATTAAATCGATTGAATCAGACTAAATCGGTTATATTTGATCTGTTTTTTAATAAAAATAAGTGCGGTTTTTAAATTTGATTTTTATTTTTATTTTCAATTCGGTATCAGTTCAATCACTTTGTACACCGAAATCGACCGCTCAACATATATTGTATTTATATATAAAATAATATAATGATATTAATTAGTATAATAAATTATTAATATTAATTAATTAACCTTATCATTTTTATAATCTAAGTTTGTAAACTTTTATTATATATAATCTTAACTCTAACTCATTATTCTTGAAACTTTAGTATTTTTTAACTTTTTTTTTTGTTTTTATTTTTGTTAATCTAGGAATTGAAAAGCATTTATTAAATGGATGGATTGAATATGTTTGAAATGTTGACAAATAACTAATTTAATGTTTTTATATAAATTAGTGATTATATTTAAAAGTGATTCAAGTTTAAAAGGACTCAAACCGATTAAATTGTACCGAACCGAATCGTTTTAATCGGTTTGGTTTGGTTCGATAGAAGAAGCGGTTTATATTAGTGTTTAAAATAATAAAACCGACATTATCGATTTGGTGAAATTTTTTACCTAAATACTGATTGTATCGAATCGATTACATTCCAGGTATGAGATTGAAAGATTGAAAACTCATTACTTTTATTTCTACTACACCTAAAGAAAGATTTATTGATGTACTCTATTATTTTGTATGATTCCATCAATAAAGATTCTTTTTGCTGATAAAAAAAAAGAAAGATTCATTGCGAGGGAATAATGTTAAAGCAAGCATTTAAACCTGTGGATTAAATACATAGATGATTCTCAAAATACAGGTCTATGAATTTGGTCCTCATCACTTTTAGGGCGTGTTTGATTCGCCAGATTAGGGGGGGACTATCCCCTATTTGTATTGTAATCTAAATAGTGCTTTTTATCCGCCGTTTGATTTTTTTTTAGTCCGCTGGACTCCATGTCCGGCCGGACTCCTTATCCCCCATATGGGGACTATTGTGTCCTAGGGGGGGTATGGGATAGTTTTTGGGGACTATCCACTGTTGGGATTAGATGGTCAAAATGACCATTTTGACCCTCTACTATTTAATTATGTATTATATTTAATAAAATTCAATAAAATTTAAATGTCTCAATTTAAAAATAAAATAATTTTATTTAACTTTTTATTGATGTTTTATTTATTTAATTTTTCAAAATAATTTTTTATAGATATTTTATTGATGTTTTATTTTTAAATTTTGTTTATATTTTATTTAATTTCATTATTTAAATTTAATAGATGTTTTATTTAATTTCATTGTTTGATTATTATTATTTTTAAAAACAAATTTATTTAAAATTTTAATTAAAAAAATAATATATATTTTTATTAATATTTTATTTATTTTATTATTTATTTTTTAAAAAATAAATTTATTTAATCGTGTAAAAAATAAAATAAAATAAATTTTTATTTAATCTAGCTAAAATAATTAAAATATTAAAGATATGTTTAATATTGCTATTACTTAGTAAACAATTGAAAAATGGTAAAATAGTATTTTGTTCATTTATCTTATCCAGTCCGTCCAACCAAACGTTGGATTCACTAAAAATAGTCATTTCCAGACATCAAATCCCATGAAAAAACAAACACAGGATACATATCCAATCCAACCAAATAGTCCGAGGGATTCACAGTCCTAGAACTCAAGTCCGATGGATTTTAATCCTCCCTTATCCAGTCCGTCCAATCAAACACACCCTTAAGATTTTATTAACAGTATCCTAAATGCACTTGCTAAAAATGTATTCAATAGCATAAAAAACCTCAACTATTATAAAAATTTGTGAAAGCAATAAATATACTCTATTAAAGAATTTTTTTTGACTGAAAGGGACTAAAATACCCTTCATACCAAAAAATATATATATATATTTTTAATTTTTACAATTTCCTCTCTTTTACGTTTTTTTTTTTTATCCTTTCATTTTCACAATTTGCTTGTTATCGCTTCATATTATCACTATTTTTTTTTAATGTCTTTTAATTAAAAAAAAGTTTGATTGATCTTATTTATAAAATAGTGATATGTATATGTATGCAAATATGGTCGCTAATAAAGCATAGGGTGCATGATGAATAAGTTAGAAAAGTAGATAAAAAATAATGTTTTAGATTTATTAATTTGTTAAAAATGTATTCTATTAAAGAAATAAAAAGGGTATTTTAGTCCCCTAAAAAAAACAACAATAATAACAACTCTTTAATGGAGTATATTTATTGCCTTCACAACTTTTTATAATAGTGGAGATTATTTATGTCATTAAATTATTCTTAACAACAACAAAATCCATATTTTTAATGTCAATTTATACTCTAACTTATTAAATTTGTCTTTAAATGATTAACACTTCCATTTCCATTTATGGGGATTTTTGAAAGACCACATTTACACAATAGCGACCAAAAAAAAAATTAAAGGGTTAATATACTTTACAAAATGTTGATTCTCAAAATGTGTTACATTGTATTTTAGTCATCAATATTTTAATTTTATTCACAACTTATTCAAGTTACACTTAAACGATATTGAGTGTTGTAGATGGTTTGTCAAAAATATTTTTATATTTTTGTTATCAATTGTAGATAGAAACGAAAGTAGAGAAACTAGGGGTGGGCGCTGGTCGGTTGCGGCCACGGAACTTTCAATCCGTCATTCGTCCGCCAGATTGGCTGATTGAAAAAAATCAATCCGCATCCGTCCGCCAATCTGGCGGATGTGGATTGAGCGGATTGGCGGTTTGGCGGATGGATGCGAATCGATTTTACGGTTTAAAATTTTATAAATTTTCAACATAATTCAACATGTGCACTTCCTCAAAAAAGAAAAAGAAAAAGAAAGTATTACAGTTAATAACTTAAAAAAATATTACAATCACTGCATGCTTCATCCAAAGTAAGAAAATTTGAAACTTTAGAATATCACAATCACTGCATGCTTCATTTACATACTACAATCACAACATGTCACATCCACATAAACTATTACAATCTGTGATTCTTAAAATATAAAAACAATTCAAACCACAAAAACCATGAACAGAGCAGTAGTAGAGATTGTATGTCTCTGTATTGTTACATCTATATCTATTTTTGAAAACAAAAACCAACTAGCATATATCATATTTTCTATTTATTAGTTTTAGAGATAGATTTAAAAACCAAAAAATATAGATAAATAATACGTTTATTTTTTTCAATTCAAAAAAGATATTCAAGTTGAAAACTTTTTTTTAACAGAATATTTAAACTCTTTTTTAATTGAAAACACAAACTGAATATTTAAACAAACTGAAAACACAAAATCTTATAAATTATTAGGGATGTAAGTGGTTTGGCGGTTCGGTTGTGGCCAAAGGAATCTCAAATCCGCCATTCGTCCGCCTGATTGGCAGATTGGAAAAAATCAATCCGCAATCGTCCGCTCGTCATCACGTATTTGTCCAAAATGCGGCGGATCGGTTCGGTTCGATCGGTTTTGACGGATCGGTATATCCGCAGCTCACCCCCTAAGAGAAACTATTTAAGACAAAATTAATGGATTGAGAAAAAAAATTGAGACATTTAATTATCAAAAATTAAAATTACATATAATGCATATTTTAGAACTATTTGCATGACTTAAAAGTAATAGACTTAGCTTAGGATTTTGGCATATTTACAAATTATCTATACTATATCTATATGTATATATAAAGGGAACACCTCTATTAATATTCTGAGACATTTTTGCCAAATATATATCCCTAAATTAATCAAAATACTCTCCTATAACTGATTTGTCTCTTGAAATTAATTCATATTTAGATTTTAATTAAGATTTATATTTTGTAGATTTAACAACACACTCATTGAATAGATATCCACCACTAATATATATATATGGATTGTAATTATAGTTATTGTCTTTTGTGTTGTTTTGGGGCCTTGGAAGATATATATAAATTTACTAGATGATGTGATTATAAAGAGAGATATAGGTGGGTTGGGTCAAATTCAACTCTCTCTTCTCTTCAACACATCTCTCCTTACCAATTATCTCCCCCAACCCCTCAACCAACATTACATTATTATTTAGAAGAGAAAATGGGCATCCAAAAGTCTTCCCCCCCAGTACAACTCCCCCACACCCTCTCTCAAATCAAAGCAAAGCAAGACAAGCAAATGGTGTGGTGTTGTCAGGATTTCCTTTGCCTCTTTGCCTTTGCCTCCACGTTGTTGCCTTCCTTGACCCCCCCCCCCCTCTCTCTCTCTCTCTTCTCTCTCTCTCTCTCTCTCTCTCTCATGCTCTCCTCATCAAAACACCTTCTTTGGCACATCTCCCCATTTCAAATCACCTCTCTATCTCTCCTGGCTCTCTCTCTCTCACGTAACCTTCGTTAATAAAATCATGAAAAATACAAGGTGAGAGAGGTGGATATTGACAAAATCTTTTTGAATAATCTTTATCCTCCTCAAATGGAATTAATTAAATGGGCTCTCATGTTTCAACTTTCTTAGGTTTTGTACTGCAATTTTTTTCCAACTTACCATCGCATGCACCTCTTCTTTTGTCATCCTCACTCTCTCTCTCTCTCTCTCTCTCTCTCTCTCTCTCTCCCTCTCCACTTTTCAAAGTTGAATAATTTATGTGTGGCAGCTCAGGTGATAAAATATGTCAACTAAAATTTTTTGATCAACATATTAAAGTTAAATTTTGATCTGTTACAGTGACAAAATACTATCTAATTTTTTTCCAGTAGTGCAAATTTTATTTTTTTGTTTTCTCACAAGTTTTTGAATAAAAATTTTATTTGTGAACTCCATCATGGAGAGGTTGGAAAAAAAAAATTTGTCACATTTTAACAATTGAGCCACAAAGCTTAAAAATTACCAAAATCTATTCTTACATGTACCAAAATTAAAAAATAATAATAATAATCAAAACATGATAGAACCAAAAGAAATAAAATCCTCTTATCTTCATCTAAAATCTTTTAACCAAACTGTTGAGATTAAATTCTTGAGATTCATGAATGTTTCAAGTCAAACTAATCAAAAATCTATAAAGTAATTCTTTTCTAAAGGTTATTTCAGGACAAAGTATCAACTAATTCCTGAGTATATGTAATCTTCTGTTTCACATTTACTAAGTAATTATTGTGTCTAAATTTTTAAAATAGTCTAGAAAAAATGGAGAATGATATTTTTAATCATTCATTGACCTATTGAGGTTGGATCCTATGACTTTCATATGAGAGTCCTAAACTCATGGTTAAATAAGACAAACCGATTAGTTATAAATCTATATAAAGTTGATTTGAAAGAAATGAACAATCAATTCCCCTTAATTATATAGGGTTCATGGTTTAAACTTTAAAGGGATGCCCAAAATTAACAACCCACCCACTTTTTTTCTTTTTTTTTTAAAATAAAAAAAACCATTTATAAATTAGGAGGGATTGTGTGACAGTTTAGAAGCTTTGGACCCAGTAAATGGGTCCACATGAAGAATATTGTAAGAAAATTTCACCATTTATGACTTTTGTTACCCTGATTATATGCCATATGCATGGAATAAATACATATATTTTAAAGCAAATATTAAGAATTAAATTCCAAATTTATCTTTTAAAAAATAAGATTATTTGCACAAAAATCATGCATAAAATGATTGAGTGTGTTATTCATCCTATGAATATTTTTGTGCATATAGCACTAACATGATAACCACCTCCAATCATACAGAGGTATTCTTAATTTTATATTTTTTGATGTATTTTAATTTTTTTTTAAAGCTGATTACTTCTTTCTCATGGGCTACCTATGCATTTTATTACAATGATTAAAATTTTATTGGGCATTTATTTTAAGCAAAGAATGAATTTCTCTTTTTTTTTCATCCATGCACAAAAAATTGTGTTTTAGAAGACAACAAAATAACAAATAAAAAGGGTAAATTAGACTTTGATCCTTAAAGTATTAATAAACTAATTGATTTTTTTGGAGATTAACCAATGAATCTCATATTTTGGACTTATAATCCATAAAGTCTTATATTTTTCTTTATGATTCATTTAGTCTTTTTAAATATGTAATAACTTATTTGCCCGCCACATTAGAATGTCACATTTAGAAAAAGTACACTAAAGAGTTTTTTAATGTCACATCATACTCACCACATTAGAGTATCACATTTGGAATAAGTATACTAAAGAGTTTTTAATTTTTTTAAAGTGTCACATTATATCCGCCAAGTTGGAGTGTCACATGTCACATTTGGAAAAAGTACATTAAGGAGTTTTTAATTTTTTTTAGAGTGTCATATCATACCCGTCACGTTTTCACGTTTCAGAAAAGTACACTAAAGAGTTTTTTTTTTTGAAATGTCACATCATACCCGCCATGTTGTCATATTTAAAAAAAAGTACACTAATGAATTTTTTTTTTTTTGAAATAAAAGTTTTGAAGTATCACATCATACCCTCCACGTTATTACATTTAGGAAAAGTACACTAAGGCCATGTTTGTTTGGGCAAACATGTGCTTAGGATTGAACTAATAGTCCAATAAAATTATTAATCCGATATTTGGTTAAAAAATTGAAGTACGGACTAACAATCCATCCAGATATGGTATCTTACATATGATGGACTATTCAATCTCACATAGGGGGTGGGATATAAATTGAGGGATTAAGTCAAAATCTGCACTAACTTATCAAATGACTATAATAGAAGTATTATGGTCAATATATTAGATGTCCCATGTCTTATCATGTCCTATCCATTTTGAAAAAACTAGAAATTTCCTAAATATTGATTTGTGATTATATATCAATTTTAAGCAGTAAATAACAATCTCAATCAAACAATCAAGACAAATCGACATAATAATTTTACGTGAAAAAACCACAATTGGAGCGTCTCCAATTGTGATAAAAAAAACTACAGGCAAAAGCCACAAAACAATCCACTAAGAAAACATAAAGAAATTACACAAGTGTACTCTCACTTATCTAGCGAATCCACCCGAATCGAACCGACCCCTATGTGCATTTTCCAATCCCGTCTTCACCTCAAAATTGTCTCATACAACGTTAAATCCACAATGCCGATATCAAATCCATGATGATAAGCCACTCCAGAATCCACCAAAGTTTCAGGTCTAAATTCCCGAGAATCCACCGAAGAATAACTCTCTTTTTTGTGAATAAAATAAAACAAACAAACCCTTTGATATAATCCACTCAATTCATGATTAAACTCTCACAGATATCAAAGGAAACAAGCAAAGAAGTTTCAGATGAAAACCCTAATACCCAAGAAGAAGATCTGGAAGCCATAACCTTAAAATCTGACTGAATCTCATATTTATAGAAAACAGATCTGCAATCTCCGCTCAAGCGCAGGAATGGCCGCTCGAGTGGGAAAAAGCAACTCCCAGTACTTTTGCAGGCTAGTGAAACTTCTGACAGGTCGCGATCTCCGCTCAAGCACAGGAATGGCTGCTCGAGGGGACAAACAACTTCAACTGCAATTTTGCCTTTTGCTTCGGGGACACTGCCCCAAACCCGCCAAGGGGCGCTGCCCCCTAGACCCCGCGAGCTGACCAGGCAACTCGATTCCCGACATAGTCAACGAAGTGGCAAACCTGAAAGAATTAACACCACAAACTTCTTTGCAATGCACAATTCGGGTTGGATTTGCATCTAAAAACTCATAGCCTCACTGAAATAAAAGTTGAATAAAATTACAACTGAAAGGAATTTTGTCAAACGGGATTGCCAAGAATAAAAACCTAACACATTTCAATCCCCTTAAACAAATATCGGATTAGATAATATTTTGTTAATCCCTCCTTATAATCCTAACTCAATCCAAACATAGGATAGGATACACAATCCAAAGAGATTCTTAGTCCTAAAACTATTAGTCATGGGAATTCTAATCCAACCTAATCGAGTCCGCCCAAACAAACATGGCCTAAGGAGTTTGTAATTTTTTTGAAGTGTCACATCATTGGAGTGTCATATTAATACCTGCCATATTGGAGTATTACATCATATCTGTCAGATTAATAAAATGATATAGCAGTCCACCAAAATACTATCAAAATAAAAAATAGGACCACACGGGACACACGGAAAGAAATTCTCCACTAATAGGACTTAACATATTAATAAAAAAACCTTGGGACTAATTAAAATACTTGTTTATGAGATGAGATTTATTAATAAATATCCTTTGATTTTTTCCCTTGGAATGCAATTACTAATTTTCGCTTAATTAATTGACAAAAAATGTCCCTAAGCATGATTCGACCCAACACATGACACCACATGGCATTTTCCATCAATTAATTGGACGGCAATTAACAATTAGACCACACTGAAAGAATAAAATGACTCAGCCTAATTTAGAGAAAGAAAAAAAGTAATTTAAAGACCAAATTAAAAATATTCATATTTAAGAAGTGAGGTACAATTTACTTAAAAAAATGAAAAGTATTTTTAAAAAGTGAATTGATATATGAAGGAAAAGGTTTTAGGTCCACTCTTTTATACCTTGGATATAAACCCACAAAAACAATTTTTGTGAGGAATAAATTGGATCTTCGACCTTACGTTTACTAGGACTTATTAATTGTCTTTTTACTAGAAGGGTCCCAAACTTTGCCCCAAAATTATATGCATATATGTACCATATGTTTTTTTTTCAATTATTATAAATTAGGTGAGAATTGAAATAAAGCATTATCATATGATGTACATGTGACCTGGGTGGGACAAATGAAATACACAAGCACCAGTACAAAATCTAGTACTTAATTTATGTTTATTTTATTTTTATTTTTTTGGTGGCATATGTTGACATTTTTAAAAACATAGCTTTAATGTAGGATGATAAGAAGTGCTGCCTCAATACAAGAGACTCACATATGTTTTTGTAGTTTATTGAAATTGCCTATATAATTTTATTTTAAGAATTTGTGTTAAAATATTTGGTATAATTTTTACTTATAGCTTATGATGCTAAAACAATTTAGATATGGTGAAAAAAAAAAAAATAGAAAAGTTGAGAAAATATTTTTTTTAACTTTTACTTCTTAATTACTAATTTTTAACTTCCTAAATCTTTTATTTCCCACTGATGATTTCAATTTATTTTTAATGAATGTAAAGTACAACATATTTGAACTCCCACATATATATATTGGTAATTTAAATTTGAACCTACGAATGTGAAATACCAATAAGCTATTCGGTTAAATAGAAAATAAAAAAGAAAATGAGAAATGAAGTATATTTTTTTTTTTTCTTCTCATTCTAAAAAATCCTCAATAAATTTAAGATTTGAACACAGCCTCAATACACCTTGTCGGTCAATCACAAATAGGTCAATTGCTATAAAATTCTTTTGGTGCTAGGGACGTAGCCAGGAATTCCTCTCAGTGGGATCATTCAGAGGGAGAAAGAGAGAGAGAGAGAGAACAAATGAAGAAATGCATCAATGGCATTTTTTTAGTTAAGTTCTTCTTAACTTTTAATTTAAAAAATCGAGAGGCTTAGGAGTTGGTTGTATGGATGCGAGTAGCAGTAGTAGGGGTATTGTCATACTTCCGAATCTCTCTCGATGCATCTCATCTGCTTGTACTTTTAATTTCATGCTGTTAAATGAAATTTTTCTTTGCTGATCAAAAAAAAAAAAAAAAAAAAAAAAAAAAAAAAAAAGAGAATGAAGCGTTGATGGAGCAAATGAATGAACGAACACTGAACTAAAATTGACACCACTAAATAATAAATAGCTCCAAATATATGTGATATATGTGATATTGATCTACATTCACTGGGGTCATTTTTAAAATTGACACCACTAAACAATAAATAGCTCCAAACACTGGGATCATTTTGTTAAAATCCAAAACTATTAAACAAAATTTCATATATATTTAAACAAAATTTGAAAATTCAGTGGTGTCAATCGACACCACTGAATTACACATAGCCCCGCCCCTGGGTGCTACTACCCACCACATCCACCATATTATGTGCTAAAGATGTGAAATTTGTCAAGATTCATTTATGAGCAAAAGATAATCAAAAGGATACAATCATATGATCATGAAATTTCATTACAAGCTGACAATATTGAAAATAAAAAATCCAAGTATTATTATGACAATTCAGAAAAACATGACAAGTATGACGACCTTAGGCCCCTACTAATTGCAACGAAGTCACAACAAAATCTTTAATGTTAGCCTTTCCAACTAATTTGCGGTTAAAAAATCAGGCAATTAATTGTCCTATTTCTCCTTGTTATGTCAATCATTTCAAAGTGGTAGAATCAATCATAAAGACAATATGAATCCATTATTTTTAGAATTTGATTTCTCTAAAGTTTAAATCTGAACATGGCCATCATGCTCAGGCTCGTGAGACTTACTAGAAATTCAATTTCGATAATTTGAATAATTTATTTTGTAAAATCCTTCATGCATATCATTTATGGAAAAAAAAATTTAAATTAATCTAATAATAGTAATTTTTTATTTTATTATATTTATTTCTAAAAAACAAAGAACTTATTTTCAAAAACACGCTTCACGCATCTCTCTCTTTAGCGGTTCCTACAATCAACTATTGCTCAACATTGTCATTTCATTTTTAAAAATTTTGTCATTTTACTTTCCTTAAAACTTTCTCAACTTCATCGTAGAGGGCATATATGAACAATTTTTGGGGGTGCCAACATGCCCACCTATTATGCTTTTTCTTGTTTGTCATGTATATGTAAAGAGATAAACTTTCTCATATCCATATGGTCCAAAGTTTGAAAATTTTAGGAAAAGTTAAACTCATATATTGAAAAAATAAAAAAATTATAATAGAAAAAATAAAAAATAAATAAAAAGAGAGAGAAGAGAACCCCATTTGAGAATTAGTCAAATATGAAACAAAACAACATTACTTGGACTTAATCATCTACAATAAATATCATTTTCTTGTAATTATCATTAATGTAGTAGAACAATTGTCAATTGTTATTATTGTTAGTGTGAGATCTTTTGGAAAGTCCTTAATTAAGTGGATTTTGGAATCTCATGTTTGGATTGTCCCTTCAAATACCTTGTGAAACGCGACGTAATATCACATTTTTTGGAAGTAAAAAATTATTTTTTTCACCTATTTGACCTAATCGCACTAATCCCATTTTTCCACCATGTTTGTGAAGTATACATTAATTATTGTTTCTTAAACTTAGGGATAAGCCACTATAATTGGAATACATGTTTGTAGTGGTATGATGTATTAATATTGAGTGAATCAATATTCTTCATTTTTGTATTATTTCCTTGGATTGCCTAACCAAACCTACTTGTAAGTTGCTTTCACCATAAACATGATGTAGACTAGATTAGAAGGTCGGATTCGCATAATGCCAGAAATAACAACTCAAAAAACAAAACAAAACTAAAGTATATATTTTATAGAGTTGATTGATTAATAGAGATGATGTTCTAAGTAATGTTTCATTTAAAATCATTCCTAAGGTTATTGCCGACCTCTTTATCTCATCAAGACTATTGGTATGTGTAAGACTATTGATGAGGACAAGACTATTGATTAAGGATCATTTTATTAAAAAAATTAAGCAAACCTTAATGGTTTGGCTGAATATAATTTGTCTACTTAGGTTGTAGGAAACTTTTAATTCATGTCATTTCGTTAGTAATAATAGAAATGTATAATTTTTCATTAAAAAAAAATAGAAATGTAAAATTATAAAATTTTATTCTTTTACTGTTTAAAGCAGACATTCCAAACTTTTTAAATAAAAATAGGACTAATAATGTAGAACGCAGGGAGTAATTATTCCTATTTATAGTCTGACTTGATCATTTCAATCCTCCTTCAAATTCAAAATAAAAAGAATTTCTTTCTCAATTTTTAAATTATTTTAGGTTGTTTTTGGATTATGGATTTGAATCCAAACACAATTTTAAAAAATTATATAAGTTACAAATAGTTTAACATATTGTGTGAATTCACAAACAAACAACATTAGTATATGTAAGACCTGTCATATTTAGAAAGTAATAGCATTTTTCATTATTTTTTAAATATGATATATCATATATATACTCATAAGGCTTGTTGTTTAAAATCTATGGTAGAGATTACAAAATAATATATTTTTTTTATAAAAAAAAAAAAGACTAGGGACAAGTCCCATGGGGCCTCATAATAGGAATTCTATGACCGATTAATTTTATTTTTTTTATGAATAATATACTCGACAAATCTTATAATATGAATAGTTCAAATTATCAAAAAAGACACGGTACAAACCTAGGAGGAACCCATCTCCCACTTTGAACAAGGATACATTTCATAATTAATTAACAAACTTTAACTGGTTGTTTCGTTGTTGTGGAGAAGCATGTGGCTCTGTGGGCACTTGACTAGGTAGCTTGACCTTTTGTGAAAACTTTACTATCACAGTACAAAGGCATCAAAGCACTTAGCACTAGAATAGCATCAAACCCACTCCTCTTCAAAACTAGTGCACAACATAGACAAGCCATGATTCTTCACTTGCACATGTACATGGAAAAGAAAAAAAAATTAATTTACACCAAAAAAAAAAAAACTTTTTCAAAGAAGGAATAACATAAATATCTAAGAAGATGATGATTCTTCTTCCTCCCAATTTTAAGTCTTTTTTGTTGATGATCATCTCACATATGGACATATTAATATATATTGCTTTCTATTTAGTGGGCTTGGAAGAAATCACCATTAACCATGTGATATTGTTTAAGTGTTTGTTTGATCATTATCACCAACATAATCATAGTCTGCCTCCGTGTGGATTTGGTTAAACTAAACAACTTTGATTTCAATCAAGAAGGAAAAGTATGTGGGAATGACAGTCTGACAAAAATGACAGTCAAATACACGAGACTTTTGTTATTGTGAGATTTAAAAAAGATCAAATGTCTAGTGCATGAGAATCTTGACAATACATGATTTAGAAAGAATTAGATGTATATACAGGTATCATTTTTGTGTTTCAAATTCACGACGCGCCATGATTTAATAAGGATAAGATGTACAAAATATCATCCTTAGTCATCAATATGCATATGATTTTTGCTTTTCACAAAGAAATTAAAAATTTTAGTTTGTTATTAGTGATATTGTCAAGGAGAATGTTAATAACTAAGGGAAGAAAATTCTTGTACCAAATGGGTGCTTTTTTTTTTTTTTTGTCCTAAAAATCACACATTTTAGCTAGAAAGATATTAATTGATTAAAAATCACAATTCTCAATAGAATTTTCATCTCTTAGGCAATTTTTTTAGCTTGAACATGGGATCCACCCTGTCAATATCAAAATCATACTTGGCAATCATCTTCGGTCCGATGTGTGTGTTGTTTTTTAAATAATCTCCATTTCCTAAATTATGGTGGGTCAATGATTGATTAATGTAGTCTATATAATGAATAGAAATTGGCTAGGACAAATCATGATTAAGATCAAGAGATTGAAGCACTTTGCCATGATAATGGTGTTGATAATAATACAAAAGTTTCTTTGAAAGTAGATGTTGAGATTGGAAGTGTAGAAGAGCCATAGAAATTGGCAAGCATTGACAGCCTTGTTTCTAGGGAAAAAATGGCCTAGAAAGTTAGATATCCACCAACAAAGGTGGTTGTGGTGATATATATATATATATATAGGAGAATATATAAAGCAAGAAAAGCACTAACCCATTATAAGAAATCAAGAAAGCTAAAATGGGTTTTAAAGAAACTTTGAAGGAAAAATTCAAAAGAGATGGAATTTCTTTGTCATAATGGTGTGTGTCTTTAGAACACTCAATATAGGATTCTCTTTGTGAAGGCACTCACCAATCTATATGTGAACTAATTTATGACTTTGATTCAAAGTTAAATAATGTACTACTAATCTTGTTGTTTGGTTGTCAACTTTGCCAATTTTCACTCCACATGGGAGGAACACTTGAGATTCAAGGAGACAATAATATGATATCAGTTTTTTTCACTTTTTTAAAAATTTGTAAAGAAAATAAATAAATAAATATTTTTTTCTCTCTTTCTTCTCTCTACACAAGTCTATGCACAAATTTAAAATTCAAATACAACCTCTTGATATTATTTTTGGAAGATTAAATGTTTGTATACGTAAAAAAAATTATGTCAATCAAAAAGAAAGATTCCATTTCCACTAGGACATCCAAAAACCAACTCTAAATTATGACTTCCATTAAGAAAAACAAAAAAATTTAAAAAAAGGGTCACAAATTAATGGAGGAAGCCATTAGGTATGGGATCTCTTGAAAACAACGGGTAGGTTTGGTTTGTGTTTGAGAGATGTGTTTTAGAGATAAAAAGTACGAAAACATGTTTGGTTTGGTTTTTTGGGAAATTTGTTTTGGAAAATTGTTTTGAGAGAGAGTTTTGAAAAAAGTGATTGATTTGATGTGTGTGTGAGAGAGATTTGTTTGGAAAACTTGTTTGGTTTTTGTGTTTTGGGAAATTTTTTTGGAAAAATTTGTTTGGTAGAGAAAATTTCTAAAATTCGTTTGTAGAGAAAATTTCTGAAATTTTTTTCAGAAACACAAACCAAACCTACCCAACATATTCCAATGAATGAGGATTTCTTTCTTGGGAAGCTGAAATCAAGAAGAAATAAGGGAATATTTTTTATATATATTGAATTGAATATGTGTATATAGAACTTCTTGCTGTTTGGAAATGTCTCCGAGTAATTGAACCACTTTCTTGGCCAAAAGAGGATGCCCTAGGTACAAGCATATCATTATAATTTTGAAACCTTTCTTCAATAGCCCATTGAAAGTTAAAACTTAGAAAAGTCAAAAACTGAGAATCTCTTTGAGTAAACCAAAATGAAAATAACAGTTGATGCATTGATTTGAATCATTCAAAGGTGTACACTTCACTGAAATAAAATATAATAAAATATTTTATACAATGATTATTTTTTTTATAATGGAGAATGAACATTATAATGGAATGATTATTTTATTCCAATGAACTAAATGAGTTGAGTACTCAAGCCCCCATCGTTAGGATTTGAGGTGACTATTGTGCTGGGAGAGAGTTGTCATGCAGCCAAATGAGCCTATTTCAGAGCCCATTTTGATGATCCAAACCGTTCACATTTTAAAGTACATCGAGTAAAACATATATGTAAAAAATCAAATTAATCAGATATCATTAACCTTTTCATCCACTCACATTTGCCTAACTTGGAATGGGTTAGACTCAGGTTGGGCCAGTCAGGTTCTGACACAAGCCCACACACAAGGCTGATTTCCATAACCCCAGCCCAGTCTCAGCACATGATCCTAGGGACCAAGCCTTGAGCTGGGCTTTTTTATATTTTTCAAGTTTTTCCAAAAAAAAATTGGAACAGGCTGAGTCACAAAGACCTTTATCTAGGCCCCACCTTAGGGGGCCTGGGCCTGGACTGAACAAGCCCTATGTCACCTAGTCCCAATAGGCCCAAGCCGAGCTCAGGCCCCGATTAGCTCAAAATTACAATCTCTAATTGAATTTGATTCACAAAAACTAGGCAATTTGGCAATTTATCATTCTCCAAACACTCCAAATTACAGAGCTTCTATCTCCTCGAGCGAAGAAAAATGCACATCAATGAGATCGAGAGCATCTTGACCAACATTAGCTGTGCAAAACCATTTGGGTATAGAATAATCTGATTGTAGTCCAGGTGAAAATTCATTTTTCGCAGTCTCCTGTTTAGATATCTCAATAACTTCTTCGGTTTCCATTTGAGTCGTCCTTTGATGATGATTAAAGAGTTCGGGTTTCATCTCCAAGCAAGATTTCAGATCTTCCTCATTCTGAGCTTTATTCAACTTATCATGAAGATCACTTAAAGCCGAAACCCTCTCAGCCCGCCAAGATTTTCCCTTTTTTTGCATTCCAACAAGTTCAACTTGCTTACTGGAATCATTGTCACCATTACCTAACTCGATTTTCTGAAGCTTCCTTAGTCCCTGATTGACAATGTCTTGCACTCTCTTTGTAACATTTGCACTCCTGGGGGGCCCATTATTGGTCGACCCTTCAGGTGTAGAATCCACAATAAGCACCTCTTCGAGCAAACTAACGTTCTGCATGTACCGATCAAAAGCTTCATTTTCCACTTCAACGTTTCCCTCCTTGTGTTCTTTCAACTTTAGAAACCTCCATTCATTAATAACCGCAGCATCCTGAAATTGCTTCCTAGATCAGGATTAACAACAAACAATATTACATGAGGAGAATAAATTAGGCATGTGTATGCACCTTTCTAGTCACTGTCTTCCTTGAACGAAGTGGGCCTTGCAAATTATTAAACTGGGCAAAATTGTTGGAGAGTTGCCGAAGTGAAGTAAATCTATGTGAATTCCTGAAAGACAATATAACTATTTAAGAAACAACACTGTTTTGAACAAGGATAAATGTCAAAACCTTTTTTATCTTTTCTTTTTGACAAATACAAATGTCAAAACCTTTTAAGCACTAAACTTAAAACCAAACCAAGCCAAACTTACAGCTAACAAGTAAGCATGTCAATGTGCTAGGGAACTGAAAACAGAAAAGCATTAAGACAATGCCGTGGATGATTGAGATGTGATGAAAAAAAACAAGACAAAAGGTTGGAAATTTTTGTGTTCAAAGAACAAAAACAAACTTCATAGAATTTCAATAATGAGTCTCTCATTTAAGGGTAATCAAATACAGGGATTTTACAAAGCTCAAGATTCATTCCTGGTCATTTGTGAATGAACATTTTCCCTTCACCTTCAGTGACTCCCTAAACAATTACAGACACCAGCATAACAAAAAAATATGTATGTGGGGGGAACAGAAAAGCACTGTTTTCCACATTTTAGATAGCTCTCACCAAGTGAAATGAGCCAAATGATAGAAAAGCAATGCATGTGTTTAGAAGACAAACGATTTTTCCTGGTTATAAGCTTCTAAGCATTATGTAAATGATAACGATAACAGCATAAACTCGACCAAAAATATCATCTGAGATCTCTGAAGAACATTAACTTACCCAGAGGAAGATGCGTCAGTTGATTGCTGATCAAACAAAGAAGAGCTAGACGATGGTATCTTGTCTGGAAAAGTTGCATTGCTTGTCAACACTGCAATCACAATCCAAAAGGAGTCATGCCCGTTAAAGTAGGACATCATGAAAACAAATAACTGAAATCTTTAAACCAGCCTTACATTGGAACTCTCTTAATACTTGCTCATAAATAGCAACTCTTTGAAGCTTTATTTCACTAATGAAATGAGACAGAAACCCTCCACGATTCCAATGCCTTGTTACTTTAGGTACTCACAAGTTACTT
This sequence comes from Camellia japonica, assembly GCA_030407325.1. NCBI lineage: Eukaryota > Viridiplantae > Streptophyta > Magnoliopsida > Ericales > Theaceae > Camellia > Camellia japonica. Next base: position 20,581,846 of record JAPPVO010000007.1, read on the forward strand.
TCGACTAGAAAAGCTTATTAATCTACAACAGTAAATTGTACTGTTATGTAACCAGTTACCTCAAAAGCTTAAGCTGTCCAGGAATGGGCTTAAAATGTATATCAAGCTCCAACATTTGCATGTTGAGACTCCATTTGGAAACTTATTATGCCTCACTGCAGGTAACCACTCTTTATCCTTGGCAGCGAGCAAAACAAACTCTGAATACCCGTAAATTGGTAAGGTGAGTGTTCACTATGAACACCCTGTCTTTAGCCCTGGATCACCCTGAATCAGTTTTCACTTTTCTTTAGACTTCAGAGTTCATAATGCTCGAGTATTAAGCCAGGATATTCCCATCTCAATTGAATCAGAACTGATCCATACATATAGTTGGGATCACCCCAAGTAAATTGTCAATCTTTGCAAGAAAAATATATGTACTTCCCTGCCATTACAGAATGAACAAGAGGTTGCAATGCCAGATACTTGCAACCAACTTGACACTTAAAACTGTGTACCAGGTAAATGGTGCTTTGTCAAGATAAATGTACAACAGTTACTGCAATATAGACTCCGAGCAGGGTTATCATGTCCAGACATCCATGCAAAGCACAAATACAATTATTCCAATACATCATACCCAAACATTCTTCACGACAACCTCAGAATGTAATGTTTGCATACCGTGTATGTGACATGGATTTTGAGCTTTTGCACAGCAACTCTTGCATGACTGATATGGGCACCTGCACAGTAAATCCAGCTCATCAATTAGTCTTGAAGGGACAAAGATACCATTTCCATGCACATGTCAGATATTCAAATACTCATGTACAAAAATTTAATGTTCAGGTGCAAAATGCATATATAGTAACTACATAATGAATTGATTTTTTTTTTTAATTATTTAAAAATTAAAAAATAAATAAAACACAATCATAAACCATGGTCTCAACAATCCCCAATAAACAAGCAATTAATGGTGCAATTTGCATCATGACATTGTCTTCAATATCCAATCACCTGTTACCAAAAAGAAAAGAAGCCAGCATATCAGCCCAGACATGGAGCAGTTCCTAGGGTTCATACACTCAAAGAACTCTCCCAACACGTAGGGTTCATACTCAACTCCACAGTGGGTGTATGATACATTTCTCGAGTATTTGAGTAGAGATGCACCTTTCACATTTTCTTTCTTAGTCTCCTCAATTATTTCACCTTTCTAAGGCTAAAAATGCCCCCCAATTTTGACTATTCTGTTATGTTCAAATTGTTGTATGCTGGAACTTCAATTTCTTAAGAAATCAAAACAACCATGGCATTTGCGAGCCTAACACTATTGTAGATATTTTTCCTTTACCAATAATAATAATAATATATATATATATATACATATCTACAAAGTATAAGCATTGAGAAGAAGGATAACATTTTCCTTGTATCACTTGCCTCAAGGAAGCCATATCCACCTATGGGTAATCTCACCTTTCCTCCCATGTGTTCACCCTCCGCTTCCCAAACTAAAGCACAGCACAGAAAGGGGATTCTCAACCTTTTAAAATTCATGGAAAAGAGCAATACCAATATCACCAAAAGAAGATGACAGCCCCAACATTCCCACTAGATAAACAGCACAAAGATACAAAATTTCAATGATCTTTAGGGGGTGTTTGGGAAGTGGCTAGTTTAGTTAACTTTTTTGCTTTTTATCAAAGACATGCAAAAAAATAGTAAGACTGATGTTATTGGGTGTTTTGACTTTTTGACTATTTTTAGCGAAAAAGCAACCACCCCAAACGGGCCTCAGTGATGGAAGGCTATCTATGTTCCCTCCTTTCTAGTTCTCTTTTTCATTTTTATTTTTACATCTGTCTTCCTTTGGTTGGTTTCAAGTCACACAAAGTAGTCTATGATATTATATGCCAATTTGCCAAAAAAAAAAACTTGAGAACTTCATTTTATATACACACTAGTTCCATGTCATGTCACACCTCAACTTCTTTTTTTCTGATATGGGATCAATTTGCTTTACAAACAACACCAATGGTCCTGAATCTCAGATTATTTAGCTCCTGTACAAACTGTTAGGCAAATCATAGTTTTCTGAACAAAAATTCATCCTTTTTTTGTTTTTTGTTCAAATCCCAATAATTGGGTAAGTCCATTACCTATCATGGTATTGTAAATTAGCTTCACATCCCTCAGATATGCAATAAACTTTGATTTGTTTAACTCATAGCTGTTTCAATACAATAGCCAAAAACAACAAAAACAAAATCAAAACAGAAAATTCTATGAACATAAACGAATCCACTTTACTCGAATCGACATAGCATATAAATATAAATGAGTATGTAAAACCCTAGGGTTTGAAATCTAGAGTTACAAGAAAACCCTCTACAAATTCTTAAACATTCAAATTAACAAAATGGAGATTGAAGTACCTGGATCGAGCGACGTTGCCGCACTTAATACACTTAGGTTTGTTGAGGCCGCGAAGGTTCTTCGCCGCGTTGGTGGCGGAAATGGTAGCGACGGCGGAGGCAGAAGCGGGGAGAGTGGTGGCGGCGGCGTTGTCGTCGTTGCTTATGGCCGGTGATGAGGCTGCCATTGTCCGTTACGCTCTGTTTGGAAGTTCTGTCAAAAAAGATTGGTTCGTTTGAGAAGAACGTTTTTAGCAGGACATTTTAGTTAATTTAGGGTAAATTTGGAAAAATGGTTAATTTTTTATTTTTAATTTATTTTGGATTATTTTTATTTTTTTATATATTTTTTCAAGAAAAAATTTAAAAAAATAAAAATAATAATAATTTTTAACCAACTTCTCAAATTAACCATTAGTCCGATTAAATTAGTTTGGTTTCAAATGAATTTTTAAATTTTTTTTAGAAAAAAATTAAATAATTATGATTTTTTTTAAGATAAAAATAATTATAATTTAAATGTAATATTTTATTTTATAATTTATTTAATTTCTTTTTTTTTGGTTTGCGTTTATTAGTCTCAACCTAAATCCAAGGCAAACGTAGACTCAAAAAGCAAGTAAACTCAGTTTGGCTTCTTGTTCTTTTTTCTTTGGGATTTTTTATTATTATTTTTTTTTAATGGTTTAGTTGTTAGGTTAATTTTCTTGAGAAGTGATTGGTAGCTCGAATGGAGGCCCCCGAATTCCCCCCGAATTAAAAAATGACGTCGTTTCGTCGTTTTGATTTTTTTTATTTTTTTTTTCAGAGAAGAAGCAGAAGAAGAAAGAAGAAGGGAAAAAGAAGAAAGAGGCAGACGGCGGAGGCAGAGGCGGACGAGCTGCGACGATCAGCTGGATAATCTGCAGAATGGAGGGGCCTCTCTCTCTGTTTCCCTCTCTCCTCTCCTCTCTCTTTCTCCCTCTCTCTCTCCGATGATCGGCTAGGTGATCAGCAGAATGGAGGGGTCTCTCTCTCTCTGTTTCCCTCTCTCCTCTCTCTCTCTTGCCTTCGCCCTCTTCAGATGTAAACGAGAGAAAAAAAAAAAAAAACAGGGGATTCGAGGGAATGATTTTTCAGGGGAAAAATCATTTCTCAATTTTCTTTGGGAAATTACAACCAAAAACAAAATAGTAATATTATGAACTTACCCTTATTAATTCATAAATTATCTAAAATTTTTATTTTATAATTCAGGCTTATTTTATACATAAATTTCATAGTACATAAATTAATTTCCATCATATAATTATCCATCCAAAATTTTTTGGGTGGATTAATCTAGCACATAGACTTATTGGAACAAAATATATATATATTAAAAAAAAAAAAGGATTTTAACCTTATTTGATAAAATTAATTTTAAATTTTATTAATTTAAATTAAAATTTTTTGATTTATTTTAAATTTAAATTGTTTTTCTATTTTCATTATGTAAAATTATAAAAAAAATGTCAAAATTCTATTACGTTTAATGACAAATATATATATATATATTGTTTGATTGTTTTACTTAACAAAAATAGTTAAATGGTTTAAATTAAAAATAAATTAAATGATTAAAATTAAAATTTTATGATTTATTTTATTAGAATAGTCAAATTCTGGAGTTTTTTATTTATTTATTTTTTTATTTTATCAGATCTGTTATCAATGATAAGATCATGTGTATGGTAAAAACACAGTAATGACCGATTCAGATAGGGATAAACTTGACGAAACTTTTTCACTTATAGGCCCAAGCCCATTCCAGAGGTGGGCCAACCCAAGCTCCGATCTCATCAAGTAGGGCCCGTGACAAGGTCTTCGATGCCTAATCCGGTCCAATATTTTACCCCAAAAAAAAAAAGTTTCCACAATAAAACTCCGCCCGAAGAGAAGTTATTCAGTGTTTATGAGACATGGCCAGATGATTTAGAAAAATAAATAAATAAATAATATAATTTATTAGGTCAATTAGAGTGTTTTATTCAATTTGCAAACCTTTTTTAAAACTGTTAAGTCTATAAGCAAGATATAAATTATCACTATCAAAAAAAATGTCATGTTTAAATTGAGATTTGAGATTAAGACAATATTTTTTCAAATGATCATCATGTAATGATTTTAATTTTTTTAAGTTACATAAAAATTTTAAAAAAAATGTCTCATATAATTGGAATTATTCAAACCTAATATGAATTAAAGAAATCAATGAAGTAGTATATTCATGATATGGATTTTACCCTTATTTATAATTTAAGATTGAAGCGCTTTATTTATTTATAAAGAGTTTCTTTTGTTTTCTTTTATTGTGGAGACAAAATTTTGACTTATTCACATGGCTTAGGTTATTACTTGAGGTGTCACGTTAGTGATTTTGATTGGCCGAGATGTGGTCAGACCACATCTGAATTCAGGGTGTTTAGGTGAGGAGACTACAGTCCTAGATGATAAGGAAACTCTCTATTGATAGATCAAGACTCTTAAGAGAGTTAATCATATTCCAAATTGAAGGAATCCTTGATAAGTGATATCCTAGAAAGGATGAGAGTCCTATGAAGTGAGACTTCTAGGGGTGAGGGTACTAATGATTATAAAAGGTAGGCACCTCCGTAGGTCTAAGATATATTTTTTCTGTAGAGTAGTTTTTTTAGCCAATATCTTTGATAGATAGAATACTTGAATGTTGGAGTGTCCTGAGTGGACAAGCCACCAATCATGTTTCTTTCTATGTATAGGTGTTTGGGATTCTCTATTTTTGCTTGTACTCTACGACTTAGTTCCTATGATATCGGCAAAATGTCTGATTTGATTGTGAGGTCAAAATTCAACACCTATAATGTGGTGTCGTCTGTGGGAACTTAGTCGAAATAGATGGCCAACATCGTGCAAGATCAATGTATCGGTAGCAACAAGTCATGATCTTGGTCGAAGGAGCACCCTCCAATACGTTGTGCAGCTGACATATTGGGAGATCAGACACTGTAGGTCTCATTACCTCACATCACCTCAATATGGCCAAGGTAATAGGACCTAAGGACAATTGTAAAGGCATAATTTTAAGTTGTCCATATGGCTTAGGTAGTTAGCTAAGGTGCCACATGGGTGATTCTGATTGGCTGAGGTATGGTCAGACCACATCCGAATTCGAGATGTTCGAATGAGAGACTAGAGTTCTAAATGATGACAGACTCTCTGTTTGGATACGTCAAGACTCTTGAGAGAGTTAATCCTATTCCAAATTAGAGGAGTCCTCGATAAATAATATCTAGAAAGGATAAAAGTCTTATAAGGTGAGACTTCTAGGGAATGAGGGCACTAAAGATTATAAAAGATAGACACCCTCATGGGTCTAAGGTATGTCTTGACTTGAGAGTTGTTTACTTTAGCTTTTTATCTTGTGAGATTTGTTGATTGACTTGATGGTTAAAGCACCCCTGAGTGGACAAGCCATCAGTTTTGTTGTTTTCTTGTGTACAGGTGTTGGACTTCTCTATTTTTGTATATGTTTTTACGGCTTAGTTTCTAGAATCTCGGAGAAGATATTTGATCTGGTTGTGAGGTCATATTTCAGCATCCACATTTTGACCGTTTATAGGGGACTTAGTCGAAATAGATGGCCAACATCGTTCAAGATCAACGTGTCAGCGATAACGAGTCATGATCTCAGTTGAAGGAACACCCTCAAACATGTTCTGCAACCAACATATTGGGAGATCGGACATTGTAAGTCTCATAACCTTAGTATGACTGAGGTAATAGGACCTAGAGAACAGTTGTGTGAACATAATTTTGAGTTATCCATATGGCCTAGGTGTGGTCATATCACATCTAAATCCGAGATGTTTAGACGAGGGACTATAGTATTGGATGATGACAGACTCTCTGTTTGGATAGGTCAGGACACCTGAGAGAGTTAATCCTATTCCAAATTGGATGAGTCCTTAAGAGCGCTATGAGGTGAGATTTCTAAGGGACGAGGACACTGATGATTATAAAAGGTAGGCACCTCTGTGGGTCTAAGCTATGCTGTTTTTGGAGAGTAATTTGTTTAGTTGATATTTTTGAGAAATAAAATATTAACTTGATCGTCGGAGTAATCCTGGAATGGACAAAGCACCTTCTTTTTTTTTTCTTTTTTTTGGTTACAAGTGTTGGGCTTCTTCATTTCTGCACGTGGTCTACAACTTAGTTCCCAAGATTTCAGTAAAGACATCCAATTTGATTGTGAGATCAAAATTTAACACCCACAATTACTATTTAGTTTTACAATTTTGTATTAACTTTTTTTTATTTTTTTATTTTTTTATATACATACAATATAATGCTACCGCAAAAAATGAGGTCTATATTAGTAAGGGGCTCTAAACAATCACCTTACATTAGATGTCTAGGGCTTGAGTTGTAATTGCCGACCTTACTACCTTCCCTTCACCATTAATGGAAAGGTTGGCAGTGAATGGAGAGGGGTTGCTAGCAAGGGTAAAATTTTGAAAAATGCTTAAGACTCACGACTCATTTGGATCTCAACTATTGATGTATGTATAGGACCCACTCATGTATGTGTGGGACCCACACTATCAATGGTTGAAATCTAAAATGGATTGTGGGGGTCTCCAAAAAAAAAAGGGAGTTCCAATCATTGTTGGTAAAATTTTATAGAAAAAGATGTAAAAGAGCAAAAGAGATAAGACAAATGGAAGAATGTTTCAATCATTTGATGGAGATTCCACCTCGTGTTATTAAACTTGAATCACTTGCTGATTTGTATTTTTTTATTTTTTTAAATCTTACTTCTTGTTTATAAATTAAAAAATATATATATAACCCAACATCAATTTATAAAAATTATCTAAATTTATGGAATTTTCAATTTTTTTTTTAAAGAACTTATAAATACTTGGCAACGAGACCTACATATCCAATCTCCACAAGAAAATCAATACAGAATCATTATTTATGATTTTTCAAAACGTTAAATGGCTCATCTCCACCCCCACAACACGATTTTTCATATTTTTTCATATTTTATTGGATAAATTATGCTGACACTCCATGAAATTTTTATTTAATACAGAGCTCCTCTCATATTTAAAAAATTACATTTCCCTCCTTGAGCTTTTGTAATTTCATTATAAATTGTCCTGGATTGCTAATGTCACCCTAAAATTTTTAAAATGACCATGTTGCCATTTTTATGATATTTTTTTTTATAAATTTTTATATATAAATATAATTTTTCATTTTTATTTCCATCATTATATATGGATTAAATCAATTTAATCTAAATATATTTAAAAAGTATAAGATTTGTACAAAAAAAATTTTAATTTTTTTTATCGAATACAACAAAATAATATAATGTATTAAATTTTTCGTATTTTTTTGTATTTGGTAAATTTACAAAGAAATACAAAATATTATACTTCTTAAGTATATCTAGATTAGGTGTATCTAAAAAATTTTAAAAAATGCTTAAAATATTTAAAAAATTCAGTAAAAATAAAAAACACGAAAATAAAAAAATTTGATTTTTTTATTTCTCTTGAAATAATATAAATAAAATATCTATTATTTTATATATAAAAATTAAAGGATAAATATGTCATTTTAATTTGACAAAGAGATAAATGTAATTCCTTAAACAAATATTTTAAAAAATATCAGTATAATTTACCTTGTTTTATTTTATGACTTTATGTTGTGACCAATGCACAATCGTTATTTATGATTCTTCAAGATATTAAAGGGCTCATCTCCACTTCACAACATTATTTTCGTACTTTTTCGCAACACTATTTTCATACTTTTTATATTTTTTTATTTTATAACTCGCACCCTATAGATGATCCCAATTATTAATCTTATAATAATAAAAATAAAAGCCTATTTTAGGAAGATAGTAAAAAGTAATTTTTTAACTTTTAACCAAGTTTTTGATTTATTCAGACAAATGATTTGAGAAGTTGACAAAAAGTTACTTTTGATTTTTTTGATTAATATTTTTTTATAATGTCAAATCATAATAAAATGACCAAACTATTCTAATTCAATTTAAAATATTTACAATTTTACCCATATAGCTAGGGCTGCAAATGAACAGACAGGCTTGAGCTCGGCCCGGTAAAAGTTCGTTTGAACTCGATTCGTTAATTTTTTTTTACGTTCGAGCTCAAGCTTGTTAAATTTTTAATAAACAAGCCCAAACATTCTAAAACTCGGTTCGTTAACTGACTCGTTTAGTATTATTATTTATATATTAAATAATATAAAAATATGTATAAAAATTAGAGAAATATGCTATTTATATATTAAAAAATATAAATGTAAATAATAGTTAACTATAGATAGTACATTTATATAATAGTGGTAGTAAATATTATTATTTTAGTAAAATATGGACTTTTTTTTAGTATGTTTATATATATATTGTATATCTAATTATATAATCAAAGTTTTAATTTTAACTCTAGTCTCACATACAAGTATGAATTTATAAATTTTTTAGCTCGTTAAGGCTGTGAACAGGCTTGAGCTTGAGTCGAGCCTAAGCCAACTCAGCTCGAGCTCGGTTTGTTAAATTTTTATTCAGTTCGACCTCGAACTCATTAAAATCTTAATAAATAAGTCCAAACATACTAAAACTCGGCTCGTTTGCAGCCCTACATATAGTACATTTTGACTCATAAGAGGTAGAATTGTAATTTCACCAGTGACTGAAAATGAACTTTTCAAATATCTTTAAATATAAAAAAGTTAACTTTTAACTTTTACTACAAATCTAAAAAAGTGACTAAAAATTAAATTACCAAAACGCCCAAAATCATAGCCAGCCAACTTATTTTTGCCAAAATCTCATCGAATTTGTGCGAGCTTCCCAAATCCCACCCACCACATGTCCAATGCAAAGTGAAGGTGAATGACTCACTGTTTTTTGTAGGGTGACAATTAAAAGTACAACCAAATCATATCCATCTTATGACCTTGCTATCCTCGTTATTCAGTGCCACGTGGCATTAAATTAGTGGGTCCCACTGTACTTACCTGCACGCACGCGCAGCGGACGCTGGCCACCCGCTGACGCGTAGATCACCCGGTGAAAAAATAGGAATTCTTTCACTCTCTACCATCGAGGGGTTTTCTTGCAAATTCGCATTACGGGCTTCAATTTTCAACTATTTCCATATGTCACCTCATTTATTTAAAGTTCTCTTCAAAGTGCTCCTTTAAATTAAAATATAAAAAAAACTAAAATCAAATAAAATTAATAACAATTTTGCTACGAATACATAAACTAAACACATAATGCAACACAAAATGCATATAAATTGTTAAGATTTTTTTTCTTCAAAATTTGTACCAACTTCTTTTTTTTTTTCCATCGATATATATTTTGTTTGATTGGACTTAAGGTTTGGTTTGGTTTGATTTATATACATTTTGTTTGATTCTGTTATTCATTTCTTACTTGTCAATTATATGGCACTCTCTATATTCTTATATTTTTAGCAGGAAAAAAAATTAGTCCACTCTATGTAATTCTTTATACTTGAATTCCAACTATTTATTTATTTATATAGTCTTAATCTATAGCAAAAAATAGAATCACACCACTATACAAAAGTTTTCTTTGTCAGCTAAAATACTAAATATTTTTTGGTTCCTATGCCCTCTTGTTATGGCTTGCATTTCTAACTAAATAATTTAATCTTTTAATTAATAAAGTCAATTATTAGAATTTATGTCTTTGATTATAAATAAATTAAGGGCTTGTTTGGCAATATGGCTATTTTAATTGATTTTTTTGCTATTTAAGTCTGGCTAAAAAAATTATGTTTTGAATGATTTTTAGTTTTTTTTCTTTTTATAATTGATTTAATAATTGTGAGAGAAAAAATAATTTATTATGGCTTGAATGTGTGATATTTTATCTTATTGATTATTTTAGTTTTTATTTTTATTTTTATTGACTATTTTAGCTAAAAATTTGCATCCCTAACACCCTCTAAATAAATTATACATACAATAGAAGAGAGAGAGACATTTTTAATATTTTATTTGACACGTTTCATTCAAGATTAATAATTAATTAATTTTATATAGCATTTGGTAAAGGATAATAATAAATATAGTCATATATTTTATACCAACCCCGTCTAATGCATTACAATCTAATTATATATATTAAATTATAAGTATTCAAATTATTTGAATGATTATATAATAAGTGATCAAATGTGTTGAAGTCAATGTTGGCTTTATTTTTTTACAAACTATTTTTAAGGCTCTACTTTTATTTTAATCTTGATTCGTACAAAACTTTAACTAGCCTCCGTTGGGAAGTGGGTTGACTTTTTTGACTTTTTTGACTATTTTAGCCTGGGCTAAAAAGCTTGGTTTGTGAAGACTTTTTGACTTTTTGACTTTTTTTGTAAAAGAATAGTATAATGATTATGGGTGGATTGTGTTTTGTTTGTTGTAACTAAAGTAGCCTATTTTGTCTTTTGTGACTAAAATAGCTCCAAACCTCCTTACCAAACGGATACTGTTTATGCTTTGTGACCTTATATATATATATATTGGTTCTAAAAATCTATATCATTTGCAAAATACTCTATAGGTCATTTGTGCTTTCTCATACTTATAAATAATATTGTACCAATTGATTAAAAAATAAATTAACAAATTTTTTTTAAAAAAAAAAAAATTGGACAATAATGTAAAAATCATAGAAATATATAAAAAAATTATTATGTGATCCATATTATTTTAGGTGTTGTCCCTCACTACATATAGGATGAATTTAGGCCGCAAATAAAATTCATATGCACGTTTCTCTACATTTTTCTTTTTGGATAATATTATTAAAACTTAAAATTTCACTAAGTCTTTTAAAAAAAGTGATATAAAACTAATAAATTTTATAATATTTTTTACTAAACGATGTGTCCTGCCAAAAAAAAAAAATGGTTTTCAATCTAAAATTGAGTTTTTATTTATTTATAAATTTGTATTGCATTATTCGTCTTTTAATTGTATTGTTTCAAATTTTAGACAGATCAAAACTTTGCAATATTGTACGGGGAGCAAATATTCCGGCGAGCCTGTACTCCTTTCTTCCAAGCTCCGTTTCTGTCCGATCACCTGAAAGCACAACGGCGGTGAGCTACCCGGCGGTGTGTGGCCGGAAAACCCCTCCGACGATCAAATTAGCACACACCTTGGGATTGAGAGAGAGAGGGAGTGTAAGTGTTTCTTACAAAATGTTTGTCTGTCAAGCATGGGGGGCGCAGACTCGCTTATATACATTCTGCGCCCCAAATCTACTCCCATTAGTCTCTCAACACGTGGTGCTGCTATCCCATCTGTCAGCACAAATCCAGCAATCACCACCTAACCAAACTGTTAGGATGTATCGGCGGAGCTCGGCAGGCCGGCGGAGTCACCACGGCCTTCCACACTAGAGCTGACCTTCACGACCGTGCTCCTCTCGCTGAGCTCAATGACGATCGAACCTGGTTGCATTCCGGCATAGCCGAGCTCAAGACTGTCAAGCTGGTAAACCGAAGGCCTTTCCAGCCAGGCTAAACGCGCGAACCATGGAAACCGGAGCGTCTGGCAATCATCTCGGGCCAAGCAACTCAGGTAGCTCGGTTCAACATGGTCCTGGGCCTCCACCGAGCAAAACCTTCTCCGGCTAAGCCCAAGCTATCACGGCCCCAACATGTTCGGCCTAACCAGCTCGGCTCAAATATGCTTGGACCATACATACAGCCCGGCCAGAACCGCGGCCCGGGCCGAGATTGTGAAATCTCTCTCACAATTGCCCTTAATTCTGTCCGCATTTGCGTGACCGGAATTATATCACAAGTCGGGCTAGACTTTCTGCTCGGTGGTTCACTTTGCTCGGTTTAGAAACTTCAAAGTTGGCGAGCAAGGTCCGCTCTGCGACTTCCTTCTTGGCGAGCAACATCAGCTCGGCAAGGAATTCCAAAGAAGGCGAGCAAGGTCCACTCCGCGACTTCCTTCTTGGCGAGCAACATCAGCTCGGCAAGGAACACCAAAGTCCGCTCCGCGACTTGCTTCTTGGCGAGCATCATCAGCTCGGCAAGGAACTCCAAAGAAGGCGAGCAAGGTCCGCTCCGCGACTTCCTTCTTGGCGAGCATCATCAGCGCAGCAAAGAACTCCAAAGAAGGCGAGCAAGGTCCGCTCCGCGACTTTCTTCTTGGTGAGCAACATCAACTCTGCAAGGAACACCAAGGTCGGCGAGCAAGGTCCGCTCCGCGACTTGCTTCTTGGCGAGCATCATCAGCTCGGCAAGGAACTCCAAAGAAGGCGAGTAAGGTCCGCTCCGCGACTTCTTTCTTGGCGAGCAACATCGGCTCGACAAGGAACTCCAAAGAATGCGAGCAAGGTCCGCTCCGCGACTTCTTTCTTGGCGAGCAACATCACTCGGCAAGGAACACCGAGGTCGGCGAGCAAGGTCCGCTCCGCGACTTGCTTCTTGGCGAGCAACATCAGTTCGGCAAGGAACTCCAAAGAAGGCGAGCAAGGTCCGCTCCGCGACTTCCTTCTTGGCGAGCAACATCAGCTCGGCAAGGAATTCCAAAGAAGGCGAGCAAGGTCCGCTCCGCGACTTCCTTCTTGGCGAGCAACATCAGCTCGGCAAGGAATTCCAAAGAAGGCGAGCAAGGTCCGCTCCGCGACTTCCTTCTTGGCGAGCAACATCAGCTCAGCAAGGAACACCAAGGTCGGCGAGCAAGGTCCGCTCCGCGACTTGCTTCTTGGTGAACAACATCAACTCGGCAAGGAACTCTAAAGAAGGCGAGCAAGGTCCGCTCCGCGACTTCCTTCTTGGCGAGCAACATCAGCTCGGCAAGGAATTCCAAAGAAGGCGAGCAAGGTCCGCTCCGCGACTTCCTTCTTGGCGAGCAACATCCGCTCGGCAAGGAACACCAAGGTCGGCGAGCAAGGTCCGCTCCGCGACTTGCTTCTTGGCGAGCAACATCAGCTCGGCAAGGAACTCCAAAGAAGGCGAGCAAGGTCCGCTCCGCGACTTCCTTCTTGGCGAGCAACATCGGCTCAGCAAGGAACTCCAAAGAAAGCGAGCAAGGTCCGCTCCGCAGCTTCTTTCTTGGCGAGCAACATCAGCTCGGCAAGGAACTCCAAAGAAGGCGAGCAAGGTCCGCTCCGCGACTTGTTTCTTGGCGAGCAACATCAGCTCGGCAAGGAATTCCAAAGAAGGCGAGCAAGGTTCGCTCCGCGCCTTGCTTCTTGGCAAGCAACATCAGCTCGGCAAGGAACACCAAGGTCGGCGAGCAAGGTCCGCTCCGTGACTTGCTTCTTGGCGAGCAACATCAGCTCGGCAAGGAACTCCAAAGAAGGCGAGCAAGGTCCGTTCCGCGACTTCCTTCTTGGCGAGCAAGATTAGCTCGGCAAGGAATTCAAAAGAAAGCGAGCAAGGTCCGCTCCGCGACTTCCTTCTTAGCGAGCAACATCAGCTCGGCAAGGAACTCCAAAGAAGGCGAGCAAGGTCCGCTCCGCGACTTCCTTCTTGGCGAGCAACATCAGCTCGGCAAGGAATTGCAAAGAAGGCGAGCAAGGTCCGCTCCGCGACTTCCTTCTTAGCGAACAACATCCGCTCGGCAAGGAACACCAAGGTCGGCGAGTAAGGTCCGCTCCTCGACTTGCTTCTTGGCGAGCAACATCAGCTCGGCAAGGAACTCCAAAGAAGGCGAGCAAGGTCCGCTCTGCGACTTGCTTCTTGGCGAGCAACATCAATTCGGCAAGAAATTCCAAAGAAGGCAAGCAAGGTCCGCTCCGCGATTTCCTTCTTGGTGAGCAACATCAGCTCGGCAAGGAACACCAAGGTTGGCGAACAAGGTCCGCTCCGCGACTTGCTTCTTGACGAGCAACATCAACTCGGCAAGGAACTTCAAAGAAGGCTAGCAAGGTCAGCTCCACGACTTCCTTCTTGGCGGGCAACATCAGCTCGGCAAGGAATTCTGATCTTTCCATCAAAATGATTGCCAATTGCCCCTTTTCCTCGGCCTTCTAATTGACGTCTTCCAAAACCAAACTCCCTATATCTCTTCCATGGTTGTTTGCACCGTCATCCTCTGCGCTTCCCGCCAGACCGGTTATCTTGTAAGGCCCTTTTTCTATTGCCCCGGGTTGTCTTCGTGGTGAACGCCGCTGCATCATCCTCTACTCGGATGTGCTCATTGATGCGCTGCATTAGTTGCCCCCCGGATGTCGGCTGGTTCATTATAAGCGAGTCCCTCAGCCTATGTCCGACCGGGAGATCGCACTTATATTGGGTGATTGCCAGGTTGATCGGGCAATCTAGGACCTCGTTAAAGGTTTCCCAGTATCTGGAGTTGTATGCCTTGAGTGTGTCGCTCGGCTCCATCTTAACACTGAGAAGGTGGTCAACTTCCTTTGGCGTTTTGGTATTGGTTTTGAAACGCGTTATAAAGGCTTCTGCCAACTGCTGCCACCTTTCGATGCTCCCCTCCGGCTACCTCTCGAACCATTTCAAGCCCAGCTCGCCCAAGCTCGGTGGGAAGATAAGGCACATAAGAGCGTCATTCCGCCTATGTCCGGCCATGACCTGTCGGAAGTGGCTTACATGCATGTACGGATCGGTTTTTCCGTCATAAAGCGTAAACTTGGGCTGGTGAAAGCCTGCTGGAGCGGTGTGGTTTCTATCTCCGGGGAGAAAGGAGTGGCGCTCAGCCTCGCTAAGTCCGTGTCTAGAAGGAGAGGCACAGCTAGACGGGGTGGAGGCATTCCGACCTCTTCACTGGCGCGACCCCCATAAGATAGCCGCTAGAACGCCGGCACCCTCTAAGCTTCCCGCCGGTGAGCCCGTTCCTTCAAGACTACCCGCAAATCCTCTGAATGAGTGGAGTAGGAATACCTCGACGTCGTCACCGGACGTGAGGGTTGATAAGTGCTATCTTGCGCGCTGGACTTCTCTACTGGCGCGTCGGAATCTCCAACCTTGTAACTTCTAGTGATAGAGATGGATGGAGTGTGCCGCTAGCTCTGACTGCCTGAACGGCGGGGTTGGATGCGCTCACTATGGTCTCCCACTCCAGCTACACCCTTCCCTTTGACATGCCGCTTGAGATCCTCCATCTCCGCCGCCATTCTCCGGATGACGGCGTCTTGGTCCCTTAGCTTGTGTTCCAGACGTCTGGCGTGCGATTCTCTTTGCGCCGGTGTCCGTCTGGACTCCGAGAATGACCAAAGCTTCTACCGCGCTTATCTCGCGTGTCTCTTGAGTGTCCTCCTGGGGATGTCTCCAGGTCCGCCATTGGAGGAATGGCGGATGTCCTTCTCTCCGTCTGCCTGACTCCGGGGTAACTCCGTCGATGGCAGACAACGGAATCTCGTCGTTGTTCGCCATGGACGGCGATCAGATGAGTCTAGAAGACAAGGTTTTGTCTGTCAAGCTCCCCACAGATGGCGCCAATTGTACGGGGAGCAAATATTCCGGCGAGCCTGTACTCCTTTCTTCTAAGCTCCGTCTCTATCCACCACCTGCGAGGACAACAGCGGTGAGCTACCCGGCGGTGTGTGGCCGGAAAACCCCTCCGACGATCAAATTAGCACACACCTTGGGATTGAGAGAGAGAGAGAGAGAGAGAGAGAGAGAGAGAGTTGAGTGTAAGTGTTTCTTACAAAATGTTTGTCTGTCAAGCATGGGGGGCGCAGACTCGCTTATATACATTCTGCGCCCCAAATCTACTCCCATTAGTCTCTCGACACGTGGTGTTGCTATCCCATCTGTCAGCACAAATCCAGCAATCACCACCTAACCAAACTGTTAGGATATATCGGCGGAGCTCGGCAGCCCGGCGGAGTCACCACGGCCTTCCACACTAGAGCTGACCTTCACGACCGTGATCCTCTCGCTGAGCTCAATGACGACCGAGCTTGGTTGCATTCCGGCATAGCCGAGCTCAAGACTGGTCTAGCTGGTAAACCGAAGGCCTTTCCAGCCGGGCTAAACGCGCGAACCATGGAAACCGGAGCGTCTGACAATCATCTCGGCCGAGCAACTCAGGCAGCTCGGTTCAACATGGTCCTGGGCCTCCACCGAGCAAAACCTTCTCCGGCTAAGCCCAAGCTATCACGGCCCCAAACATGTTCGGCCTAACCCAGCTCGGCTCAAATATGCTTGGACCACATACAGCCCGGCCAGAACCGCGGCCCAGGCCGAGATTGTGAAATCTCCCTCACAAATATCAACGATTAACAAGTGGTGTGTTGATGATACCGGTAACAGAAGGACATTTAGGGAAATATGAAAGGGCACGAGGTGTTCCTTTTTTTTTTTTGAAAAATCCACTTTTTAAGTTAATCGAACCGAATAAATATAAAAAATAAAATAAAATACGGTCAGGCCTCGTTTGGCCAGTGTTGTTTTAGTTTAAAAGTCAAAAAATTATTAAAAAAATCAAAAAACTTATACCCTAAACCAAAAAGTCAAAAATTTCATTTTCTCTATACTTTTTTCACATTTTTTCATAAAAAATCAAAAAATCATTCTAAATATACTAATTTTTTTACTTCATATTTTATCTAAAAAGTCAAAAAGCTACTAAAATAGCATATTCTCAAACGAAGCCTTAATTACCTAAAAGTCATATTTACAAATATTATGGTAGCTCAAGTCTTATTTAAGATTTTTTGATAAAATAAGTCATATTTAATAAAACTGAAAATATTATTAGTTTTTCTTAATTTTTAAAACTATGAACATTATCAATTTTGCATAGTAATATTTCAAATAATTATTTCACTAATTGATAAAAAAACAGAGCATGAGATTAAACGTTTTTGCTCTTCTACTTATTGGTTTGATTCAACTATCCAGTAAGACCAAGAAAATTATCAATTTTTTTCAATTTTAAAATTGAGAACATTATCAATTTTTTTATTTTTAAAGTTTTTTTTAAAAAATTTTTGCACACTAATGTTCTATCATCATACTTCTTTATAGACATAAAATTTTCAGTTTTGCACAAAAAAAAATTTAATTTTTTCAAAATAAAATATTAGTTTATTTTTTGTATATAATTTTTTTACAAAATTTTCAATTTGAAAGTTGAAATTTTAAAATTTAAAAAATTTAAAAAATGTCAAATCATTGTATCTTTTTATATTTAATCATAAATAATAAATAATCATTACTTCAAGGATAATTTTGATTATTAAAAATTTAATAAGAATTAAAAATCTTACAAAATCTTAATTAGAATTTAATAAAATATAAACTTATAAATTATGAATTTTGTATAAATGTCCCAACAAAATAATCTATCTATCTATACTATATATACTATATATTAAGGAAAATAGGGTTTCTAACCCACAAGCTTTGTGGGAGCTTCAATATGCCAATCCTAATTTTCTAATTTTTTATTTTTTAAAAAAAAAAATTAACCTCAGCATTTATTAACTTCTCTCAACCCAAAAGACTTTTTGATTTCTCTCATAATTACTGCAGTACTTTTTCAAAAACAAATAATTTGTATATTAAAAAAATTTAAAACAAATATAAATATCTATATCTATATCCATCTATTTATTTATATCTATCTCTAACCCACAAATTTTGTGAGAGTTCCAATCTCTGAACCTTAATTTCTTAATTTTTTTGATTTTTTTTTTTTAAAAAGCTTAGCACTTATTAAATTCTTCCGAGTCTTTTTAACTTATCCAATACACAAACTCTTTTTAACTTTTCACATACCTATTGCAAACAGTGAGTCTCCTTTTTGTTTTCTCCTTATTGACTTCTCACTTTTACACTTTCAACTTCAGTGACCACTTATGCAAACAGTAAGTCTTCTTTTTGTTTTCTCCTTCTTGACTTTTTCGTTTTGTTTACTGTTTTAATATTGTAGTTAGATAGCGCATATAAAAATATTTGTGATTTGTCTAGCAAATAAAAAATTATAATTTGATTTTTTAATATGATTGAAGTTAGATAAAATAAAACCCACACAAATCTATCTATACTATATATTAAGCAAAATGGGGTTTCTAACCCACATGCTTTGTGAGAGCTCCAATATGCCAATCCTAATTTTCTAATTTAAAAAAAAAAAAAAAATTAATCTCAGCATTTATTAACTTCTATCAACCCAAAAGACTTTTTGATTTCTCTCAATTACTGCAGTACTTTTTCCAAAACAAATAATTTGTATATTAAAAAAATTTAAAATAAATATAAATATCTATATCTATATCCATCTATTTATTTATATCTATCTCTAACCCACAAATTTCGTGGGAGTTCCAATCTCTGAACCTTAATTTCTTAATTTTTTTGATTTTTTTTGAAAAAAAAAACTTAGCACTTATTAAATTCTTCGAGTCTTTTTAACTTCTTCAATACACAAACTCTTTTTAACTTTTCACATACCTATTGCAAACAGTGAGTCTCCTTTTTCTTTTCTCCTTCTTGACTTCTCACTTTTACACTTTCAACTTCAGTGACCACGTATGCAAACAGTAAGTCTTCTTTTTGTTTTCTCCTTCTTGACTTTTCGCTTTGTTTACTGTTTTAATATTGTAGTTAGATAGCGCATAAAAATATTTGTGCTTTGTCTAGCGAATAAAAAATTATAATTTGATTTTTTAATATGATTGAAGTTAGATAAATATAAACCCTCACAAAGAGAAAAATGTGATTATAATTAGTTGAATGATTTTTTTTTTTTTAAATGTGATTGTAGTTAGTTTAATAGTTCTTTTTTTCATTTATTTATTTTATTATGGGAAATATATGATGTGATTGTAGTTTGTTCAATGACTATTTTTTTTAATATGATTGTTGTAGTTAGTTCAATGAATTTTTTTTTAAATGTTATTTAATCTTTTTATTTACTATTTTAATTTTATTTTTAATATGATTGAAATTAGATAAACATAAACACTCACAAAGATAAAAATGTGATTGTAATGTGATGTGATTGTAGTTTGTTCAATGACTCTTTTTTTTAATATGATTGTTGTAGTTAATTCAATGTTTTTTTTTTTTTAATGTTATTTAATCTTTTTATTTACTATTTTAATTTTATTTTTAATATGATTGAAGTTAGATAAATATAAACACTCGCAAAGAAAAAAATGTGATTGTACTTAGTTCAATGGTTCTTTTTTTTTAATGTGATTGTAGTTAGTCAATGGTTCTTTTATTTATTTATTTATTTATTTTATTATGGAAAAAATGTGATGTGATTATAGTTTGTTCAATGGTTCTTTTATTAATGTGATTTAATCTTTTATTTACTGTTTTAATGGTTTTTCTTTATAATTATTTATGAAAAAAATATGATTGTAGTTAGATAGCATAAAAATATTTGTGATTTGATTTGATTTTTTCCTGATTTGATTTTTAAAGTACCAATTATTGATAATGATTAGATTGTATTTTGAAAAAAAAATTTGTAATTGATTTTTTAACTCACTATTTTTTTGGAAAAAAATTATTGTATTTTTTTAACAATCAATTCACTTAATTTGTGATTGATTTTTAACTCACTGTGTTTTTTGAAAAACAAAATGGACTGTACTCATTAGGGTTACATAATGTACCAATTTGATGATGATTAGATTGTATTTTGACCTCAAAAAAATTGTAATTGATTTTTTTAACTCACTATGTTTTTTGAAAAATAAATAATTATGTTTTTTAATTATCAATTGACTTAATTTGTGATTGATTTTTTTAATTATTGATGATTATTAGATAGCGTTAAAAAAATTGTGATTTGTATGATTGAAGTTATCTCTTTTTTATATAATTTTATTTCTTAATATGATTGAAGTTAGATAAATATAAACACTCACAAAAAGAAAAATGTGATTGTAGTTTGTTCAATGGTTCTAAATAATATTTTTTATTTATTACTTTAATGGTTATTTTTTTCAATTATTTTTTATTATGAGAAAAATGTCACTGTAGTTAGATAACATTAAAAAAATTGTAATTTGTATGATTGAAGTTATCTCATTTTCTTTATAATTTGATTTTTTAATATGATTGAAGTTAACTCACAAAAAGAAAAACGTGATTGTAGTTTGTTCAACGGCTCTAAATAATTTTTTTATTACTATTCTAATGGTTCTTTTTTTCAATTATTTTTTTTTTATTGTGAGAAAAATATGATTGTAGTTAGATAGCATTAAAAAAATTGTGATTTGTATGATTGAAGTTATCTACTTTTATTTATAATTTGATTTTTTTAATATGATTGAAATTAGATAAATATAAACACTACAAAAAGAAAAATGTGATTGTAGTTTGTTCAATACTTCTAAATAATCTTTTATTTACTATTTTAATGGTTTTTTTTCAATTATTTTTTATTATGAGAAAAAATGTGATTGTGGTTAGATAGTATTAAAAAAAATGTGATTTGTATGATTGAAGTTATCTCCTTTTGTTTATAATTTGATTTTTTAATATGAATGAAGTTAGATAAACATAAATACTCACAAAAAGAAAAATGTGATTGTAGTTTGTTCAATACTTTTAAATAATTTTTTTATTTACTATTTTAATGGTTCTTTTTTTCAATTTTTTTTTATTATGAGAAAAATATGATTGTAGTTAGATAGCATTAAAAAAAATGTGATTTGTATGATTGAAGTTATCTATTTTTGTTTATAATTTGATTTGTTTAATATGATTGAAGTAAGATAAATATAAACACTCACAAAAAGAAAAATGTGATTGTAGTTTGTTCAATGGTTCTAAATAACAACATCTAAATTTGAATTATGATTTAGTAATATAATTATCTATTTTTTTGATGTATATCTATCAAAATTTTAAATCATTTAATGGGACAAATTAATCAATTTTCTAAAATTATTAATTTTTTAATTTACAAAATTATTAAAAAACTATTGACTGATTAATTTATTTAATAACAAAAATATTTCATAATCTCTCTATCTTAATCTCTCTCTCTCCGATTTAAAAAAAAAATTAAAACTTGCATTCATTCTCTCTTTCCCAAAAATTAGATAATATTTTTTATTAAAGTTATAGATATCTATCTCTATTTTATATATTATATTATAACATAACAGAAAAAAACTAAAAATTAAATATACAAACAGATAAAATTAATAAATTTGATTTTTATTTATTCAGTTAAAATTTTTCTTTTGCATCTCAATATCCAGTTTTAAATTTTAAAAGTCTTTAAAATTTATCTAAAGAAATCTAATTTGAAAATATCTCCTAACATTATACTTTAAATTAATAAAACTCACATATCTATCATATATCTAACTAACATCATAACTTACCCAAATAATCTATACTTCTATACTATATATTAAGCAAAATGAGGTTTTAACCCCCAAGGCCAGTGGGAGCTTCAATGTTCCAATTTGAATTTTCTAAATTTTTTATTTTTTATTTAAAAAGAAAACTCAGCATTTATTGATTTGGTCAAAATTTCCTGATCAGCATTTATTAACTTTTTTCAATCCACACGTCTTTTCACATGCCTACATTTATTGATTTGGTCAAATCTCCTGATCAGCATTTAAAATCCCATCATACAAATAATTATAGATACAATTCGTGTATAGTTATCATAGTACCATTTTCAACTTCTCCCAAACATTATAATTAGTGATAAGATTGTTAAATTATTTTTATAAAAATCTTAAAAATATAATTTATATATTAAAAAAATTTAAAATAAATATAAATATTTATAATAATCCGTGCATAGTGAGAAAATAGAAAAAACCAAAGCCGACCTTCAGTTGCGTCTGACTGAACTTGCACCGCTCCTTCTTCTTCTTATTCTTTCTCTCTCCTATTATATATATATATATGATATACATATACAGTTTATCTCTCTAGAATTCATCTTCATAGCTATTGCTCTCTCTCTCTCTCTCTCTGTCTCTGTGATCTCGGAGTTGCGAAGCCATGGCGGAATCGGTGGAGCTACCGAGTCGACTAGCAATTCTTCCATTCAGGAACAAGGTTTTGTTGCCTGGTGCAATTATTCGGATTCGATGCACCTCACCCAGCAGGTACACTTTCTCTCCACTTTTCTTGGAAAGCCCAATATTTTCTCTCCGTTTTTCCCCTAAAAAAATCTGACTTTTTCTGATAGCTTGAGTGGATTGTAATCTGGCTTAAATTCCTCATTGAAATTGCTTGGTTTGGGTGATTAATTGGAAAACTAGAATAAGTTTAGCTAGTTCTGGTATACCTTTTGGTTTTAGGGTCTAATTGGCAAGCAGAATTGGAGATTGAAATCCAATCATAATTTGTCCGAAGAGGAGCTTAATCATGGATCAATTCAATTCTAGCTCAAATGTTTGAAACTTTCATAGTGCTAAAAACTTGAATTTAGAAACAAAACCCAGATTCTATGTAGTAAACAACTTGAAAATGAAACATTATAGAAGTTAGAAACAAGGGAGAGCTTTATCTTTCTATCAACAATGCCCTTAAAAGCCATATAAAGAAGAAAAGAGGATAAAGTGAAACTTGATGGTTTGGAGATGCTTAAGAGTGATCATTTTTAAAAACATGGATGATTTATTTTAAGAAAGTTGAGATTGAAGAGTTTGTGGCCCATATACAGAGTGGGATAGATGAAATTAAAAAAGTGCTTTGGGAGTCTTATACACTCATAAAAACTTAAAGGGAAAGTTCTGTAGGACCATTTTGAGGTCAATTATGTTAAATGACATAGGATGCTAGGTGGTTGAGAAACATGTTTAATAATGAGTATAGATTGACTAAGAAATGAATGTATTCATGGAAAGTTAGACGTGGTTGAAGATAAAATGGGAGAACTTATGAGGTGGGTTTTGAAAAATGAGTTTTCAGCGAGAGTGCATGAGTAGCCTATGGTAATTCTTCAATTTAATCAACTAAACATGAATCTTTCACTGTGTAAGATTTAATAAGTCCCAATTTAATTATCTAATTAAAATGAGTAGAATAAATAAAGAGCAATCACATGAGAGACAAGATTTTAACGTGGAAAACCCAATGCGGAAAAAATCACAAACCGAATGCATCCACTAGTTCCAAAGATCAAGTATACTTACAAGATGCATATGCAAGATCTTATACTCAACATCCTGAGCAGTATGAGCTACCAAAGGAACCTATTTCAGCACTCACACTCAAAGTAGACCTAACAAACCTCTCTCAAAGAGTATAAAAGAAGAACTTGGTATATGGATTCTTCAAAATAAATCAAGTACCCATGTTCAACACTTACAACCTTACAATGCTCGGCATATGCTCAGGGTTCACTTGCTTTTTCCTATTGCTGACTTTGCGGTTCTGTGACTTGTTAACTGCATCTCCTTTGTCTTAATTGTGGGAGGTCTCCTTGATTAGGTAACCTAGACCTGAAGAAGGATATGCCTTGTGACTTATCTAGTCAGACATGAAGTAGAATTGACTGGAGGCATGATTCTTTATCAGAGCCACTTATAAAGTGCCTTTCGATTTCCACCCTATTTGTGAATTTACAACTCGAAGGAAATTGTTTTCTTTTTGGCTGTGGGCTTGTTTCCATAGGGTGGGGTTTTTAGGTGCAAAGAGAGATTTCTTTTATTCCTCTGAAGTTGAGTGCAGGTATACAATATCTTTCTGTCTCTCTTGGATCCGTTGTAGCTGGAACAGGGTGTTTATCTTTTTGGCTGGCTGATCAGGATCTGTGTGTGGGAGCTTACAGATTATCCTAATGCTACAGTTGCTTGAAACACACACACAAATAGATTCATTAACTTATGGTATTTATCTGTTATTTGATTCAAAATCATGTAAAACAGTGTTCTTTATGCAGTGTGAAACTGGTGGAGCAAGAATTATGGCAGAGGGAAGAGAAGGGGTTAATTGGGATTCTGCCAGTTAGGGATGCTGCAGAGACAACATCAGTGGGTCCCATGTTATCACCAGGTGATCATGATTTAACTTTGCGTATTAGTACTGATTAATAAGTTTTGAGTTTGCAATGCGTACTTGATGGTATCTAAGAAAGGGAACAAAATTTTATTGTCGTTCTAGGTGTAGGGACTGATTCCGGGGAGGGAAGCTCGAAAATTCAAGTTGGTACATCAGATCCTCACAAGCTTGATGGGAAAAATCAGCAGGAAATCATTCACTGGCATAACAGGTATAAACTGATGAGGCATCCTTGGTGGTGTCTGGTTTTGCATCTAGTAAAAGCCACTTCGTCTTCTTCTTCCCCCCCCCCCCCCCCCTTTTTTTTTCTGCATGTGGTTAATCGTTTGTGGTGTTGCTTTCCATTCCATTTGGCTGCATGTGGTTAATGTTGTCTTAGTGGTGTCTTTTTCATATGTTGGTTTATTAAACATGCATGATGGATTATGCTAGATTTACTCTTTCAGGGGAGTTGCAGCTCGAGCTTTACATTTGTCAAGAGGAGTGGAGAAACCAAGTGGAAGGGTCACATACATAGTTGTCCTAGAAGGTTTGTGCAGATTCAGTGTACAGGAGCTTAGCACAAGAGGAACGTATTATACTGCACGGGTTGCTCCTGTTGATATGACAAAATCTGGTAAGTCATCACCTACAATCTTTCTATTAGAGATATATTTGGTCCACACTTAATTGCCACTTTCAATCAACAGGCAGTGATGTTAGATTGAATATTCTAATTTCTGGGTGAAGGTGGCACATAGCATTTGACTACTTTTAGTGTCAAGATGTTACAATTAATAGTTTAATGTTGCTTTTAACACACGAGTGGAATGTGCTCTTCGCAGAGTAGGTGTGTTCAAGTTTCTGGTTCATTGAATCCTGCCAAGATGGTCTATGAGACACAAACTTGATTAGATGCCTGCTTGACAATGCAGTTAAGCACTTCACACACGTTTAGTGGTTTTCCAATTAAATGCATTTGATAATGAATAATCATCTACCACAGAAACCTGAACATGGCTTGTAATTTTAAGCCAGAGAGACTTGACTTATCACTGAAGACTGAAAATACTTGGTGAAAAATATTTTTAGTTCTCCCCCCCCCCTCTCTCTTTTTATTTTGATCTAATATAAAATTTATATTGCAAATTTCAAATTAATAAATCTCAAAAGGTGGAGGCACACACGATTGTTCTTAGAGGGGGTGAATAGGCCAAAAACTTGAAACTAATTACCAAGGTGTGGATTAAACAATTCTATTATTCAATCCAATTCTGTTTGCCAATTCCAATATATTAATCATGCATATTCCATCCACACAATATCATAATAATAAATAAAACAAGAATAACACAACGATATATGCGGAAAATCCTTAGGAGCGACAATCCACACTGATAAAAACCACAGGCACTCCTGCCTGTCAAATCCTCTAGATCAAGAATTTACTAAAAAAAATTCCCTGTCCTTGCCCATGTTCTGCTGGACCAGGCTTGTGACTTTTTTAAAATTAGTGTGGTGCTTGTAAAAATATTATTAAGGACATGTTGCATGTATAGAAGTAGCTTTAAGTCCTGGTCTGACAAGATGCTGATTTGCTATAATTTTTCTAATCTAATTAGAGATGGAGCAAGTTGAGCAAGACCCAGATTTCATAGTGTTGTCACGCCAGTTTAAAGCTACTGCTATGGAGCTTATCTCCCTTCTTGAGCAGGTAAAATGTGGGACAATATTCTTTCCCCCTCCCTGGCTCCTGTGGAAACCTCTTAGCTACTACCATCATTTAAAGTCTCTCTCTCTTGGCATGTGTGGTTCTCTCTAGTTGGTCCAACTGCTTGTTTTCTGTTTGCTGTTTTGACAGTTAATGGATTTAGTTTTACATTGTTCTAAATGTTCTTCATTAGGATATTTGTTAAGTTTTCCAATATAGTCCTGCTCCAAATTGAAATTTTTCTTACCAACCACTGTTTCAGACTCAGTGCACAATTACTAAGTCAATTATTTATTTATTTATTTTTAATTTTAAGTGGCTTTTTATTGAGTTTATAATATCTCATCTAATGCTCAGCTTTATTTTATATAACCTTTGAATTTGAAATACAGTAATAATTCTTGGGGCTTATTTTGTGTCTACTGAATTAATTTTGCCTCCGAAGATCAGTGCTCTGAGTTCACAGTGGAATCCAGCCGGTTCTGTAATTGAAATTCTTTCTTTTGATATGTCAATTTTTCAGTTGTGGAAAATCTTTCTATTTTATGTTTTTTTTTTTTTTTTCTTCTAAAGATACTGTTTTCAAATTACCATCCAGTGTGATTTTGTAGAATTTTACCATGGCTGTAAAAAGAGCCTTCCATGCAATTGTCCCATTTCTGGAACTGGTGGTTGTCAAATTGAAACAATTATATGAATGTTAAGTTAGCTGGACTTCTGGAAAATTGTGCGACTTCGTGGACAAGCAATGTCTGCCTAAGTTGGAAGTTAAGAATCTTGATAATGCCATTGGTTGCTTAAAATTAAACCTCATTGTACTTGATTAACATATTACTTGGGAATACTTCTTTCCATTGTGCGGGCTTACCATTTGTGAGATTGCTAAAGGAACTGCATTGACAGTCCATAACTTGGTATGGGGAAACATTGTTTCGCAATAACGATGATGACGGTGATTATGCCAATGAAGCATCATGATATTATTTTGATTACTTTGAAATTGTTATGTACTTATGTTTTTGTGTGATTTATTCAAAGTGTCATTCTCATCAGCGTCTTATTGTTTTATTCCTTATCATAGAAACAAAAAACTAGTGGGAGGACAAAAGTTCTTTTGGAGACGGTTCCAGTGCACAAATTGGCGGATATTTTTGTTGCTAGCTTTGAGATGAGCTTTGAGGAGCAGCTCTCTATGCTAGATTCTGTTGATGTTAAAGTTAGGCTTTCAAAAGCTACTGAGTTAGTTGACAGGCATTTGCAGGTTACCTATGAATTTAACTATGGACATGTGTATCTATTTTTATTTTGTCTTATCCATTCCTTCTAGGCTTTGTGGTGTCATGAGTTGTGCTAATGACTTTTTACTTCAAACAGTCAATTCGTGTAGCAGAGAAGATTACACAAAAGGTTGAGGGACAGTTGTCAAAGACACAGAAGGAATTTTTTCTTCGGCAGCAGGTTTGCTTTCTAACATCAGCTAGAAATTGTTCTTCAGCGGTGCAAGTTTTAGTTATTAAAGTATGCGACGTGCTCTGTTATCAGTTCATATCTCTTGAGGCTCACACCTCCACCGATTGGAATATGCATGTGTGAACCACAATTCTCATGACAGACTCCTAAGTTCTGAAGCCTTTCATGCATTAAGAAAATATTGCATTCTCATTACAAAGCCAAAACTTTATCTTGAATTTTTCATATCTTGTTAAAGTATTCAAAACTGAGATCTTCCCCATCTGCATCTCTATAGGCTACTGATTTCTAATGGAGTTGTATTGACATCTTTCTGGATGCTCTTAAGACTTATCTTGGTTTCTTAAACAATTATCAATCTTTAAAGGGAAATTTAGCTGGGCCATCTGTCCTAGCTGATACGCATTGTCGCTCTGTGCTTTGTAGTTTTTTAGTAGACCTCTTCTTCTTCTTCTTCTTAACAAGTCAATTTAAGAATCTTTATTTACTCCATGTACTATTTATAATTCTGAATGAATAACCCAGTTTAATTTAATATACCATTATCCATATGATTCAATGGCTTCGCAAACTGGATATTTAGAAAATATTTGGTTTGTTTTACTGGTTGGAGAACATATATTTAACTGTTTCAATATATGTGGCATTACTTTATTTTAGGCCTGTCTGAATTATATTTCTTCTTTGTTTACTCTTTTCCGAGCATTTTTCAGATGAGAGCTATAAAAGAGGAGCTTGGGGACAATGATGATGATGAGGATGATGTGGCTGCCCTGGAAAGAAAAATGCAAAGTGCAGGAATGCCCCCAGATATTTGGAAGCATGCACAGAGGGAATTGAGGTATACTATGTTGTACACGCTGTAACTTAGTTTAACGATCTTACTAGGACTGTTCGGATAGACCTTTCACATGGCAGATAAAATTATTGATTATTACCATACTTTGATTTAGCAAGATGTTACATTAGGTTTATAGCTACTGATGATTTGTGGAGGGGGGCTCAAGTTTTACATCTTGACATGAACACATAGCAATGCTCCTTAGACAATGGAACAAGGATTTTGATTTCTGTTTATGTATACATTTGTCCGCATGTTTGAACATCATACTCATTAACTATTTATTAATTTTGGTGTATGCATGCGGAATAACCTTACAAAACAATAGTGAAGAAAGTAATGCATCTAAACATAAGTTCTGTGACTGAAATGCATTATGAACTTCATGTACTGCACACTAATGCAGAAAGATTTTTGTTAAACAGGAATTTAATAGGTGTGTGTGTGAAGAAGTCTCTGATTCTGGCAAACTGTTGATAAGGAGAAGTTTCCTACTTATCAATTATCATATATAGTTTGTGCTTTAACAAATACACTTTTAGTTGTATAGAACTTCTTCAAGTCAAAACTAATAAAATATGAGAATACTCATGAAGGTAGGCAATTGGGTTGACCCGTGTTGTGTTGACGCATGACACAGGCATTGCGCATCTGTGCAATGTGAATAAGTTTGAATGTGTGAACGAAAAATCTTGTTACACGGGAATCTGAAAGGAGAGTTTTTATAATATAATCCAACGTTTGTCACAGAAAGAAAAAGTCATGAGAAAGAAAAAGTCATCAATGACTGTCCCATAGTGCAGAAACATCTGAAAGTGGAGTGTTTACA
This sequence comes from Camellia japonica, assembly GCA_030407325.1. Classification (NCBI taxonomy): domain Eukaryota; kingdom Viridiplantae; phylum Streptophyta; class Magnoliopsida; order Ericales; family Theaceae; genus Camellia; species Camellia japonica. Next base: position 20,611,088 of record JAPPVO010000007.1, read on the forward strand.
AACTACGTAATTCATAACTTTGCTACTGGTACAATGTCATACCACATCTTGTGCACGCTTCTCGTGACTTTGGTTTTTCACCACTTCAACTAAGTTCAATAGTGAGCTCTCTTTACTATTGATCTTGGAGTATTGCTTGACCTGTACATTGGTAATGGTGAATATTTTTTGAATCTTTGTGCTTTTAATTAACTGATTTTTAGTTGTTGATCTATGAGATATTCGTCATTCTTCATTGTGGAACCACAGTGTCTTTATGGTAATTATTCACATTGTAAGAGGTTTTGCTGAAGATGTGCTCTTTTACAATCTTTAGTTCTGTGTTCTGGTCAACTGCATGATTGTGAATACAAAAATACTAGAGACCCAAAAAGAATCTACCAAAAATTCTAGCATTGCTCTTGTGAGTAATGAGTTTCAGAATCTAGTTGCTTTCCTTTTGATTTCTACTGCAAAATTCTTTTATCAGGAGACTTAAAAAAATGCAACCTCAGCAACCGGGATATAATAGCTCTCGTGTTTACCTGGAACTTCTTGCCGATCTACCCTGGCAAAAGGCCAATGAAGAATGTGAATTGGACTTAAAGGCTGCAAGAGAGCGTCTTGACAGTGACCACTACGGTTTAGTCAAGGTCAAGCAACGGATAATTGAATATCTAGCGGTTCGCAAGGTTGATTACTTCTCTAATTCTTGTCTCTTTGAATATGTCATGTTCTGATTCTTGTATTCAGTATGATTTAGTTTTAATTATGTTCATTGCAGCTCAAACCAGAGGCAAGAGGCCCAGTTTTGTGCTTCGTTGGTCCACCAGGTGTTGGAAAAACATCTTTGGCATCATCTATTGCTGCTGCTCTGGGAAGAAAATTTGTGCGCATATCCCTTGGTGGTGTTAAGGACGAGGCTGATATTAGAGGGCATAGGAGGACGTACATTGGAAGCATGCCAGGGCGTCTTATTGATGGATTAAAGGTTGTTGTAACTGGTTTTGATGATAGTTTCTTTTTTAAGAATCCCAGTTAAATTATTTGATGTCTGCTTCATTATAAGCTTTTGTTATAATCTTTAATTAGGAAATTCTTCCATGCTCGTAAGGCACTTGCATAGAATGACATGTGCAACATTTTGGATTGGTCATATGTGGGGGCTTGGCTCCATGTATACACACGTCTTGCAAAAACAACAATTTGCGAGGGGGGGGGCTTGTTTAGAGCAAGGATGGATGAACTCACTGATTCTAGTTGCAAAATCCATTCATGTTTTAAATAATTGCGAAAACAATTTGCTGGAAATTTGATTATTATTGCCTTAATATTAGTCAATATTCTAGGATCTGTTTTTTCCTATGTAAATAGGGAAAGTAAAGGCTGTATAGAATCAGGAATGTTAGTGGCTGTTAGTGGCAGTATATAATATGTTAGTGATGTATATAATATGTTAGTGGCTGTTAGTGGACATATAGTGGCAGTATATAATATGTTAGTGGCTGTTAGTGGGTTATGATAATGTCTGTAATATCTCCTATATAAGGAGTCTCGTTTGGTCTTGTAGAATAAGAAGTTTTGAATATAACAGAAATATATTCCTTCTTCCTCATATTTTCTGAGTTCTTCTTCCTCATATTTTCTGAGTTGGTATCAGAGCAACAAAAACACAGCAGCCCTAAAACCGTCATAGCCATGTCGGAAGTCACGTCCGAAACCACTTCAACCCCTGCCGCTGCCATTCCGGTGAAAACATCCAACTCTCACTCTGTCCAAATCACCACCATCCGCCTAAATGGTGATAATTTTCTCCGCTGGTCACAATCTGTCCGGATGTATATCCGTGGGCAAGGAAAGATCGGTTACATCACTGGTGACAAGAAGGCTCCTGCTGTTAATGATCCGCTGTTCGACAGTTGGGACGCTGAAAACTCCATGGTTATGACATGGTTGGTCAATTCCATGGAGGAGGATATAAGCTCTAATTACATGTGCTATACTACTGCACAAGAGTTGTGGGATAATGTTAGTCAGATGTATTCTGACCTAGGAAATCAATCTCAAGTTTTCGAATTGACTTTGAAGTTGGGAGAGATTCGTCAAGGAGATGATTCCGTCACCAAATATTTCAATTCGTTGAAAAGGTTGTGGCAGGATCTTGACATCTTCAACACATACGAATGGAAATCGGTTGACGACTGCAACCACCACAAGAAAACTGTGGAAGACAGCCGTATTTACAAGTTTCTTGCCGGCCTCAACATTGAGTTCGATGAAGTGCGAGGAAGAATTATTGGCAGACCTCCTCTCCCATCCATTGGCGAAGTATTTGCCGAAGTCAGAAGGGAAGAGAGCCGAAGGAGCGTCATGCTTAAGAAAAAAGGTACTGGTGAGTCAATTGAAATTTCTGCTTTAATTAGCGATGCTGCGGCCAACAAGGCTGCAAATTACCAGCGCAGGTTTGATGATAAGCCACGGGTCTGGTGTGATTTTTGCAACAAGCCTCGCCATACACGCGAAACGTGTTGGAAGATCCATGGCAAACCTGTCAACTGGAAAAGCAGCAAACAAGGAGAGAAGAATCGTGGCTTTCCTACTGCTAATGAAGCCGATTCAGGTCCCTTCAACAAAGAGCAGATTGATCAACTCTTAAAGCTGATAAAATCCAACTCCTCATCCGGTACTCCTAGTGTTTTTTTGGCACAAACAGGTAGAAATCCTAAAGCCTTCTCTTGCCTAAACTTCTCTCCGTGGATCATAGATTCCGGTGCCTCCGATCACATGACTAGTTTTTCCCATTTATTTAGTACCTATTTCCCTTGTTCTGGTCATGACAAAATCAGAATAGCCGATGGTAGTTTTTCACCTATTGCAGGAAAAGGATTTATTAAACTAACTGAGAAAATTAATCTCAATGCTGTTCTTCACGTCCCCAACTTAGCCTGTAACCTTTTGTCTGTCAGTAAACTATCTAAGGATTCTAATTGTCGTGTTACATTTTTTGAATCCCATTGTGAATTTCAGGACCAGAACTCGGGGATGATGATTGGGCGTGCTAGGATGCTTGAAGGTCTTTACTACTTTGATGAAGTACCTGTTAGTAATAAAAAAGCTCAGAGCTTTAATAGTACTAGTTCAATCTCTGTTCGAGAAAAAATAATGCTATGGCACTATAGGCTAGGACATCCTAGTTTTCCTTATCTGAAACATTTATTTCCAGAATTATTTAAAGGGATTGATTGTTCTTCTTTTCATTGTGAAAGTTGCATTTTTGCAAAATTTCATCGCTCTACTTATTTGCCAAAACCTTACCAGGCTTCCAAACCTTTTTATTTGATTCATAGTGATGTTTGGGGCCCTTCTAAAATCACTACTCTTTCTGGTAAAAGATGGTTTGTTACATTTATTGATGACCATACCCGCTTATGTTGGATTTATTTGATGCATAAAAAATCTGACGTGAAAAATTTATTCACAAATTTTTACAATATGATTGAAAACCAATTTCAAACCAAAATTGGTATTTTACATTCTGATAATGGAACAGAATATTTCAATGAGCAGTTGGGTGAGTTTTTGGCAAAAAAGGGGATTTTTCATCAATCTACATGTCGGGATACCCCTCAACAAAATGGCATTGCAGAACGAAAAAATAAACATTTACTTGAAGTAGCACGTGCTATAATGTTTTACATGCATGTTCCTAAATATTTATGGGGTGAAGCAATTTTAACAGCCTCTTATTTGATAAACAGGATGCCTACAAAGGTGTTAACATACAAAACACCTTTTGATTGTCTCAAAACTTTTTTTCCTGACACGAGGTTGTTTTCTGATTTACCCGCCAAAGTTTTTGGATGTACTGCCTATGTTCATGTTCCCAGTCAATTTCGTTCAAAACTTGACCCCCGTGCTATAAAATGTGTTTTTTTGGGTTATTCCTCAAACAAAAAGGGGTATAAGTGTTTCGATCCTCAAACCAAGAAATTTCATGTGAGTATGGATGTGTCATTTGTGGAAACAAAATCCTATTTCCCCAACAATTCTCTTCAGGGGGAGACAAGTGGAGTAGAAGACAATTTTTGGGATATTTCTATCCCGCTCCCCAATGTCATTTATCCTACACAAAAACCACATCTGTCTGATAATGATCACTTAGGAGAACCAAGTTCTATGGTGCCTAGTCAAGAAGATTCTTGTTTAGGGGGAGAAGTACTACAAAATGATCTAAATTCTGAGCTTCAGGTTTATACTAGGAAGCGATTTCATCTGAGGAATAATGACCCGAATGTCCATCCTAATGACCCGAATGTCCTAATGACCCGAATGTCCACCCGAGTTCTGGCATCGAAATTTTAGGTAATCCTATTCCTTCTATTTCCGACCTTGATGTTCCTATAGCAATTAGGAAAGGTGTCCGAAATTGCATTAAACATCCTATTGCAAATTACCTCTCCTATCAAAGACTGTCTAAAAACCATAGAGCTTTCACATCTAGGATTTCACACTTGTTTGTTCCAAGGAATATACAGGAAGCATTGGATGATCCGAATTGGAAATTAGCAGTCATGGAGGAGATGAATGCTTTAAGGAGAAGTGGTACTTGGGAGATAGTTGATCTACCCAAAGACAAGAAAACAGTTGGGTGTAAATGGGTGTTTACGATAAAATGTAACGCAGATGGAAGCGTTGAGAGATACAAGGCGAGACTGGTGGCTAAAGGCTTCACTCAAACTTATGGGATCGACTATCAGGAGACGTTTGCTCCTGTTGCTAAAATAAATTCCATCAGAGTACTGTTATCTCTTGCAGTAAATTCAGATTGGCCTCTACATCAACTTGACATTAAAAATGCATTTCTCAATGGTGATCTTGAAGAGGAGGTGTTCATGAGCCTACCGCCGGGATTTGAGCAGAGACTTGGTAGCGACAAAGTATGCAGATTGAACAAGTCATTATACGGACTCAAACAATCACCAAGAGCGTGGTTTGAACGCTTTGGGAAGGCAGTTATCAGTTGTGGCTTCTCGCAGAGTCAAGCAGATCACACAATATTTTATAAACATTCAAAAGACAGTAAAATTGCAATTTTGATTGTTTATGTTGATGACATCATTTTAACTGGTAATGATGAAGCAGAGTTAGCAGCCCTCAAAGAGAAACTCGCAAAAGAATTTCACATTAAGGATCTGGGAGCCCTCAAGTATTTCCTCGGAATGGAATTTGCAAGATCCAAGGAAGGTATATTCGTTAATCAGAGAAAATATGTTCTTGATCTCCTTGGAGAAACAGGTATGCTTGGTTGTAAGATGGTGGAGACTCCGATCGAGCCTAACTTGAAGTTACAAGCTGCTAAGGCTGAAGAAGTCAAAGAGAGGGAACAATATCAGCGACTTGTAGGGAAATTGATTTACTTGTCTCATACGCGGCCTGATATTGCCTTTGCAGTCAGCATGGTAAGTCAGTTCATGCACTCACCAGGGGCAGAGCACTTTGAGGCCGTTTATAAGATCTTAAGATATTTGAAAGGAACTCCAGGGAGAGGCTTACTGTTCAAGAAACATGGACATCTTCAAGTTGAAGTATACACAGATGCAGACTGGGCAGGAAGTGTTACAGACAGGAGATCAACATCCGGATACTGCTCCTTTGTAGGTGGGAACCTAGTTACATGGCGGAGTAAAAAACAGAATGTGGTAGCTAGAAGTAGTGCAGAAGCAGAGTTCAGAGCTGTTGCCCATGGAATCTGTGAAGTAATGTGGATTAAAAGAATTCTTGAAGAATTAAAGCTTTCTCACCCGACACCTATGAAGGTCTATTGTGACAACAAAGCAGCTATATCTATAGCTCATAATCCAGTTCTACATGATCGCACAAAACATATAGAAGTGGATAAACATTTCATCAAGGAGAAAATCAATGCTGGCATAATCTGTATGACCTACCTTCCAACAGGTGAACAATTAGCTGATGTGCTAACGAAGGGACTACACAAGAAGCAATTTGATAAGCTGACTAGCAAGCTGGCTATGGAAGATATCTTCAAACCAGCTTGAGGGGGAGTGCTGGAAATTTGATTATTATTGCCTTAATATTAGTCAATATTCTAGGATCTGTTTTTTCCTATGTAAATAGGGAAAGTAAAGGCTGTATAGAATCAGGAATGTTAGTGGCTGTTAGTGGCAGTATATAATATGTTAGTGATGTATATAATATGTTAGTGGCTGTTAGTGGACATATAGTGGCAATATATAATATGTTAGTGGCTGTTAGTGGGTTATGATAATGTCTGTAATATCTCCTATATAAGGAGTCTCGTTTGGTCTTGTAGAATAAGAAGTTTTGAATATAATAGAAATATATTCCTTCTTCCTCATATTTTCTGAGTTCTTCTTCCTCATATTTTCTGAGTCAATTTCTCTCCCTTACCCCAGAAGACATGAAATTGCACAAGCAGTGTCAAACAAATCAATCAAAAGACAATCAGATGTTAGCCCAAGTAATTTCCTTACCACCCAAAAAGGGAAGGTGTAGGGTACTGCGACCTAGATGTGTGTGTCAGTTGATGGTCAATGATTTATAATTATCTGATTGATGCTTTCTTGTGTGGTATATATTGTTCTGAGTGAGATTCATTCAAATGTGGGTTCCTGCCTCCTGATGTGCATCAAATGATGACACATGTTGTCTAAATTTGAGAAGGCCCACATGGTTACATTTGTACTGCCACGAGACACATTCAGAAGTGGAGTTGCATTTGCACTGTTCATATTCCCTTAATGTGTTAATCTGACTATTTGGAAAACTGAAAAAGCAACTTTATGCATTAAAATAGTAGCAATTAGAATACTCTGATCGTGGTCTAATTACAGCATAGCTTGTTAGAATAATATATTCTTATTTGGGGTATTATTTTGTAATTATCCTATGCCTTAGGGCTCCCTTATAATTATTGATCTTCATTAATATAAATAGGGGATGATATCCTAATCATTTCCTAATCTTAATATTCTCTAAATTTATCATCTCAATTTATCATGGTATCATAGCCTAACCTTAAACCCTAAACTCATCTCCGCAAACAGTTTTGTTACCCACTGGAGCCTCCCGCTACCAGCCGGAGACAAACCCTTTTTTCGACTGGGTATTGCTGGGTCCCTAGGGTTCGAAACTCACCTGGGTCTCTCGCAGCTTCTTAGGCGACTATCCTCTCTGTGATCGACTTCGACTTCTCATCCATAACAGCATCGCTGCTAGTCGCCTGGTCTAGTCGACTGCCATTGACAGCCCTCCTGGCCTCTTCGACTGCCACCGACAGCCCTCTTGGCCCGTTCGCTTCATGCGACACTGCTGATGGCTTTTTCCCTCGTCTCTCTCTCTCTGGTTTCGTTTGTCTGTTTGTTTTTTTGTTTGTTTGTCTATCTATGTTGATGTTTGACTTGGTCCAGTGTTGAATAGTGCTTGTTAAAAAAAAAGAGTAAAGTTTGAATTGTTAATTCTTTATACTGTCATAGTGGTCGTTGTGTTTGTTTTCCCTTCCGCCACCACCTTCCGGGTTTGTGATTGGTACTAGTTTTGTTGAGGGTTCGGTAGTGTAGTATCTATGGCAGATTCCACCAGTGTGTCGACACCTAAGAGTGAGAGTTCCATTCTACCTACCACTATGACTGATAACACCAACCCTAGTATTAAAATCACCACCTCTCCATTCAATGGTCAGAACTATCTAGCTTGGTCACAGAGTTTGACTATGTTTTTGAAGAGCAGAGGGAAGATGGGGTATGTTGATGGCAGGATACAGGCACCCAGCACCACTGACCCGGGTTATGACCAATGGGAGATTACCAACTTTTTGATTATGGGTTGGCTTATTCATTCGATGGTACCAGACATTGGCGAGGGCTACTTGTCTATGGAGATTGCCCAGGATGTTTGGGATTCTGTGGCTACTACCTATTCTCGCAAAGGGAATTTCTCTCAGGCATTTGAGTTACGCCGCTCTATTGAGAGCTCTGTTCAGGGGGAGTAGACGGTCCTTCAGTACTTTACCTTCCGCACCAATGGCTGGAAACGCCTTGATCACCTGCAGGACTATAAGCTTGTTTGCACTGCTGATTCAGTTAGATACAGGAAATTCATTGCACAGGAAAGGGTCTTCAAGTTTCTGGCAGGGCTCAATGTGGAGTATGATCTGATTCGGAGTCGGGTTTTGAGTATGGACACTTTTCCTTCACTTCAGGAGGCTTTTGCCTATGTACAGAATGAGGAGAGTCGCCGGTCTGCTATGATGTCCCCTGTCTCTACTGACCGCTCTGCATTACTGACTACTCCTAGAGATGGCCTTAGCCTGACTCCCATCTCTCTATCTGCCGCCAAGGAATCTGTGTTCTGTGATTACTGTAAAAAACCGCGACATACTCGTGAGACATGTTGGAAGCTTCATGGGACTCCATCTGGGGGTCGAGGTGATCGGTCTGGTTTTAGAGGAGGTCCGTCAGGCCAGTCTAGAGGTTCTCATCCACGGGCCCATGAATCCAGTACCATTGATACACTTGATTCTACTTCCGCTTCCGTTGGTCAGCCTTCTAATAGTCTCTTTGGCATGACTACTCCTGAGCTTGAGGATGTTCTGCGTCACTTGTTGGACTGCCGATCTTTTACTCCTCTCAGTACATTTTCCTCGTCGTTTGCCTGCTCAGGTAACTTAGCCTCTTCTCCTTGTGTTTTCCCGTTTCATAGGTCTTTTCCCTAGATTATTGATTCTGGTGCCTCAGATCATATGTTTGGCTCCTCTGATCTTTTCTCTGCTTATAAGCCCTCTTCAGGTCAGGACAAAATTAGAATTGCAGATGGTACTGTTTCTTCTATTTCTGGGAAAGGTTTAGTCCATGTCACTCCTACTATACCTCTATCTTCTGTTCTTCATGTTCCCAATTTTTCTGTTAACCTGTTATCCTTGAGTCGTATTACACAAGATTTGAATTGTAGTGTGACGTTTTTTTCTGATCATTGTCTTTTTCAGGACCTTGTCACGAGGAGGACGATTGGCAGTGGTAGTGCAGTAAATGGTCTTTACTTCCTGGATCAACCGGACAAGCTTGCTCATTCTTCCACCACGAGTCGTATCACCCAAGCTGATTTATGGTTGTGGCATCGGCATCTTGGGCATCCTTCTTTTTATTTACTTAAACATTTATTTCCATTTGGTTTTGCAAACAATAATGTGTCCGAATTTCTTTGTGAGTCTTGTCAACTTGGAAAACAACACAGAGCTTCTTTTGCTCCCAGTTTTAATAAAAGTTTAGTTCCTTTTTCGTTAATACATTCTGATGTTTGGGGTCCATCTCGTGTTATGTCTGTGAAAGGTCATCGATGGTTTGTTACATTTATTGATGACTTTTCTCATACTACTTGGGTGTATCTCGTGAAAAACAAGAGTGAGGTTTTCTCTGTGTTCTGAAAATTTCATAAGATGCTTTGTACTCAATTTGGGGCCATTGTCAAAATCTTTCGTTCTGATAATGGGGGAATATATAGATTCTAGGTTAGGGCAATATTTTTCTGCTCATGGCATTATCCATCAGACCTCTTGCACCAATACGCCTCAGCAAAATGGGGTGGCGGAACGCAAGAATCGTCATCTTCTTGACATGGCTCGGTGCATGTGTTTTTCTATGAGTGTGCCTCGGTCTTACTGTGGCGACGCTGTTCTTACAGCTGCCCATTTTATTAATCGTCTTCCTACCCAAGTCTTGCAAAAACAAGCTCCTTTTCAAGTCCTTCTAGGTTCCGAGTCTTTGTTTTCTATTCCTCCCAAAATATTTGGCTGTGTCTGTTTTGTCCACAATCACTCTCCTACTCGTGGTAAGTTGGACCCTCGCTCACTCAAATGTGTTTTCCTTAGGTATTCTCCTATTCAAAAAGGGTATAAATGTTACCACCCTCCTTCTCGTAAATGGTTTATGTCCATGGATGTCACATTCTTTGAGTCCCAATCCTATTTCTTATCCTCTCCGGTGTCACAGTCCTCCCTTCAGGGGGAGCCTTGGTGTGAAGTGATTCCTGTGATTCCTATGGTGGAACCAGTTGTTCTTGCACCACCACCTTCTACTGGGACTACAGAACCCAATGTTACCAAGGATAGGGAAGGGCAAGTTTATGTCAGGGACAAAGATAGACAGAAAGTTAACTGGATACAAGAGACCACTTCTGCTCCTCCACTGCCATCTCCTGCTTCTGATGAGAGTCCAGGTAACTTTGAATCTCTTGAGTCCATTAATCTTGATGTTCCTATTGCCAAGAGAAAGGGTGTGAGATCTTGTACTCAACATTCTATCTCCAATTTTGTATCCTACTCCCATTTATCGTCCTCTTATAGAGCGTTTGTGTCAAATATTTCATCTGTTTGCATTCCTACCCATTTTCAGGATGCTCTTGCTACCTTTGAGTGGAAACTTGCCATGATTGAAGAAATGAAAGCACTTAGAAAGAATGGCACTTGGAAATTGACTGAGTTACCTACGGGTAAACGACTTGTGGGATGCAAATGGGTGTATACTGTGAAACACAAAGCGGATGGGTCTATTGAGCGTTACAAGGCTAAACTTGTGGCAAAAGGGTTCACTCAAACATATGGCGTTGACTATCAGGAGACCTTTGCACCAGTGGCTAAGATGAATTCAGTTAGAGTACTTCTTTCTCTAGCAGCTAATCTAGACTGGTCACTTCATCAATTTGATGTAAAGAATGCCTTTCTCCATGGTGACCTCGAAGAAGAGGTATACATGGACATTCCTCCTGATTTTGAGAATCATCAGACAGAAGGCAAAGTATGCAGGCTTTGAAAGTCATTATATGGTCTCAAACAGTCTTCAAGGGCTTGGTTTGAGAGATTCACTTAGGCTATGCTTAAATATGGCTTCAAACAGAGTCAGACAGATCACACCTTGTTTGTGAAACATTCCTCACGTGGTAAGACTACAGCACTCATTGTTTATGTAGATGACATAGTTCTTATAGGTGGTGATACTGAGGAAATACCTCTGTTGAAGAAATATTTAGCCAGTGAGTTTGAAATCAAAGACTTGGGGAGCTTGAAGTATTTTTTGGGAATTGAAATTGCTCGCTCCAAGGATGGGATATTTATCTCACAAAAGAAGTATGTACTTGACCTGTTGAAGGAAACTGGGATGCTTGGCTCCAAGGCCTGTGACACTCCACTCGAACCCAATCAGAAACTGGGGGATGATGAAGGTGGAGCAGCTGTTGATAGGGAGAGCTATCAGCGATTAGTGGGTAAGCTCATTTACCTATCTCACTCGCCCTGATATTGCTGTTGCTGTCAGTGTGGTTAACCAGTTTATGCATGTTCCTCATCAGATTCACTTAGAGGCTGTCATAAGAATTTTGAGGTACTTGAAGTCTGCTCCTGGTAAGGGTCTTTATTTTTTAAAGTATGATCATCTTCGTGTGGAAGCCTATACAGATGCTGATTGGGCTGGATCAATAACTGATAGGAGATTGACTTCAGGGTATTGCACATTTGTTGGAGGCAACCTAGTTACCTGGAGGAGTAAGAAATAGAATGTGGTTGCTATTAGCATATAATAGATTAGCCGAAAGTGTTCCTTTGTTTATTCACCGAAAGTTGCATTATATTAGTGGTTGTATTATTCTATGCCCTTAGGGGCCCTTCTTGTCTCTCTTGTAAACCCTAATTTCATCTATAAATAAGGGATGATTTTATATCATACCCTAAGCTGGTTAATCAAAGCTTCATGGTATCAGAGCTTGAGCTCTAGGGTTTTGGCACACCCTCACTCTAGGGTTCGAAACTTACCTAGGTGGATCCTCTGCTGGGTCGATCTTCATCAGCCGGTGGCTCATCAGCTTCGGCTTCGTCTTCGTCTTCGTCTTCCGCCTCAGACGCCGTCGTTCCCTTCTCCTCCATCTCTGTCGCCGTCGATCACCTCTCGCCTCTCGCCGTCGATCTCATCGAGCTCTGTCGCTCGTCTCGCCTCTCGCCTCTGTCGCCGTCGTCTCTGTTAGGTATGATATACCTCTGTTTTGTTTTGTATAACACACCCTTTCTCTTACATGTATAAGGGTAATATAACACACCGACTCATACATGTATATAAAAAAATAAAGCAGTATATATATATATATATATAAAAAAATAAAAAAAAAAAAAAAAAAAAATGATTTCTTAATTTTGTTATGCTTATAGTGGTCATTGTGCCTGTTCTTTCACCACCACCTTCCGGGTTTGTGATTGCCACTAGTTTTGTTGCGGGTTTGGTAGTATTGTATCCATGACAGATTCTCAGTGTGTCCCCTTCTTCTCAAACACCGAGAGTGAGAGTCCCATTATACCTACTACCATGACTGAGAACCCCAACCCTAGTATGAAAATCACCACCTCTCTATTTAATGGTCAGAACTACCTAACATGGTCTCAAAGTTTGACTATGTTTTTGAAGAGCAGAGGGAAGATGGGGTATGTTGATGGCAGGATACAGGCACCTAGTACCACTGACTCAGGTTATGACCAATGGGAGATTAACAACTCTTTGATTATGAGTTGGCTTATCCATTCGATGGTTCCAGAACTTGGTGAGGGCTACTTGTCTATGGAGACTGCCCAGGAAGTTTGGGATGCTGTGGCTGTCACCTATTCCCGCAAAGGGAATTTTCACAGGCATTTGAGTTGCGCCGCTCTATTGAGAGCTCAATTCAGGGGGAGCAGACTGTTCTGCAATATTTCACCTTCCTCACCAACGGCTGGAAACGCCTTGACCACCTGGAAGACTATAAGCCCGTTTGCCCTGCTGATTCTGTCGGGTACAAGAAGTTCCTCGCACGGGAACGGGTCTTTAAATTTCTGGCCGGCCTAAATGTGGAGTATGATCCAGTTCGGGGTCGAGTTCTGGGTATGGACACTCTTCCTTCACTTCAGGAGGCATTTGCCTATGTACAGAATGAGGAGAGTCGCCGGTCTGCTATGATGTCCCCTGTCTCTACTGACCGCTCAGCATTACTGTCTACTCCTCGAGATGGCCTCAGCCTGACTCCCATCCCTCCGTCTGCTGCTAAGGAGTCTGTATTCTGTGATTACTGCAAGAAGCCGCGGCACACTCGTGAGACGTGTTGGAAGCTTCATGGGACTCCATCCGGGGGTCGAGGTGATCGGTCTGGTTCTCGAGGCGGTCGGTCAGGCCAATCTAGAGGACGTGGTTCCTATTCCCGGGCTCATCAGACTAGTGCCGTTGATCCACTTGATTCTAATTCTGCTTCTGTTGGCCAACTTCTGATACTGAGCTGGAGGATGCTTTGCGCCAATTGTTGGACCGCCGGTCTTCTTGCTCTCAGTACAGCTTCCTCGTCCTTTGCCCGCTCAGGTAACTTAGCCTCTTCTCCTTGTGCTTTCCTGTGTCATAAGTCTTTGCCTTGGATCATTGATTCTGGTGCCTCAGATCATATGTCTGGCTCCTCTGATCTTTTCTCTGTCTATAAGCCCTCTTCAGGTCAAGACAAAGTTAGGATTGCCGATGGTACTGTTTCTTCCATTTCTGGAAAAGGTTTAGTCCACGTCACTCCTACCATACATCTGTCTTCTGTTCTCCATGTTCCAATTTTTCTGTTAATCTGTTATCCTTGAGTCGTCTCACCCAGGATTTGAATTGTAGTGTGACGTTTTTTCCTGATCATTGTCTTTTTCAGGACCTTGTCACGAGGAGGACGATTGGCAGTGGTAGTGCAGAAAATGGTCTCTACTTCCTAGATCAACCGGACAAACTTGCTTATTCTTCCACCACATCTTCTACTACCCCCTGATTTATGGCTGTGGCATCGGCGTCTTGGGCATCCTTCATTTCATTTACTTAAGCATTTATTTCCTTCTGGTTTTGCCAATCATCATGTGTCTGACTTTCTTTGTGAGTCTTGTCAACTCGGAAAACAGCACAGAGCTTCTTTTGCTCCCAGTTTGAATAAAAGTTTAGTTCCTTTTTCCTTAATACATTCTGATGTTTGGGGTCCCTCTCGTGTCATGTCTGTGAAAGGTCATCGATGGTTTGTTACATTTATTGATGATTTTTCTCGTACTACTTGGGTGTATCTCATGAAAGATAAGAGTGAGGTTTTCTCTGTGTTTCGCACTTTTCATAAGATGATTTGTACTCAGTTTGGGGCCACTGTCAAACTCTTTCGTTCTGATAATGGCGGGGAATACATAGATTCTGGGTTAGGACAATATTTCTCTACTCATGGCATTATCCATCAGACCTCTTGCACCAATACCCCTCAACAAAATGGGGTGGCGGAACGCAAGAATCGGCATCTTCTTGACATGGCTCGGTGCATGTGTTTTTCTATGAATGTGCCTCGGCCCTATTGGGGCGACGCTGTTCTCACCGCTGCCCATCTTATTAATCGTCTCCCTACCCAGGTCTTGCACAAACGGGCTCCTCTTCACGTCCTCCTAGGTTCTCAGTCATTGTTTTCTATTCCCCCCAAAATTTTTGGTTGTGTCTGTTTTGTTCATAATCACTCTCCCTCTCGTGGTAAGTTGGACCCTCGCTCCCTCAAGTGTGTTTTCCTTGGTTACTCTCCTACTCAAAAGGGGTATAAATGTTACCACCTTCTTCTCGTAAGTGGTTTGTATCCATGGATGTTACTTTCTTTGAGTCCCAGTCCTATTTCTTGTCCTCTCCGGTGTCACCGTCCTCATTTCCGGGGGAGCCTTGGTGTGAAGTGAGTCCTGTGCTTCCTATGGTGGGCCCAATTGCTCTTGCACCACCCTCTTCTACTGTGCTCCCTATGGTGGAACCAGTTGTTCTTGCACCACCCTCTTCTACTGAGACTATAGAACCCACTGTCACCAAGGATAAGGTCGGGCATGTTTATGTCCGGGACATAGACAGACAACACTGGATACAAGGGACCACTTCTGCTACTCCACTGCCATCTCCTGCTTCTGATGAGAGTCGAGGTAACTTTGAATCTCTTGAATCCATTGATCTTGATGTTCCTATTGCCAAGAGAAAGGGTGTGAGATCTTGTACTCAACATCCTATCTCACAGTTTGTGTCATACTCTCATTTGTCATCCTCATATAGAGCGTTTGTGTCCAATATTTCCTCTGTTAGCATTCCTAACCATTTTCAGGATGCTCTTGCTACCTCTGAGTGGAAACTAGCCATGATTGAGGAAATGAAAGCACTTAGGAAGAATGGCACTTGGGAATTGACTGAGTTACCTACGGGCAAACGACCTGTGGGATGTAAATGGGTATATACTGTGAAACACAAAGCAGATGGGTCTATTGAGCGTTACAAGGCAAGACTTGTGGCAAAAGGGTTTACTCAGACATATGGCATTGATTATCAGGAGACCTTCGCACCCGTGGCTAAGATGAATTCAGTCAGAGTACTTCTCTCTCTAGCAGCTAATCTTGATTGGCCGCTTTATCAGTTTGATGTCAAGAATGCCTTTCTCCATGGTGACCTCGAAGAAGAGGTATATATGGACATTCCTCCTGGTTTTGAGAATCATCAGACAGAAGGCAAAGTATGCAAGCTTCGGAAGTCATTATATGGTCTCAAACAGTCTCCAAGGGCTTGGTTTGAGAGATTCACTCAGGCTATGTTTAAATATGGCTTCAAACAAAGTCAGGCAGATCACACATTGTTTGTGAAACATTCCTCACGTGGTAAGACTACAACACTTATTGTTTATGTAGATGACATAGTTCTTACAGGCAATGATAGTGAGGAAATACCTCTGTTGAAGAAATATTTAGCTAATGAGTTTGAAATCAAAGACTTGGGAAGCTTGAAGTATTTTCTGGGAATTGAAGTTGCTCGCTCTAAGGATGGGATATTTATCTCACAGAGAAAATATGTGCTTGACCTGTTGAAGGAAACTGGGATGCTTGGCTGCAAGGCATGTGCCACTCCACTGGAACCTAATCAGAAATTGGGGGATGATGAAGGAGGAGAAGTTGTTGATAGGGGGAGCTATCAGCGATTAGTGGGTAAACTCATTTACCTATCTCACTCCCGTCCTGATATTGCTGTTGCTGTCAGTGTGGTTAGTCAGTTTATGCATGCTCCTCATCAGATTCA
The DNA here is from genome assembly GCA_030407325.1 of Camellia japonica. Taxonomy (NCBI): domain Eukaryota; kingdom Viridiplantae; phylum Streptophyta; class Magnoliopsida; order Ericales; family Theaceae; genus Camellia; species Camellia japonica. Next base: position 20,627,197 of record JAPPVO010000007.1, read on the forward strand.
CCTTGAGGCTGTCATGAGAATCTTGAGGTACTTGAAGTCTGCCCCTGGTAAGGGTCTTTATTTTTCAAAGTATGATCATCTTCGTGTGGAAGCCTATACAGATGCTGACTGGGCTGGATCAGTAACTGATAGGAGATCGACTTCAGGGTATTGCACATTTGTTGGAGGCAACCTAGTTACTTGGAGGAGTAAGAAACAGAATGTGGTTGCCAGGTCAAGCGCAGAAGCTGAGTTTAGAGCTATGGCACAAGGTGTGTGTGAACTTTTATGGATCAAGTTATTGTTGAGTGATCTAGGTATCGATCAGAAGGACTCCATGCGGTTATACTGTGATAATAAGGCCGCCATCAACATCGCTCACAATCCAGTTCAACATGACAGGACAAAACATGTTGAGATTGATCGCCACTTCATTAAGGAGAAACTCACTAGTGGTACCATTTGTACTCCTTTTGTCCAGTCTGGTGAACAACTTGCTGACATTCTCACCAAGGGGGTTGGGAATAAACCATTTCATGACATATTAGGCAAGCTGGGCATGAGAGATATCTTCGCACCAGCTTGAGGGGGAGTGTTAGCATATAATAGATTAGCCGAAAGTGTTCTTTTATTCACCGAAAGTTGCATTATATTAGTGGTTGTATTATTCTATGCCCTCAGGGCCCTTCTTGTCTCTCTTGTAAACCCTAATTTCATCTATAAATAAGGGATGATTTTATATCATACCCTAAGCTGGTTAATCAAAGCTTAGGTCAAGTGCAGAAGCTGAGTTTAGAGCTATGGCACAAGGAGTGTGTGAGCTCTTATGGATCAAGTTATTGTTGAGTAATCTCGGTATTGATCAAACGGACTCCATGCGGTTATATTGTGATAATAAGGTCGCTATCAATATTGTTCATAATCCGGTTCAACATGATAGGACAAAGCATGTTGAGATTGATCGCCACTTCATTAAGGAGAAACTCATTAGTGGCGCCATATGTACTCCCTTTGTGCAGTCTAGTGAACAATTTGCTGATATCCTCACCAAAGGAGTTGCGAGTAAGCCCTTTCTTAAGCAAGCTGGGCATGAGAGATATCTTCACACCAGCTTGAGGGGGAGTGTTAGAATAATATATTCTTATTTGGGATATTATTTTGTAATTATTCTCTGCCTTAGGGCTTCCTTGTAATTATTGATCTTCATTAATATAAATAGGGGATGATATCCTAATCATTCCCTAATCTTGATATTCTCTAAATTTATCATAGCTATGTATGTTTTCCCATTGGGTGCCTTATGTTTTAGCATGGTTTATGTGTAGGGCATGTAAAAATTTACTTTGGTTGGATGCTTGAACAGTTTTAGCCATTTATATATGTATTATTTTACTTGATAATAGTGAAATTATTATGTTCAGGAAATTGAATGCATAGGTCACCACTTCCTTAGGAATTGGGCCTGGCTGATTGCATAACAGCCTTTTATTTTATGTTTTGGGTAGGATACTAAAACTCTTCCTTCTTTTATTTTATTGTATTGTGAATTTTAGAGAGTAGCTGTTTGCAACCCAGTTATGCTGCTGGATGAGATTGACAAGACAGGTTCTGATGTTAGGGGGGATCCAGCTTCAGCTCTACTGGAGGTTCTTGATCCTGAACAAAACAGAACATTCAACGATCAGTATCCTCTTTTCTTATGGATGTGATTCTGAAAATCATCTTATTGGTCGCTCTTTGTTATGGATTGGACTATTGGTGACTCTTTTAAAAATGTATGTTCTTTTGTGTCTTTTAATTCTATATATGGGCATCATGTCTTATTTTCCAGTTATGCCATTCAAGATTTGTTTTAGAGTAAAATTTGGTTCAAGTTTAAATCCACTTCCATATGCATATTCACATGATGGAGTCTGAATATTGATTTTTTTTTTTTTTTTTTTTGGCCCCATTTTAATGAGGTATTGGTGCCTCTCAACTCAACCATTGTTATGGCCCATGATCTGGGTTTCTGGGGCTATAAGCTTTAAATCTGGCTACTGATTTTTCCGTCGGGTAATCTGTATCTAAACCTTTTTTTTTCCCCAGTTCTGTGTCCTTCCAACTGCCTATGTTACTCTATTTTTTTTTGTTAGAATTTCGTTGGATTCCCGAAATAACTTTACAGTAGAAGTTGTCTCATCTGGACAAGGTTTTAAGCATATAGAATATGTCAAGTTCTTGTTATATCAAAATCAATCTCAATATGTTCCAGTACTCCTTTTATAGATTTGATAGATATTTTAAATTGAATCAAGAATGCGAGTGAATGTTCAATGAATGAAGTACTCGTTATAGTACAATCATTACATATCCATAATGATTCCTTAATTGAAGTTACCAGCTATTTAAATGTTCCATTTGACCTTTCGAAGGTTGTTTTTGTGGCGACTGCAAATAGGGTGCAACCTATTCCTCCACCACTGTTAGACAGGATGGAGGTCATTGAACTGCCAGGATATACACCTGAAGAAAAGCTTAAAATAGCAATTCGACACCTCATCCCACGAGTTCTGGATCAGCATGGTTTGAGTTCTGAGTTCTTTCAAATTCCTGAGGTATTAAGTTTTATAATATTGGTGAAGTATAACTAGAAGAATCAAACTTGTAGCATTTTTCCATCTTGGCTTCGTGGCGCCCAGCATATGCCATTGACATATTACCATGCTTTCCATTTGTAGATTTTGTACACAATAATGTACGATTTTGGTAACTATTAGTACTTGCTAACGGTTGATCATTCTTTGATGATATAATAGATAATTGGTGAAAATTATGTAATGCTTGGTCTCATGGTTTGGAAACTGAAAGCTTCACAACAACCTTGTTTTCTTGCTTAGTATTAGAATTACCTTTCATTAATGCAGGGAAACAAGTTTGCACATTATCTAGCAGGTGTCTGAAGTAGCTATGAGCTATTTAGTTTTGATGCAAAACTGTCGAATCCCTCATTTGTTGTTGTTTTGTTAAACTCACATGCTTCAAATATGAACAGACATGGATAACCTTTCAAATGTTTAGGGGATGAAGTTTATAGTCCCTTATGCTGTGGATGAAGTTTTCTGTCTCTTATATGCTTTGGGGCCTTTTTGGATTCTGCAATGTACTGAGTACTTAAGGCTGGGTATCATGTTATGGTCATATGCACCGCCTCTTAATTTGATGAAATATCAACAGAATCCTGACATGCTGCCACTTCTTCTTCTTTTTTTTTTCTTTTTTTTTTGCAATGGATTTCTCTTTTACTGGTTTAAAGATAAAATATGAACATTTGATGGAATAACAACTAGGGTTGATAGGTTATGCCATGAGACAAAAGTTCTATTGATTGTCAACTAGGAATAACAAATATGGTCAGCAAAAAATTTTGAGACAAAAGTTCCATTGATTGTTGGTGGAAAGGTCATGCTATGATGTGATGAAAGTTTTTTTCAGTTTTTGTTTTGTTTCTTTACTATTTATATTTTTGTGGAATTTTTTCCCTTGCTTTTTATTCGTAGGATTATGATTCCTCTTATACTGGAAGGATGAAATATGTATTGTGTATGCGTTTTTTTTTCCCTGCGTGGAAATGTTCTATTGGGGTTTGTTTTAGGCACCTGGTAAGTTTTGAGGTGAAATTTGGACTGTTCTACTCACGTATGATTAATTTGGTTGCAATCACCTTATTGTGAATTTTTTCGTTGGTATATTGCCTTCTGTTATGGTGGGCTATGGTGAAAAAGTCAGTTGACTGCCGTTCCCATAGTCTCTCACATGATTACTTCTGTTGCGATAAAAGATTCTTCATTAGTTTATTCCTTTCTGTTGTGGTAGGATATGGTGAAACTCGTCATTCAGAGGTATACCAGAGAAGCTGGTGTTAGGAATCTGGAGAGGAACTTAGCTGCGTTAGCTCGTGCAGCAGCTGTAAGAGTTGCAGAGCAAGAACATCATGTACCGCTCAGCAAAGATGTGCACCGGCTTGGTTCACCACTGCTGGAGAGTGGACTTGCTGATGGAACTGAGGTGGAAATGGAAGTAATTCCGATGGGTGTTAGCAATCATGAGATATCAAATGCATTCAGAGTTCTCTCGCCTTTTATTGTGGATGAAGCTATGCTGGAAAAAGTATTAGGGGTAAGTACGTTTGTTTTACATTTTTAATCAGGATGCAGACCTTGCTTTAGTGGGGGCCTTGTGCACTGGGTCAGTCGCCCTTGTGCTCAAATTAGAAATAATTGTGGGAAACCAGGGGTACTTTGTTCAATCACAACTTGATCTATCTGGGGACGGTTTTTATACTTAGTGGTTACAATTATTAGTTTCTATTTAATTCTTAATCCACTTGAAATTGTCACACGCTTTTTTGTTCTGTTGAGTTTCTTGTAATGGCTTACGGATATGTGGTTTGGAATTTTTGTTATTGGAATGCAGCCTCCAAGATATGATGACAAAGAAACTGCAGAACGAGTCGCATCTCCTGGGGTATCTGTCGGGTTGGTTTGGACTGCTTTTGGTGGGGAAGTTCAGTTTGTCGAGGCTACAGTGATGGCGGGAAAGGGTGATCTTCATCTCACTGGCCAACTTGGTGATGTTATTAAAGAATCAGCTCAGATTGCATTAACCTGGGTAATCTATTCCTTCAAATGGTTTTGTCTTGATTCATATGCGCAAGGAATGCCCAATGAAATGCTAAATTTTCATCTTGCTCATGAATATAGTTTTAAGAGGGAGAATGGTCAAGTTTTTGCCTCAATCTGAAGGCGTGGAGGCACAATCCTTTTGATTTCAGCCTGTATATTTTCATGCATGATGTATATATAAAATAGTTGAATATATTAAAAATAATGAAGTACGAAATATGAACTTAATTTATTATATTCCTCCTCCTATATAATAATTAGTACCTGTATTAGGAGAAAAAGGCATGTTCCCTGAATGTGCAGTTGAGTCATCTGACTTCCTAATGGATATAGTTTTGTGATTTTTCCGCAAGTAAGTTTGAACTTTGAACCAATTATAAAGTTGTTTATATTCTTTTCATTCTTTTTTTCTCTCTTGCCCTTGCATGCTCTTCCTATATGAACTTTTTGAGCCAGTTATAAGGTTCCTAGAGTCAGTTGTTGTTAGCATGGTATCAGAGTAGGGAGTTTCATGTGTTTGAATCTCATTACCTACCTGAGTACTGTTTACATGCACATGTTTGCATGTTGATGCTTTAAATATTTAAGTCACACCCTCTCTAATAGCTTAACGTTTTAGAGGAGTCCGTTGTTAATAGAGGTAAGATACACCCCACTTTGGAAGGAAAAAGAAAAGTGAATCTATCGTCCTTACCTTTTACCTTGTATTTAATCTAGAATTTTAAATTTTTCATGGATTCTGCATGAGATAAAACATAATGAAACTGTAATTGATAACCTTACCGCCACATAATGATGCAGAAATGTCAAGTTCTAGGCAATTGTTTGAAATTTTTGGTCTACTGGCCTTTTTATAGTTCATGCAGATACACCTGTGCAAAAACTATAGACATCAGCAGTTGTTATTCACTGTATATTTACAGTAGCTGCTGTAAGACATCCTCCAAACCAAGATCCTGATGCTGAAACCTTTTTTTTTATTTTTTATTTAGGAGTTTATAGTTTCTTATTTGTTCTTTGACTCTAATAGACATTCCCTTGACATACAGGTTAGAGCAAGGGCAGCAGAACTTAAATTGGCTTCAGCTGAGGGAATTAATCTGCTGGAGGGCCGGGACATTCATATACATTTCCCTGCTGGGGCTGTGCCTAAGGATGGACCCTCAGCCGGTGTGACCCTCGTAACATCACTGGTTTCGCTGTTCAGTCAGAGAAGGGTAAGAGCTGATACAGCAATGACTGGAGAGATGACTCTAAGGGGTCTAGTATTACCCGTTGGTGGTGTTAAGGATAAGGTGTGCTTTTCATAACTCTCTTCCATGTTCTAGTTCTTCGTTGCTATTTATGTTAGTATCCAAGAAACAAGTAGTACTTTTAATCCTATTGTTGTTGCCTTCAACCCAGAATGATGAATTTGATTAGGTTAATTGCTTGTTTGTCAATCAAATTTCCCTCGCTTTTTGAACTTGATTTTGAGGGCATTTAAATTTTTGCCTTTTTCTCTCTGCATGATTCGACACACATGCATGTTGGACGAATCATTTCGCACGTTGTAGTGTAGGAAAACTCGTGTGAGACAAGGACAATGTTTTCCCCTTGTGATATCATTGTTGTATTTCATAGTTTATATATATAATTAAGCAATGATCAGCTGAAAAAGGGTAAGCAACAGAATTTAAAAACTTGGGAAACCATTTTTTGTTGAGTTTTTATAATCTGTTTTCTTTACCTTTTTTTTTTTTTATTTATTTATTTATTTATTTATTTTTTTAAATTTTTTATTCAAAAAATGAAAACTAGTTTGATTAAAATAAACATCAAAAAAAATATTTTCAAATCTTCAAATATTATTTTTGCCCCAAAAAAGAGAAACTATATGAAAATGATGAGTGTGTTTTATTTATTTTTATGTTTTTACCAAACTATTATTGAAAACTTAACCAAACAAGGTAATTGGCTTTGCAAAACAAATTTGCTAGCAATACACGAGAATGTACAGTATGAGGAGGAATGTCAACTTTTAAGAAGACAAAAATGTATAATTTCATATCGTGAAGTTGTGATAAGTGCTCAATTCATTCTCTTTGCATTATGGCGTAATTCGAGTACATATTAAGTAAATGTTCCAAGACTCACTTTTGACTTGCTAGTTCAAATACATGCTGTACAGGTGTTGGCAGCTCATCGATATGGTATCAAGAGAGTTATCCTTCCAGAAAGGAACTTGAAGGACTTAGTTGAAGTACCACCGCCTGTGCTTGCCAGTTTGGAGGTAATTTTGTTTCTATACATGGCTAAGTTATTTTTCCTGTGTATGAGTGTATGTGCAAACTGGAAAGTGCCGATAGTCTACACTAGTGTCACCAGAAAACTCTAATAACCCTAGTGATTTATGTTTTGGAACACATGCTTCAAACCATGGAACACTTTCATTCCAAAATAGTGAATTTAGCGATCCAAAACGATCCCAAAATATTTGTCTTTATTTTCTTAGAGTTTTCCTCAATCTAGTATAAATGAATTAAAATGTAAGGAGAATAGAGTTTTGGTAGAACAAAATATATTAAAAAAAAGGCCATAATACTCTAGAAATGTATTTTAGGAAAATTGCTCTAACAATTTCAGGCACCTTTCTAATAGTGTAATTTGTACTACATTTTAGAGCATGTGGTGTACCATTTTCCGGTTCCTGGTTATCGTACCAAAACAATCTGTGTTCCAGGTAACATAGGTCTGCACTAGTAAAGTCTCTAGCTAGTCTGCCCTGTTGCCCAGCGATATAAAGCAAAGAAAGAAAAGAAAGACAGAGAAGCTTTGGCTCAACAATGTATCAATATAGAGAAATCGAACTGGCTAACCACATTCTTAATTAGAGTCAGTGGTGATGTTAAGCTTTAAGTCTACACTTCGGTAAAAAAAAATTTAACCTCTTGATTGAGTCAGCTATACTCCATCTCTGAAAACTCAAGTAGGAAACCCTTAGTCAAAAGTTTGGTGTTGATGAGAGATAGAGAAATCTATAACCAGGGGGAATCTTAATAAGAACTTTTCAGAAACAAGAAGATGTGAACACTGAAGTATTGGCATGTCTAGTTGATGAAAGGTGGATCAATTTTGTGGATGCATTTAACGACTCAAAAAGCCATAATGACCCAAGTTTGTTTGTAATTTATTTGAACTACCTAGGTAGTTTGGATGATAAGGATGTTTTAAGATTGCAATAGGGAAATTCTATTTACACACCACTAATCCTCTCAGTACGCACCATTAACTAATTAAATTTATATTCCAATAATATCCTCAAATGAAAAGACCATTAAGGACAATATAGGGGTGTATTCTACCCATTCAAAAATTCCATATATAAAAATACAAAACACTCTTCGCACACCATCATCACTTATAGACATAAATATCCAAAATAAAACATCCAAAATAAATTGGTTTTGAAAATTTAGGATTTAAGAACATTGAAATCAATTGGTTTTGAAGATTTAGAGTTTAAGAACATTGAAATCAATTGATTTTGAAGATTTGCATACCATGGACGACACTGAGATTGTTGATTTTGAACAATGCAACAATGAAAATATGAGTTTACTACTTAGTTTTTTGGTTTTTTATCTATCTCATTTGTATAGTCGTTGAGAAAATGACTTTGTTCGTCACGTGTTCGGATAACTAGAATTGAACTTTTACACAATGTTCGTTCAAATGATTAACGTTGACCAAATTATAAATGTTCATACGTAAAAAAATTGATCATTTTAATTCCTTAAGAATTTTATTTCTCAAATTTAATTCAATTTAATAATTTAATTTGTTTTTGGTATTTTTTGTTTTTAAACAAAAAGTAGACATAGTCAACATTTACAAAAAATAAATAAATAAATAAATATTTATGTTCAACAGAATAAAAATAAACATATAAAAAATGTTCAACATAATAAGTCTGAACGAATTGAAGTTTTTAGCGTATAAATATTTTGAACATATTCAATTTGTTCAATTTTATTTTTTTGTACGATGATATTATGTTCAAACAACCAGACTTGAGTCAAACTCGAAATAGAATTGCTATGGAAGTTGAATTGGTAACCAAATCAAAAAAAGATAGGAAAAACATATCAAGGTGTGAATTAAGGGTGAGAATGACAAATCTTTAATGCCGACAATGTATTGGCGAGACGACGGCGAACTTGGAGATCTGAAACGAGGACAATGCACCGGCAATCCAACGGCTAAACTAATATCAATACATTAATTTCCTACATGGTATCAGAGCAATAGGTTAAGCTCCTAGTGTTCTTCGCCTTCTGGCGGGCGGCAACCTTTCCTTGGCCGCCCGCCGGACCTCAACCTATTCCGCTTGTGTTGCTACACATACCTTTGTTGCATTAAGAGCATCTTCTACTCTCAATTTCTTCTCTTTGAGCTCTGTCTCAGTTTGTGCTCCAACCTGAATGACAGCAACACCTCTAGACAGTTTTGCTATTCTTTCATTAAGTTTTTCCTTTTCATAATCTTGCTCTGCAACCTCTATGAGGTTTCTAATCTGGGAAACTCGTTTATTTACTGCTTCCTGAGTGCTCCATCGCCAACAATTGTCGTCGAGTCCTTGGTGAGCACAACCTTAGCAGCATGACCCAGGACTTCTTTATCTGCTTTGTCTAAGTAGCAACTCGCAGTTCTCAAATTCGACTGCCATTTTCTCACTATCTGTGACAAAGTAAGGTGAAATATATTCGCGATCGAATTGCATCCCTTCGACAACATAAAGACTGTTCTCGGCACTTTTACCCTCTTCAAGGGTCACCACACCCTTCCGACCCACTTTACTCATGGCTTCAGCTATCATATTTCCTACTTCATAGTTGTTTCCAGCACTAACTACAGCAACATCTGCTAGTTCACTGTCTTCTACCTCTTTAGACATCAGCTTAAGCTCTCCAACCAAAGCTTTTGCTGTCTTCTCAATACCTGTGTTGAGGTTGTTGAAGTTCATCGAAGAGATGGTTGTTTACGTAGCTAGTTGCCAACGGTAGATACGTCGTTGGGGATTCTGCGTTTGCCGGTGCCACTGTCTTCCGGTGCCGCTGTATATGAGAGTTTGGTGAAATGGGTGTTGTCTACGCGCTGTCTGGGCCAGCTGTGGGTATTTTCATGGTTGCTTTGGCAATATTAATATTTCTTTTCTTGGGCTCTGTTGAGGGCTTTAGCACAAAGAGCCAGCGTTGCATATAACCCACATAAGATGTGCAAACCAGCACTTGCCACTGCTTTATTCAGCACTTTGTCCTTCTTGCTTGGTGCTATCACCTCAGTTTTGTCTGGTTTCCTTGGGATGAAAATCGCAACCTATGCAAATGCAAGGACAACTTTAGAAGCAAGAAAAGGTGTTGGGAAAGCTTTTATCACTGCATTTAGATCTGGTGCAGTTATGGGCTTTCTTCTTGCTGCTAATGGACTCTTGGTCCTGTACATTACCATCAATCTCTGTAAGCTGACCAAAGGCAGTTGCTGATGCTGGGGTATATTTGAGATTTCAAAGGTTGTCGTTCAAGATGACCTCAACCACCCATGCATTGTGGGAATCAGCTGCTCTGGTTCTCTCCAATGTTCTACATTCAAATGATGACTACTATTTCAAAGTTCCATTAGTTGTTCTTGTGAAGATGTTGTACTCAGCAGAGGAGAGTACTATAACAGTGGCTCTTAATGCCCTGACTGTTCACGAATCAACCGATGCTTAGAATGCCAAACAGGCCGCTGCTGACATGTCCAAAGTATTGCAAGTTGAGCTAGAAGCAAAACAAGAAAAAGTTGAAAAGCTTTCTGAAGATAAAGGCAATGATTTGGTTTGTCTTTCAAAACAGTTTCACCACCACCTTATTTTATCATCTCGGGGATCAACCCCGATCACATTTTTACACCAAAAAAAAAAAAAAAAAAAAAAACCCTCACAAAAACAAATCAACCACAACTCACACAACAACAACCGGCCTTATTTTTTCGCTCTTCAGTGTTCTCTTCTTCTTGCCTTTGTCTTGGGCCTCCCTTGCCGGTGCTGCCTCCGTGTTTCCCACGCCGCCGAGCACGTTAACTTCCCGTTGCTCCTCAACCGTCACATATGGCGGGCCTCCAAATCTGAGCATCACGGTGGCCTTCCGCTTCAGTTCCTTGTTTTCTGCCTTCAGCCCACATATCTCTGCTCGGGCATCCTTATACATGCCCTGGAGCAGAGCCAGTTGGGCGTTTAACTGCTGCACCTCATTTGTCCTACTCTGAAGCCGGTGCGACAGGTTTGAGACCGCAGTCATGGTCTCAACACATGACTTCAGTGTGTAATAATTCGCCTCAATATCCGATTGTGCAGCCATTCTTTGCTCCACAGACAGCATCGGAAAGTTCAAAGGCGCAAAACCAGGGGCGCTTGGTCCAGGGGCGCTTGGTTGCGGTTCAAGGGCACCTGCCCGGCAATCTCTCTTGTGGCCTCGTTGAGGTCGGGAAAGAGAGTGAGACCACGGACGGAAGAGGCTATGTTCTGGGTAGCTGAACGGGAAGAAGAGGCCATATTCAGGGTTGGTTGTAGCGTGTTACAAAGTATCTCTCTCAGAAGTGTTACAGAGAGAACGAAGAGTTTTTTCAGCTGGTTTGTTATGCATCAGCGGCAGCCTCGCCTTGGTTTAAATAGGCAAGGCCGACACGCGTATCACGCGCCTCTCAACGCAAGACGACAAATCGGCGCGCCTTTTTTGATGGCTCGACTTTTGATGGCTGTCGGGCACGTCTTTTGATGGCACGCCTTTTTGATAGCACGCCTTTTGATAAGATTGGGCACGCCTTTTGAGGGTGCGACTTATCTGGGTCCGACAAGACTCTGTAAACTGTCCCGACATTGATTCCGGTTAGCTCCTATATGGGTCCGACAAGACTCTGTAAACTGTCCCGACTTTGATTCCGGTTAGCTTCTATATGGGTCCGACAAGACTCGGTAAACTGTCCCGACATTGATTCCGGTTAGCTTCTATATGGGTCCGACAAGACTCTGTAAACTGTCCCGACATTGATTCCGGTTAGCTCTTATATGGGTCCGACAAGACTCGGTAAACTGTTCCGACATTGATTTCGGTTCTCTGCTACAAAGGTTCGACACAGCCATATAGTGTCTTCTACATTGGTCCGATATGACCCCATAAACTATCTTCTACAACGGTCCAACATGACCCATAAACTGTCTTCTACATCGGTCTGCCATAACCATACGGTCTTCTACAACGGTCTGATACGACCATACAGTGTCTCTATCCACTTTTATTTTATTTTCAGTTTATTTTCCTGTTTTGTTACTCTCTCCAAACTCAAGTTGGCTAGTCTCTATCCTCCTTGAGTTTGAGGGGGGCTGTTAGTATATTATATGTAATGTATTGTTAGTGATCTAGATAGGGATGTAGTTAGTGATCTAGATAGTGGATGTAGTGGATGTCTATAATATGTAAGGATATAGATAGTGGCTCTTAGTGGTGATAGTGGCTCTTAGTGGTAATAGTGGCTCTTAGTGGCACAAATAGTAGCTCTTGTTCTCTCCTATATAAGGAGTGTAATATGGTCTTCATAAATGTGTATATTGATATCAATCAATCAATAATATCAATACATTAATTTCCTACATAAACGATGACGACAATGGAGATGTGAAACGACGAGAATGCATTGTCCGAGCGAAATCCTCTGCCAGCAATGGAGATCTTCAATGCCGACGATGGAGATCTATGGTGTTTTGAAGATGGAGGTCTTTGGTGTTATGAAGATGGAGATGTTTGGGTATGGATTGTGGTGTGTATTCAAACAGACAAATGGCGTGTTACATTAGGGTTAGTAAGACCATCTCCAATGGTTACTCAAACTTTTCATCAAATTTGAATTTGATGAAAAATGAGTCATTTTCCTGCTTCAACGGTTGTATTAAATAGATATCTGAGAGGGGAAAATCCAATGAGCAGAATGGGCCGAGTTATGTATGTGCTCAGTCGAGAAGTGTGGACCGAGCTATGTGTGCAATTAAGGGGAATTTACACCAAACAAGAGACCGGACTAAATGTGGAATGGGCCGACCTAAGGATAGTCCAAGCTAATGACACCGTTCTCTGTATACACCGAGCAATATTTAACCGAACCGCAGTTGACCGGTTGGACAACTCGAAGCTGAGCCGATTAATGGAAGTTGGTAAACGGCCTTGTGCCGAGTTATGGGTAGCACGGCAAGAGTTGCTACGTGGCCTAGTTGGTGTGCAAGGAGGAAAACCTGCCAGTTTAGTGCATCAATACCGTTTGGCGGTTTGGCCAAATGTTGTTTGGCAGTATTGATGCGTACACGTGTAAGGAATAGAGAGGGTAGTACAACCACGCGTCCAAAAAAGGACGAGTTGAGTGGTGTGCGCAGGAGCTATTTAAACTGTGCGGCGCCTCCATACAAGAGGTCTGAATTTCTGACTACCGAGAGTGCGATCTCTCTTGTCTTCTCTTTCTTTCTTTCTTTATAAGTGTGCTAATTTGACCGTCAGAGGGTTTTTCCGACAGCACACCGCCGGGTAGCTCACCATCTTTCTGTTCTCAGGTTAAGCGACGCTACTTGAAGCTTCGACACGAGGAGTATGGAGAGTGTCGAATATTTCCTCCCAGTACAATTGGTGTCGTCTGTGGGAATCCGACAGACAAAACCTTGAACTTCAGCTAAAGTTCACACTCTATGATGGAAAGACCGATCTGTACATACACGTAAGTCACTTTCGGCAGGTTATGGTTGGGCACAGGTGAAACGATGCACTCATGTGCCTTATTTTTCCATCGAGTTTGGGCGAGTTGGGCCTGAAATGGTTCGAGAGGTTGGCGAAGGAAAGTATTAAGAGGTGGCAGCAATTGGCAGATGCATTCGTGACACGATTCAAGACCAACACCAAAACACCCAAAGAAGTCAACCACCTTTTGGGAATCAAGATGGAAACAAGCGACTCCTTGAAGGCGTACAATGCCAAGTATTGGGAAACATTCAACGAAGTTCTCGATTGCCCGACGAACCTAGCAATCACTCAATACAAGCACGGTCTTCTAGTTGGACATAGACTCAGAGACTCGCTTAGCCTGAACCAACCGACGACCATGAAGTTGCTTATGCAACGCATCAACGAACACATCCGAGTTGAAGATGATGCGGCCACAGCTACCGTCAAGGCAAATCCAATAGTGGCAGACAAGAGTTGCGGGAAAAGTCAATGCAGTCGAACAAGAGGTTGGTCGTGCAAACAACCATGGGAGAGATCTACGGAGTTCAGTTTTGGAAGACGTCAGTAAGAAGGCCGAGGAAAAGGGGCATAAAACTCGCAAAATATAAATGACTGATCTATTTTCAGAATGTCGAACTCTGCTAATCTAAAGTTTTTGTTCTTAGTTTTATTCTTGTAACCCTTCTTGCTATTGGGCAATGAAACAAGTAAGTCATATTCTGAAAATTGTTGTATTTCTGCCTTGCCAAGCAGATTTAGCGCAGTCCAAGGAGCAATTGCCAATCATTTTAACAGAAAGATCAGAATTCCTTGCCAGGCTGATTTGTTTGGCAAGATGAAAGTCGGTGTTTTTTTAACTTTGAAATTCCTTGCGGGCGGATTTTGCTCGGCAAGAAGTTTGTTGATAGTTTTGATCAACTTTAGAATTCCTTGCCGAGATGATTTTACTCGCCAAGAAGTCTTGTCGAGTTGATTTTGCTTGCCGAGAAGTAAGTTGCCGAGCTGATTTTGCTCGCCAAATTTTGAAGTTTCTTGCCAAGTTGATTTTGCTCGCCGAGATGTAAGTTGCCGATCTGATTTTGCTCGCCAAGAAGCAAGTTGCTGAGCTGACCTTGCTTGCCAACCTTGGAGTTGCTTATCGAGCTGATTTTACTCGCCAAGAAAGCAAGTTACCGAGCTGACCTTGCTCGCCAATCTTGGAATTCCTTGTTGAGATGATGTTGCTCTCCAAGAAAGCAAGTTGCCGAGCTGACTTTGCTCGCCAACTTTGGAATACCTTGCCGAGCTGACCTTGCTCACTGACTTTGAAGTTCCTTGCCGAGCTGATTTTGTTCGCCAAGAAGCAAGTTGCTGAACTGACCTTACTCACCCATTTTGGAGTTCCTTGTCGAGCTGATTTTGCTCGCCAAGAAGCAAGTGGTCGAGCTGACCTTGCTCGCCAACTTTGAAGTTCCTTGCCGAGCTGATTTTGCTTGCCAAGAAGCAAGTTGTCGAGTTGACCTTTGCTCGCCCACCTTGAAGTTCCTTGCGAGCTAATTTTACTCGCCAAGAAGCAAGTCGCCAAGTTGACCTTGCTGGCCAATCTTGGAGTTCCTTGTCGAGCTGATTTTGCTCGCCAAGATGCAAGTTGTCGAGCTGACCTTGCTCGCCAACTTTGGAGTTCCTTGCCGAGCTGATTTTGAAGCAAGTCGCCAAACTGACTTGCCTTTGTCGAGCTGATTTTGCTTGCCAACTTTGGAGTTCCTTGCCGAGCTGATTTTGAAGCAAGTCGCCGAATTGACTTGCCCTTGTTAAGCTGATTTTGCTCGCTAACTTTGGAGTTCCTTGCCGAGCTGATTTTGCTCGCTGAAAAGTAAATCGCCGAGCTAAGCTGGTTAAGTGGTTAACACAAAAGCCGAAGAACATTTTGAAAAATTTGAGCTATGAAGATTTGTGCAGCAGTGCAGCGCAGGCCCCGAAAACAAGTGATGAAACTTGACCGAGTTATCATGAAGCTTGATGACAAACCGAGCTGAACTGAAGATTATATAAGAATAAAGTAATCCTAATCAGGTTGCAACCGATGAGATTAAGGGGCAATTGAGAGGGGAAAATCCAATGAGCAGAATGGGCCGAGTTATGAATGTGCTCGGTCGAGAAGTGTGGACCGAGCTATGTGTGCAATTGAGGGGAATTTACACGAACAAGGAACCGGACTACATGTGGAATGGGCTGACCTAAGGATAGTCCGAGCTAATGATACCGTCCTCTATATAGACCGAGCAATATTTGGCCGAACCGCGGTGACCGGTTGGATAACTCGGAGCTAAGCCGATTGATGGAAGTTGGTAAGCGGCCTTGTGCCGGGTTATTTGTAGCACGGCAGGAGTCGCTACGTGGCCAAATTGGAGTGCGAGGAGAAAAATCCGCCAGTAGTTACGCGTCAATACCATTTGGCGATTTGGCCAAATGTTATTTGGCAGTATTGACGCGTACACGTGTAAGGAATGGAGAGGGCAGTACAACTACGCGTCCAGAAAAGGACGAGTAGAGTGGTGCGCGCAAGAGCTATTTAAACTGTGCGGCGCCTCCATACAAGAGGTCTGAATTTCTGACTACCGAGAGCGCGATCTCTCTTTTGTCTTCTCTCTCTTTCTTTCTTTATAAGTGTGCTAATTTGACCGTTAGAGGGTTTTTTCGGCAGCACACCACCGGGTAGCTCACCATCTTTCTATTCTCAAGTTAAGCGACGTTACTTGAAGCTTGGACACGAGAAGTACGGAGAGTGTCGAATATTTCCTCCCAATACAATTGGTACCGTTTGTGGGAATCCGACAGACAAAACCTTGAACTTCAGCTAAAGTTCACGCTCTATGATGGAAAGACCGATCCGTACATGCACGTAAGTCATTTTCGGCAAGTTATGGCTGGGCACAGGCGAAACGATGCGCTCATGGCCTTATTTTTCCATCGAGTTTGGGCGAGTTGAGCCTGAAATGGTTCGAGAGGTTGTCGGAGGAAAGCATTAAGAGGTGGCAGCAATTGGCGGAGGCATTCGTGACACGATTCAAGACCAGCACCAAAACACCCAAAGAAGTCAACCACCTTTTGGGAATCAAGATGGAAACAAGCAACTCCTTGAAGGCATACAACATTCAACGAAGTTCTCGATTGTCCGACGAACCTAGCAATCACTCAATACAAGCACGGTCTTCCAGTTCGACATAGACTCAGAGACTCGCTTAGCATGAACCAACCGACGACCATGGAGTTGCTTATGCAACGCATCAACGAACACATCCGAGTTGAAGATGACGTGGCCACAGCTACCGTCAAGGCAAATCCAATAGTGGCAGACAAAAAAGTTGCGGGAAAAGTCAATGCAGTCGAACAAGAGGATGGTCGTGCAAACAACCATGGGAGAGATCTATGGAGTTCAGTTTTGGAAGACGTCAGTAAGAAGGCCGAGGAAAAGGGGCATAAAACTAGCAAAATATAAATGGCCGATCTATTTCCAGAATGTCAAACTCTGCCAATCTAAAGCTTAGTTCTTAGTTCTATTCTTGTTAACCCTTCTTGCTATTGGCGCAATGAAACAAGTAAACCATATTCTTGAAAATTGTTGTATTTCTGCCTTGCCAAGCAGATTTAGCGCGGTCCAAGGAGCAATTGACAATCATTTTAACAGAAAGATCAGAATTCCTTGCCAAGCTGATTTTGTTTGGCAAGATGAAAGTTGGTGTTTTGTTCAAATTTGAAATTCCTTGCCGGGCGGATTTTGCTCAGCAAGAAGTTTGTTGATAGTTTTGATCAACTTTAATTCCTTGCCGAGATGATTTTACTCGCCAAGAAGTCTTGCCGAGTTGATTTTGCTTGTCGAGATGTAAGTTGCCGAGCTGATTTTGCTCGCCAAGAAGCAAGTTGCTGAGCTGACCTTGCTTGCCAACCTTGGAGTTGCTTACCGAGCTGATTTTGCTCGCCAAGAAAGCAAGTTGGCGAGCTGACCTTGCTCGCTAACCTTGAATTCCTTGCTGAGATGATGTTGCTCGCCAAGAAAGCAAGTTGCCGAGCTGACTTTGCTCGCCAACTTTGGAATTCCTTGCCGAGTTGACCTTGCTCGCCGACTTTGAAGTTCCTTACCGAGCTGATTTTGCTCTCCAAGAAGCAAGTTGCCGAGCTGACCTTACTCACCCACTTTGGAGTTCCTTGCCGAGCTGATTTTTGCTCGCCAAGAAGCAAGTGGTTGAGCTGACCTTGTTCGCTAACTTTGGAGTTCCTTGTTGAGCTGATTTTGCTTGCCAAGAAGCAAGTTGTCGAGTTGACCTTTGCTCGCCAACCTTGAAGTTCCTTGCCGAGCTGATTTTACTCGCCAAGAAGCAAGTCGCCGAGTTGACTTTACTCGCCAATCTTGGAGTTCCTTGTCGAGCTGATTTTGTTCGCCAAGATGCAAGTTGTCGAGCTGACCTTACTCGCCAACTTTGGAGTTCCTTGCCAAGCTAATTTTGTTCGCCGAGAAGTAAATCGCCAAGCTAAGCTGGTTAAGTGGTTAACACGAAAGCCGAAGAACATTTTAAAAAATTTGAGCTATCAAGATTTGTGCAGTAGTGCAGCACGGGCCTCGAAAACAAGTGATGAAACTTGACCGAGCTATCATGAAGCTTGATGACAAACCTAGCTGAACTGAAGATTATATAAGAATAAAGTAATCCCAATCAGGTTGCAACCGATGGAATTAAGGGGGCAATTGAGAGGGGAAAATCCAATGAGTAGAATGGGCCGAGTTATGTATGTGCTCGGTCGAGAAGTGTGGACCGAGCTATGTGTGCAATTGAGGGGAATTTACACCGAACAAGGGACCGGACTACATGTGGAATGGGCTGACCTGAGGATAGTCCGAGCTAATGACACCGTCCTCTGTATAGACCGAGCAATATTTGGCCGAATCGCGGTTGACCTGTTGGATAACTCGGAGCTAAGCCGATTGATGGAAGTTGGTAAACGGCCTTGTGCCGGGTTATGGGTAGCACGGCAGGAGTCGCTACGTGGCCCAATTGGAGTGCGAGGAGGAAAATCCACCAGTAGTTACACGTCAATACCGTTTGGCGGTTTGGCCAAATGTTATTTGGCAGTATTGACGCGTACACGTGTAAGGAATAGAGAGGGCAGTACAACCACGCGTCCAGAAAAGGACGAGTAGAGTGGTGTGCATAGGAGCTATTTAAACTGTGCGGCGCCTCCATACAAGAGGTCTGAATTTCTGGCTACCGAGAGCACGATCTCTTTTTTGTCTTCTCCCTCTTTCTTTCTTTATAAGTGTGCTAACTTGACTATCGGAGGGTTTTTTCAGCAGCGCACCGCCGGGTAGCTCACCATCTTTCTGTTCTCAGGTTAAGCGACGTTACTTGAAGCTTGGACACGAGGAGTACGGAGAGCGTTGAATATTTCCTCCCCGTATAGTATCAAATTGAGGATTTCACTTTTCTTTCATCAAACTGAGGACCAATGTGTCTTTCATCAAATCACTGTTCATTGCCGTTGCCGGATGTCCCCCGGGATATCCTCCCAGTCGTCCCCTCGGATGACCACCTTAAGGCAAAAATCTGTGAAAAAATTATATTGGCCGGTTGTCCGCCTGGTCGACTAGTAGTTTGATGAAAAGCTAAATCTTTCCGTTGGAGCACTTGATATCAAAACAAGTTTTTACTCAAATTTTTACTCACATTTGGTGAAAAAATTGATACACCGCTGGAGATGCTCTAATGGAAAGTTAAGGTGTAAACTAAAATATTTTCAAACTCTAAAAATTATTATATGTGTGTACTAAGTAATGATGTATACTGAGAGGATTAGTGGTGTGTAAATAGAATTACCCATTGCAATATGATGTGCGAAGATGAATCTAGGATCAAAGAATGTGGCTGTAGAAAGCTATGAACTATGGACATAGATATGGGATACAGATATGACATGATACGAATATAGAAATATGACAATTTAAAATAATAAAAAAAAAAGGACTATGGATATGGCAAGGGTACGTTGAATTTTTTTTTTTTTAATATTATATTATGCACGATCTCAAAGAATAATGAGAAACTATTATTTTAAGAATTAGATATCAGTTTTTAAGAATCAATAGTTAAACTTTTCTAGTGGATACTTTAATTTGAAAAAATCTAAAAAAGTAGAGTATTACTTTAATCTCATTATTTTTTTCTTTGGTATGAAATAATATATATATATATATTCTTGTATTTATTCTAACAATTGTATTATAATAACATGCAAAAATTATTACAATTTCTCTTTCAAGGTAGTTTGGATGTGACCTAAAGTGTGTGAAAAGTATACGATACTTCTCAAAATTAACATCTAAGTATCGGATATGTTAAAAAAGTATTGAGTATCAATATTTGATACAGATATGATCCAGGCGTGACTGCTTTTAAGATGTATCTGTGC
Source organism: Camellia japonica (assembly GCA_030407325.1). NCBI lineage: Eukaryota > Viridiplantae > Streptophyta > Magnoliopsida > Ericales > Theaceae > Camellia > Camellia japonica. The sequence continues at coordinate 20,647,064 of JAPPVO010000007.1, forward strand.
TACATAGGTAATGAATAATCTGGTTAGTCAACACAACTAACTTTAGGCACAATTGAAGTATGACATGACCTAGATTTCGCTGCTCATATTTTGGTGTTCTTGCTCTGTTTTTGTTAACCACTATGATTGTTGGTCCGATCTTGACAATAGCTCTATGCAACAGATACTACCTGCTAAGCGGATGGAAGACGTGCTGGAACAGGCTTTTGAAGGGGGTTGTCCTTGGAGACAGCACTCGAAGTTATGACACTGCCTCAAACCATTGTTTACCTCACAAGCATGTTGTGATTGAATTTGTTTTAACTAGCCGCCATGAGTTTAGGCGTGCTGATTCGTGTTTACTCAGCAGCCGAAGGTGGCAATCGGAGGAGGACACTAATGAAACTTCCAAAGAGTGGGAGTGCAGGGGACCCAATCATTTACATCTCTTGGGATTTTGTTGGAAATTATTGTTATGTATTATTATTCTTTACGCTTGGCAAAGATGTATTTGGATATATTTATGAGGGGCAAGCAAATACTCTCTCTCTCATCATCATCATCATCACAATTGATAAGCTACAGTGTATAATGAGTTTTTAATTGAGCAATGGAATGTTTGCTGGTTGATGCTCAAGATTTTCAACATAGTGAATTATTATTATGTGAACCAGGACTTTAGGCTTTTCTCCTAATTTTCAAATTTTGTAGTTTGGAAGAATCATGAGACTTGTACATTGTGTTTAGATTATAAATGTAGATAGAAATTTAAAAAGAAAAAGAGAAATGTACAAATCTATCACCATGTTTAAGATGAATGTAAGGGATGACAAAAATATTTAATTGATTTAATGAGTAGTAGTAGTAGTAGTAGTAAGGGTTTACACCAAAACTGAAAATTATTTTTTTATGTACTCGGCTTGATAAAACCGATATTCAGTGACTATACTCAAGTTTGTCATATTAAAACTCTTTTTAAAATTCACATAATCTAAACATTAAAGATAATAACGTACATTATAACCAAGCTTACTAATTCAAGTCCAATAATCACTCCATTACTATTAATGGATATTAAATTCATCTCTTATGAAATTGAATTTAAGATCTCACAGTACACAACCATTAGAATTAAAACAATAATAAAAAAAATTAGTGTTAAAAATAACCAAGACCTCATACTCACTAGAAATATATATATATATATATAAAAGACAATCACTAGGAATAAAAATATTATGTTAAAAATAATCAAGATCTCGCACTCCCACCAAAAGAAGGGTGTCACACAATCACTAGAAATAAAATAAATAAATTAAAAAAAGAAAAAGAATGCTGTGTTAAAAATGACCAAGACCTCACACGTGTCACAGAATCACTAGAAATTAAAAAATTAAAAATTAAAACTTTCCAATTATCAGAGCCAAGTTTCGATCTTGGACAGAATCACTAAAAATTAAAAAATTAAAAATTAAAACTAAAAAATTAAAAATTTCCAATTATCAGAGCCAAGTTTCGATCTTGGGACCTGTGGGTTATGGGCCCACCACGCTTCCGCTGCGCCACTCTGATTTGTTTGATATAAGATTTCGAAAACAAATATATATACAACTATGAAAAATACAGTCCAATATGAGATCAAATGAAAGAAGGCACACACCTTGTTTGACATGTGAGTGTTTTAGTCAAAAAGTTATTAAAAAAATCAAAAAACCTATAATCTATACCAAAAAGTTAAAAATTCTCTTTTTTCTCTATTTTTTGCACATCTTTTCGTAAAAAATCAAAAAGTCATTCCAAACATACTAATTTTTTTTACTTCATATTTTAGCCAAAAAGTTACTAAAATAGTTTGTTCCCAAACGAGGCCAAATAAAATTCGGGAGTTAGAATTTGCAACTGGCACACATTTAACTAAAGCTTAGTGCAGTAATTCAAATTTGCATAAAAATTGTTATATATTTTGAATTGTTTGGCATAACTTCTTTCAAGTTAAAAGTTGATAATTAAAAAATAAAAGTTAAAAGGTAATTTCCGTTCAACTTTCAATAATCAAATTTTTTAAAACTAGTTTAAATTGTTTTTGATTTATAAGTAGTTACAAAAAGACACTTTTAATGTAGAATCTAAATCTAAAAAAAAAAAAAAAGTTATGAACGATTTCATAAGCTGTACCAAACAAGTTCTTGGTATAATTTTACGGCATGTTATAATTAAATTATCATTTTGAATTCCTTGGCACGATTTATTGTTGGTTGAAGAGGGTGATTAAATTAATTATCAGTGGAAAATTTTCATCTCGTGTTTGATCACACAATTTGGTAATGGGATAAAGAGGCCGGATTGGAGGCTATATCTCACAAATTAGAGATAGCTTAATCCCAAGAGAAAAGTAGAATAGTGTGGGGATTGAATGGGATATGCATAAAAACTTACGGACATAATTACTAAACATACATTAATACCATTTCAATTCCATCCCTCCCAAACATGGGATAAGAAAAGGATATTGAAGGGATCTATAGAGAGAGAAGCTGCACTGTTCTCAATTTGTGAAAATAGTACAACATTAGTGCTATCCGACCAATTGTTGCTCATTGGTGGCACTTCAATGATTATTTCAAAGATGGTGTTTCAAAAATAAAGAATGAATTGAGGCATACATTTCCTTCAAAGAGTGGTCTCCATTATAAATGATTGATAGCTTGTCCTAGTTAATTTGGTTGGGTTGGACCCATTATGCTAACCTGATTGAGTTAGATCCAAAACTATTCTTATGGGTAAATTTATCCCTCACCATATGATTATTGAATTTAGGATAGGATTTAGCTTCTCTCATATTGAGAATTTAATTTGAGAGAGTATTTGAGCTAAGTAGTAGGAGTGAGCATGGTCCGAATTGAGGTAAAATCAGAACCAATCTGTTATTTACGGTTTCTGAAAATTTGAAACTTATTCAATCCGTTTAAATCGTGGAACCAATCCAAACCAATCCATTTAAACACGAAATTGAATCGGTTTAAGATTACGGATTCACATAATTAAATAACAAAAAAAATATTGAATATTTTAATTTCATAAAAATATAAACATAACACCAAACAAAAGTAATAAACAAAAGCAACAAACAAAAGCAATAAAATTGGATACACATTATACAAAGCAGAGTTCTCCTCTGTATTAAAACTAAACATAGCATCAAACAAAAAAAATAATAATTTAAACAAACAAAAGTAACAAAGCTTCATGAACAGAAGTAATAAACAAACAGAAGCAAAGCAGCAGCAGCAACAACAAACAATCGATTTGAGAGTGTAGAGTTCATTGAATATCTCTGATCTGAGATTAAATCCACCGATCTAGTATGAAATCCACAAAAAAGTAACAGAGTGTTAGAGAGAGAGCTCACACAGAGAGAGAGAGAGAGAGAGAGAGAGACCAAGCCACTATAGATCTAATTTGAGATAGAAACCCACCGATCTGATCTGAGATGAAATCACAAGAATAGAAAGAGAGAGAGAACTCAGTTTGAGAAAGAGAAGAGAGGGAGCTTACTGAGTTTGAGAAGAAAGAAACCAACAAAAACAATGTCACCAAGATAGAGCGAGAGAGCTCACCAAAAGATAGAGAGAGAGAAAGAGAGATAGAGAAAGAGACCAAGCTGCTACTGATCTGATCTGAGATGGAAATCCACCGATCTGATCTAAGATGAAATCATCAGAGAGAGAAGAGAGAGAGAGTATCGAGAGAGAGATGAGAGTGTGAGACATAGTGGTGTGTGATATGTTGAATTATGGTTAGGGTTTAGCTTTTATATGGAATAAGAATATTATGTGGGAGTGTCTATTGTATGAATATAGACTATTTGTATACGATCTAAAACCGATTCGTGGCTTACAAATTTTTAAATTTCTAATCCGGAACCGAACTACGGATTAAAAAAATCAATCCAAACCTACCAGATTGGACTGGACCGGATCAGATTACGAATTATATGGATTTCTTGCTCAACCTTACTTAGTAGGCCCATTGTAAGCCCAATCTTGATGATCCAAACCGTTCACTTTTTAAAACTTATTGAGAAAAATACTCATGTAAAAAATCAAGATAATTGAATTTCAATAACTATATATTTGAATCACATTTGTCTTTAAAAAATAAATGGTTATTCTTGAAATTCTATTCGTTGTCCATTTTTTTAAAAATAAATGTGATTCAAACATATTGCTATCGAAATCTAATCATTTTGATCTTTTACATAAATATTCTTCTCAGCGAGTACTAAAAAGTGAACGGTTTGAATTACTGAAATTGGGCTCATACTAGGCCTACTAAATTCAAACACTCTCTAAGTTGGATCCCCAATTCGAGAAAAGCCAAACCCTTTCAGATATATCTTTAATCAACCAAGTATGGATTTGTATGACATACAATCTTGTCTAAAATCTTAGGAGATTTGGTCAAATTCCCGTCATAATAAAACTTTAACACATTAAGGACAAGTAAAAAATTTTTTTTAAAAAAGTCTAACACATATCACTATTATCAAAATATAAAATTTTAAAATAATATAACTTTTGAAGTAGATGTCAGTTTTTAGTAAAATTAGTATTTTTAGAATCCTCTCATCAAGATCTATAAAATAAGATCCATGTTGATTTCATAATTCTTTAAAAAAAAAAAAAATATTGCCGTCAAAATTGGTATAAACAATAATAATATGTTATTCTGTCTCACAGTAACATGTTACTCTGACAATATTGTCCAAGAAAAAAAAAAAAATTTTATTTTGTCCTTACTGAATTATGTATTTTCTCCTTAAAGATTTATGAAACAAAATAAATTGAGTTGTTATTTTTATCAAATAAATGTCCAATGGAGGGGTCGTAAAATGTTTCCATAGTTTGGCCATTTCCTTCATTGTTTTTCCTTTTTAGCCCTAAAATTTGGAACCCGAATATTAATTTCAAAACTAATATCAATACTTATCACAATCAACATATACATTTCTACAAGACAAAGCTTAATAGTTGGACCACCAAGACATGTTATGAGGATTTGCTACCTTTATTCTACAAATCTAATGTCTCTTTTTGTGATCTAATATTCTAACCCAAGTTTCTCTATGAATCCAAACACTTGTATTTGTACCCAAAACTTGGAGAGAAAAAAAATTGTGCATACTGTTAGGGTACAAAGCATATAGCATTTCAAAAAAAAAAAAGAAAAGAAAGTAGATGATGAGCACATCGAACCAAGGCATCCAAAGAGAATATAGAACATATGATATATATAACATTTACATTTATTTTAAAGCATCTTATTATTCTTCTGTTTTTGGTACAAAGTAGAATGGGTATTCTAAATTGAAAACTCATAATTTGTCAATAAACATTTTTTCTCTTGATAATTGTTGATTACTTTTTTGTTTTCCCCTTCTTCTCTAGTTTAACAAGAGGTTGGCCATAATGCTACAACAAAAATAGCCAATCTGTTTGGTTTTATTTTTAAAATCTACTTTTTGAAAAATACTCAAAACTAGTTTAATAAAACAAAAATATATATATGATTAAGGGGTTGGCTTGGTAGTTAAGACACTGTCTTACCAAACCTATTCCCTTTCTTCCCTTGACATAAATTTTTTTTTTTAAAAAATATATATTTTTTTAATTTTTGAAAATTATTTTCACAAAAAAAAAAAGAAAGAAGAGGAAAACAATATAAAATGATGAGTGTTTTTGAAATTTTCCTTGTCTTTTAATCAAATTAATTTTTACAATTTTATCAAAAAACATATACAAGAACACGTTCTATACCATTGATGTGTAAGAAAGATAATTGACTAATAATTAGAGAATATATAAGAGAAAGAGAGAGAGAGTTGCCTTAAATATTTTAATTGATTCTCACATTCTTAATTATCAAAAATAATCTAACTTTTGAATTAAGATAGCAAACCCATTTTAAAATTGAAAATGTGAATGATTCCCCCAAAATAGTAATATTACGCACATAGGAAATATAATCTAAAAATTACCCACATATATATATATACATATATATGGATGAGAATTACACTTTAGTAAAGAAAAAAGAAAGCAAAAAAAATAAATAAAATTGGGTCTGTTTGGGTTAATTTAAAAATTTTCCTTTTTTTTTCAAATTAATCAAAATATTTTTTTTAAAAAAAAAATTATATAAAACGTGTGAAGAAAGAAAGATAGTGGTGAGTAAGATGTGATATGCAGAAGATAACACTATAAAAACAAACAAACTTGATAGAGATAACAAGAACAACACACACACACACACACACTCTCTCTCTCTCTCTCTCTCTCTCTCTCTCTCTCTCTCTCTCTGTATGAATATGGGAATAAAAGAATTTGAATTTGCAGGCAAGAAACTAGTGATTCACGAGTTCGACGACGTGTACGACTCAGTCACAGGGCGAGCACTCACCGGGTCATGGACATGGGACTCAGCAATAGTACTATCTCATTGGATGATCACTCAGGGTCGACTCGACTTCGACTTCGCCGGAAAAACAGTTCTCGAGCTCGGCGCCGGAACCGGCCTTCCCGGCCTGACGGCGGCGGCGCTGGGAGCGAGCCGAGTCATTCTCACCGATGTCGAGCCGCTGCTTCCTGTGCTGAGGAAGAACGTGGAAGCTAACGGACTGGGAGACCGAGTCGAGGTGAGTCGACTCGTGTGGGGATCGGAGGAGGAGTTGGGGGATGAGGTGGCGGTGGTGGATCTGGTGGTGATGTCGGACGTGTTTTTCGATGCGGAGGAGGCGGTGGCGCTGGGGAGGACGTTGAGGAGGGTTTGTGGGGAGGGGACGAAGGTATGGGGGGCGAGTGAGGTGAGGCCGTGGAGTGGGGATTGTGTGAATGAGTTGGTGAGTCAAGGGTTTGAGGTTGCTGAGTTTCCGAGTCAGTTCAGTGGGAGTTCGGACGAGTTTGCTGTTTTTCAACTCGTTTGTTCGAGATATACAACAAGGCCTCCAGAAGTGTGTGAGTCGAGCCAGTCTCAATAATGTAATTTGATGGGCGGAAAATCTGTTTTGTAATTATTTTTCCTAATCAACCCCCACCCCCCCCGCCACATCATCCAATACTCATATGATAATTCAAATTACAAACCATTTTATATTTGTTTTGTGGTTGACCCTGTAATTAATTTTTAAATGAGTACAAACTAACAGAATTCATATATACAATTTTTTTTTGAGGGCCGCTATTTATCTCTACTTTTTACTTTGATCATCCACTTCTTTGAATCTCCACCCAACAAAATGAAACTCCTTCATTTTCTCTTTGAATACCCACCTTAATACCAACTATATCCCTAATCTCAAATTCAAATCCAAACCCTAGCTCCATTCCCTACCAACTCCGACAACCACGGTCACTGGGGCTCACCTTCACTACTGCATCGCCGGCCATCACCACTATCACTATACAGCAATCACCACCATCTCAACTACCACTTTCGCAGCCACTCGTTGCTGCAGCTACAACCACAGCTACCGCCTTTTCTACATCTCCTCCTTCATCTTCTTCTCTCTCTCTCTTTTTCTCTCTCGTTCGATCTCACTCGATCTCTCTTTGATTCAAATCTGCGGAAGAAGAAGATGAAGAAAATGAACTAGGGCTGCGATAGTGGAGTAGGGACTAAGGGTGCTTGTTGGTAGAGGCGGTGGCTAGTTGCGACGGAGGAAGTGGTGGTTTCGGCGATGAAAGGTGGTCGGAGATGGTAGTAAGAGGTGATTAAGGTTGAGGTTAGGATTAGGGTTTAAAAAATTAAGGTTCGAAGATTACGAATGAGGGTAAAAGTGAAATTATAAGTAGGGGCAAAATTTAAAAAAAATGAAGTGGAAGTTCTAAGGAGGAAGGTAAGAGCTAATAGAAATGTTCTTTTCTTTATATATATATATATATAAAATGATGTCAAATTTTAATTTTTATTATTTCAAAATATTACTCGATGTTTGCTAAATTTAGAAAAATAAAACATTAGTTTTGTATTGATGTTTAAGATTATTCACAAGGCCTTTCACCTTTCTATTTACCATTTTTACAAAATAAAATATCTTAATTATTGATCACTTATGATAAATTTATTAATATTGTTATCAATGCCAAATGCTCATTCTACAAACACAACATATTTAAGAAGTCTTCAATTTTTTTCATTGTCAAAACAATAGACCAACAAGTGAAAAAAATTTACTCACAACTTACAAATAAATAAATTCAGTCAATAAAACCTATTGTAGTAATTATCTCAAAGTTTTAAATATAGAATGATATAAATGCTCCTCTCATTTAAATAAATAAGCACATTATAAAATGTTACCTTCATATATTACCATCTATAAATACTCCTGATTAATTCTTTGCTCGAAAACAATCATTAAAAAAATAATAAACGAATATCTTTTTTATTTTCGAGTTCAATTTTGTTCACACGTTAGGATTGAACAAAACACTTCCCCCGGACTCGTCCATAGAGAGACCCAAGAGTGAAATGTTACGTGAACAATACATGGAACACTCAAATCCTAAATTTCAACACCATTTACTAATTTAACCCAGGGACGTACAACCAATCGAGACGAGAAATAAATAGATAGATAAACAAACAAACAAAAAAAAGTCGTCGATAAAGCTATGGACTCCCGATCAAACAAAATGAACAATCCAAAACAACCTAATTTTCATTCAACACCAGTATCACACATTGATATTCCTACCGAGTCTGCACAGCCACTAGGGTTGCAATAGTTACACCCAAAAACCACCTATTAACATTTTGTCATCGTCTGTCTATCTATCTATCTATCTAATAATAATTAATGAAAGAGTATTCTTACATGTCACGAAGAGCTGAAAGGGCAAGGATGATTTTTCACTGGCCTGCTGTACAAAAAATTCAGTCAGTATTATTAGCTCTCTGTGAATAATGGGTTTTCCCCACACTAATAAAGCAACCAGCTCGGCTTCCTAATAACCAAACCCTTCCCACAAAACCATGCCATGTAATGCTCTTTCCCACTAAATAAAATTCATCCTCTTCGAAACAATATTAACTCCAAGATGATAAAAATGGGGCTTTCCTTTCTTTTCTCAGCTCTAGATGTGCCACCAGTGTCTGCCTCATGTCCCATAAGCCTTTTTTGCCAAACTCAAAACTACCTGATTCCAATATCATTCAGAATCATCTTTTAAATTTCAGGTCATTAACACACTGCATAGGCTTTCAATTATTGGCAAACCCTCTTAGTATCTCAAGGCATAATAATGGGCACAAGTGAACGGCACAAATCAAGTTGCTGGATGCAAAGACTACAAACCGCCATGGATACAAGTCCGATGACCACTCAACCGTGGTAGTGAAGTTTCTGATTTTGGGAGCTCTGGCCCTGCTGCTGCTGCTGTTGTGTAGCTTGCAAGTTTATTGGCTGTGTATTGTAGTGGGCAAAGGGCTGGGAGTAGAGAGGACTCATCAAACCCTGCAAAGAAGCAAAAATCTTATAATTGATTCCAGCAAATGGAGAACATTACCACCCGATAAAACAAAACAAGACTACAAACCAACAAGGAGAAAGGAAGCAAAAAGCATGCACAAGAGAAGTCCTCCTGGCCTTGCGAAACACTGATAGAAAACGGTGGGGGACCAAAATTATACAGACCAAGATACACATCATGTGGTGCATGCTTCCCACATCTGGACACTATGGTAATTTTATCTACATTATTTATCCACAAAAACAGCAAACAGGAAAAGAACCTGAGACTGAATTGAGTTGGCATTGGCCACACCGAAGTGGCTCTGGGAAGCATCGTCCTGGGATGGGTCATTGAATCCAACTTGTGTAAACAGACCCTGGGACCCATGAGCCATGTAATCCTGTTACAAACAATTGAATAGATTGAGACGCAAGGAAAAAAAAAAAAAAACCGAGAGAGAAAACCTCTGTGGGACAAAAAGAAAAAAAAAACAATATAATATAACCATAACTTGTGTGCTCTTAAATAAGTAATACCCAGGATCAGAGTATACTCTTTTGCTTTTATCTGGTCCTTTGAATTGTTGTATCACCTTGGTTTCTTTTCCAATTTTTAATCAGAGTCAAAGAAGAAGAAAAAAAAAACTTGACAAAAAATATTAAATAAATGGACAAACCTGAGACATGAAATCATTTCCTGAACCAAAGCGAGAATATCCAGCCTGAGAATTCTGGTTTAGAAAGCTTCCTGGGAACCCAGCCTGTGCTCCTTGTGTAACATAATCAACAGCATACCCACTCTGTGAAGCCTGCAGTGCAAGGCAGTAACATGTCAACATTTGAAATTGTTGAACTCGTCATTCAACAAACAACGCAATATACTTGCCAAATGGGTCATTGCAGAAAGTTCTATCAGCAAGCCCAAAAAAAACAAAAACAAATTATGCACTTATATATATATACAAGTAGCTATGGGTTGAAAGCATGTGTGCGATATAAGGACTATGACATTATACCTGTGTGGAGAATTCGGCAACATTATATGGAACATGTGATCCCTGGCTTTTGAAATCGTCACCCAAGAAATCCTGCTTGTGGATGAAAGTAAGCACTCAAGAAATTGAACAAAAGAGAACCCAGAAACAAAGTCGGCGTTCACATAATCAGATACCTGAGACATGCCCGCCATAGAGAAACCATCACGAAATGTTTGGCTTGGTCCTTGAACTGTCATCTGTGGTATAAACAAAAACAGCAGCATTGCTCAACCATGTTAACGAGGGTATAAAGGTTCATAGGACGAAATAACCACAACAATAATTAAACAATACGAACATTAGAAACAAATCCAGGTTGAGATAACGGTCCACCAACAGATGGCTGGCTGTTTGGATTCTCCAGAGGAGGAAAGTTGAAAGTGGATCCAAGAGTTCCAATAGGTTGCTGGGAGCCTTGCTGGTGTGGAAGATGACTGCCAATAGGAGCACCAGCACTGCCACGACCAGCCCCAAAACCACGGTTTCCAGGTTGAGGAACATGAGGAACAGCTCCAACAGGCCCATGAACAGCTCCGCGAGTTGGAATAGCATATGGTTGCGAAGGGTGGGCCCCGTGATACGGTGGAAGAGGAACCCGAGGCATCGGATAACCAGCAGGATGTACCCCAGGCTTATGGGTACCATTGGGTGCACCAGATGGCATATAAGAACCTGTTCGCCAAACATAGTATCCTCTTTAATGCAAAAAAAAAAAAAAAACTGTAATTGGAAGTAAAAACGAACTTAAAAATCCAATATGCCAGTATCTAACATACCCCTCGAACGGCTGTTTCTCCGATCAGAATTTGGACTTGACGAGGCAACAGAGCCAAAATTATCAGGCACGATTCCAGGTCCGCCACTGAAGAAAAGTCTGCGGTCGTTGTAAATCTGCATCATAACAATCAAAACATAAAATTAATCATGTGCTGAACATGCAATTAAAAAAAAAATAATGACGGACTCTTAACATTCATTCATTCAATGCAATACCTTTTTGGGCTTTTGAAATTGAACCATACTCTGCTTTAAGTTATTCAGAGGCCCTTCCACCAAGCATTCGTGCTCCTGAAGAAACAGAATTATGGGTAAGAAGATGGGGAAATGGAGCACTAATTAATACCTACTACAAGGGATCTATAATTCTGAAACCAGAATGACAACTCAGACACAACTTGATCATTTTTATGGCCTGCTAAAGCATGAAGATCAACAGCCAGTATGAGTTGACCGGTGAACAACTTAAGGCCCAAACACCAGTAACCAAAAAACCATTTGGGCAGAATATTACCCAACTTAAATATCAGTTGGCTAGCATCAATGTCAAAAACCACAAATCCAGCTCAGGCCAGGAAGACTTGTACAGCCTAATTAATGTAATCCACCATAAACTACTTCATAAAAATCAAGTAATGGATACCTTGTAGTGCATCAATAAACCATTCCACAGCGGCTGTTTGCTTAGAACTTTAGGGTTCCCCAAGATGACAATACCATAACGGGCACGAGTAAGTGCAACATTAAGCCTCCGTGGATCATTAAGAAATCCAATGCCCTGGGTAAAAAAAAGCCAGCTATCAAGTATCAGCTTCTTGTCACATGTGACGAAACAATGTAAACATAAGCTTAAATGTCAAAGTAAAGCAAACAATTGTCGTTCAAAAGTTAACAAAATAACTAATACAAAAGCAGGTATATGGTACAAAAAGAATAATCAAGCAGAAAACATAAGGCCATTATGGAGAATAATGTCGGGGTTGTAATAATAGGATTAAATGATTAAAACAAGCAAAAATTATGTGAATCTATTTATTAATTGCGTTTGATAATGCACAAAACGTTACCACTTAAAGCAGGAAATCTACTCAATTAGAGGTCTGATTTAAAGCCAAAGAGAGATGACTAATTACTATATGTTGAATACGATAAGAGGAAGGTGACTTCTTCTTGTTTTTTTAATAACCCAGGGTATCTCAAGCCTAGCCCAGCCTACTTGGACTCGAGTAACCTCATATCTAGACACCCAAAAACCAATCCTTGGAGGCCCTGAAGAGGAAGGCAACTTTTAAGTTTTAATTTTAGCACACATTTTTATTCTAAATATTGTTTACTAAAAACTCATCACTTGATCTACGATACTATGAACAAATAGCTCTAAAGCACTCAAAAGAAAATCAGACCCATGCTCAGAAAGTAACTGTCAAAGCTTTCTTTTATATTATTCTTTATTTTTTGTATAAATAGGAACCCCACCCCACACATCTATATATGGGTTGGGTAAACAGCTGATAAAAGCACCCACCCACAAGTATTGGGTCTACCAAAGCTTTATACAACACATTTAGCAGAAGACACTTGGTTTAAATCACATTGGGGCTGTTTGGGACAGCTTATCTGAGCTGCTTATAGCTTTTTATTTTGGGAGTCTATGCTAGAATAAAAAGGCTGCAGCTTCCGCTTACAACTTATTAAATAAGCTGAAAAAAAGCTGATTATTTGGAAGCCGTGAGAGGGGTACTTTTGACTTCTTACTGATTATTAGCTTTTAGCATACAAACAGGCCTCATTAAAATTGGTCTACTTTCCTTATTTTAACCTTGGCAAAATTTTATTTGATTTCTAAAATGGGACAGTAGGCACATTTCCAGAGGCTTGCTCAATATCCACCTGAATTTGGATTTATAACTCCAGCAGCTCTTGCCTAATGTGGACTCAATTCCATATCGAGCATGGATTTCTCTTTAATTTTTTGAATTTTTTTTAAAAGGCCCCCCTCAATGCCTACTCAATCTAAGCTCAAGCAGGCTCTATGAATGAAAAATTTAGTAGAAGATACATGGTTTTAAATCACATTAAAATAGCTCTACTCCTTAATTGAATCCTGGCAAAATTTGATTCGACTTCTAAAATAGGACATTAGGCACTTCTCCCGAGGCTTGTTCAATGTCCACCCGAACTTGGATTTTTGACTGCAGCAGCTCCTGCCTAATACGGGCTCAATTCCATCTTGAGCACGAATCTCTTTAATTTTTTGAACAATTTCTTAAGACCCTGTTTGATGCCTTCTCAATCCACACTCAAGCCGGCTCTACACCTGGCTAGTCATATTCTAGTCCAGAACATCATACCCAAACCCTGGCTAAATAGCACTATACGCAACCTAATTTGATTAGGTTAAAACACTGTATTCTATAAATAGGAAATTGGTTTTCTTTGGGACAGAAAAACCTTAGGCTTTTTGGTTACTATCGCTCAAATTGAAACCCATCTTTCCCAAACAATGGATTAGAGCTTCTTGGTGAGAAAAATCTAAAGTAAAAATCAAATTTGAGTGTTGATACTAAAAACTTCACATTTAGTTCTTGCATTGCATATTTATACATTGGCCATTGGATAACAGAGCTGCGAAAAGCAAAGATCTGAGTGAGGAGTTCTATGGGGCATTATTGCAGAGTCGGAGCCAAGTCTAGTACACAAGTGAGGAACTTGGAGCAAGACCAAGATTGAAAGAAGTTAACTAGGCTTGGTTGTGTAAGTCCTCTCATCTCCAGTCTCGTACTCTTTTGATTCATAATGAATTTATTCGATTGGTGTGTGTTTGTAGTTCTTCAGAGTTTTCCATGTAAAATAGCTCGCCTCTCTATCTTAGTTATTTTTTTTATTCGTGTCATTGACTATGTGCTTAACTGAAATCCACTAATCAAGGCCAAGTAAAATAAGCAAAATTTTTATATTAATAATCTTTCGTAAGAGCTTGGCCTATTCACCACTCCCCCTGGTTCAAACACGTTCATCTTCACTATTTTTCAGTCTCATCCAACAATTACTTAATTTTCATTTTACTTTAATGAGCTATGTTTACCAACATTGTTTGTTTTGTAAATCAACAACATAAAACAAGCAATAAAATTGTCCAACAAGGGTAAACACTATAAATTATAATAAAAGGTCTCATCCACAGCAAATATCCAAAACCACCTATGTCAAGAACAGAAACATTAGTGTGTTAGTGGAAGGAGCAATGGTAACTTCAACACCTCAATGGCACCATGGCAGAAGCCCTCACTTACATGCAGACCCTAACCGAAGAGACAGATAGTCCAAATGATATATCAACCAACCTGATGTTCATTACTTCTTACACAGGACAAAATAATGTAATCTTTCTCCCTTCCTTGGAATGAATCTACACTGGCAACCTGTAAAAAGCAAACATCATATGTAAGATTTTCAGCCAAGGATCTAATTGCACCTCTATCCAGTAAGTCAAATGCATATAGTACCTCTATTTCCTTGTAAAGTTGTTGTCTGAGAGCACCATTTCTTGACATATAGTTCACAATATATGCTCGTTGTCCCTCATATGGTGTTATAACCCCAATCTGTAAATGTTGAATAATCAGATTATAATATCATAGAATGAACCCAACAACAGAAAAGAAGAAGCAAACAAGATCAATAGGCAACCTGACTAGGAACCACACCACTCCTTAAAAATGTAGTCACTATTTTTTCAACATTTGCAGCCTCAGTTCGGTTTAGATAGGATGTTCCACTAGCACTTATCTCCTCTTGTCCCATCTATAAAAATGACCAAGCAAGTTCAAAATATAATTTTAAAAGAGAGAGAGGAACAAAGAATAGAAATAACAGAGCCAATCCTCGTTGCACTTCATCAAATATGTATGAAACTTGTTTCTCCAGAATCAAGAAGATCCTGTATGTCTGAAAACTGGCTAAACATAATTTCTTTTTTTTTGGGGGGGGGGGGGGGTTTGGGGAAGCTATTGGAATATCTTGCACATATGCACATATGAGCAATGGACACCAAAGAAGATAGCTAATCCCCAACACTTTACTGCTTAAAATTACAACCAGCATGACTTTGCTTCATTTTTAATATTATGTCCAAAAAGTTTTTAAGAGAAGTGATCAGGTACAGCTTAAGAGTATTTT
The DNA here is from genome assembly GCA_030407325.1 of Camellia japonica. Taxonomy (NCBI): domain Eukaryota; kingdom Viridiplantae; phylum Streptophyta; class Magnoliopsida; order Ericales; family Theaceae; genus Camellia; species Camellia japonica. The sequence goes on from JAPPVO010000007.1 coordinate 20,662,547, forward strand.
GCAGCATGAGTACGTGGTTGATACTCATCAATATGTAATAAACTGAACAGACTGTCTGATTATAATGCAAATTTTTTCAATAAAAATTATTATACCTGAACATAAAAGAACATTGGACGATTTGGCACAGGCCAAGGAAAATCAATGCCTGTTGATTGCCTTTCGTTAATGGTCACCCCATTTTGAAGTGTACCTTCGTAAAAGCTGTTAGAAGGGAATTCTGAAAGGGCTGGGTGCATACGGTATTGAACCTGGAATTCAAGTACACAATACGACATACGTCATTATTGCCACATTTTTGTAAGAACAGGATGTCAGAAACAGATAGAAACAAATGATAGACCATAATCCCCAACACTTGGTCCCTTGCGTTGAAAGGCTCTTGCCCGTGTGAGCCAGATTATATTGAGGAACGTCATTAACAGCAAATAGAAAACTGAACACCATCATAATATTTCTTCAACAAAATCAAAAGCAATTCAGCTACTAATATTAACAAAAAATATGCACCAAGAAGCATAAGAAACATATGGTTTTTTTTTATAACCAAAAGAAACATATGGTGTTTAAAAGCATACTCAGCACCAAAAAGAAACAGGCAGATATGTCAACAGCTAAGGCAATAGCATAAAGCCAGCTATTAAACATGTGTATGCCAATAACAAAAACCGAACCATAAAAACCAAAAAATTATAAATCACTTCATAAAAACTAGACATTGGCTCCGATATGGAAACTGATGAAAAGAGAAATATTTTTTTTTAAATAAAAAATAAATAAAAAAGAAAGAAAGAAAGAAAGAAATTCACGCCAACACAGCCCAAGGAACCTGTAAGGAGCTTGAAAGGTTGAATGAAAGTGTGTAAAGCCTCATGCAAGGTACAGAATAGACACGAGGTTTTCAGAAGACATAAATTTCCTTTTTGCTGGTGATCAGAGAGAGAGAGAGAGGTTTTCAGAAGACAAGATAAAGGACAACTTTCAATGTCATACAGCAGGCTACCCAATGAAAAGTGAAAACAAAAATATACCATGGGTGAACAAGAAAAAAATTCCCTCACAAGTCAAAATACATATACACACAAACACAAAAGCTGCAACAGGACAATCACCTGCAATCTAATTGGTTTCACACCGAGTAGCACAAGGCGTTCAAATAGAGACTGGGCTAACCCAGCACGAGCTGCTTTCTTGCACATTATGACTGGACCAAGCTGACAATGGTCACCAACGAGAACAACCTAATAGAGAAATCTATTATCAGAAAAAGAAGCAGATAACAATAGACTAGAAAGTAGCATATAAAGACTTGTTTACCTGCTTCACGCCAAGAACCAAGGGAATAAGACACTCGGGCTCAGTTGCTTGAGTAGATTCATCAATAAGGACCTATAAACAGATTGAAAGCAATCGTGTAAACCAGAGCAGAAAAGATTGGCAATCCTTTATGATAGTAAAATGTTCACAAACCAACCTGGCGAAATCTAAAATTAGCCAATCGAGGATCGCCAGCACCAACACATGTGCAACAAATGACATCAGCACTCTGAGATATCTCCCTCTCTGTTGCTCGCTTCAGAGCTTTATATTTCTTCTCATCACTGCTGGATAATTCTCCTGTATATGTAAAAGGAAAGCTCCATTAACACAAATCCAGGTCACAACAGATATCATTCCAAGTTTAATAGGCACCCACCCATAAACATAAAAAAAACACTTTAGTCGGGTTAGTTGCAAGACAGAATTTCTGATGCATTAAATAATAATTTTATTATCCACACAGACAAAAAAACATACACAAAGTCCCATGCAATGGTTGTCAAGACAAATTTGAAAGAAGAAAACAAGAAGATATATACAATTTAGCAACCAAAACATAATTCAGCTAAAACACAATACGGAACAACATTGGAAAGGATGACTTAGCATGTTTTTTGAAAAGTTGAAAACCACTCAACTGAAAAATAATATTGCAAACTGGAATGTGATCATGCCTAGTGAAGTAGTCCACAACCATCAAGATGGTTCAACTCCCTCCTAGAACTCGTTATATGTTATCATGCCAGATTATATGTACAAGTGCATATGTGTCCAGCCCCAGCACTGCCACGGCATCTCCAAGCTAGCTTCTCCAAAGGATCTGTCGCCATGTGTCAAGCCTCGTGAGGTAACATGAGGGCCACCATACGTCTCCATACTCCCCTCTGGGCCCTATGGGGTGAACATTCATGGGCCAAGGATAGCACACGCAATGCCCTAGCCTCAAGACAATCAGAGACAGGGCTCCAGATCACTCAGAGCACCACCTCTGCCCAACTAGGGGAACTTATATTTACTTTGGGCCAACCTTGGTCACACCAAAGCCAGGCTCACTCTGGCCTGATTGAGAGGCTTATGGCTGAACATGATAGCAAATGACCAGAAATAAGGCCATTCAAATTAATGGGTCCAAGCAAAAGAGCCCAAAGCAAAGATCAGCAAACCTCACAGCCACAAGTAAAGGGAGAACCCAGATAACAACTCCAAATCTTACCTTGTTCATCTTTCAGTTGCTGTAACTTGTGAAGTTCACTCTTCTCAGATGTGTCAAGATGCCGAACCTGCAGTAAAACAACATAAGATGCAACATGCTCAGAACACAAAAGCTATATGTACAAAAGCAGTATGCAGCAAAAATATTTGACCAATTAACAAGTAAACAAACCTGATAGTGAAGAGTTAAATGCTCCACAGGAGAACTTACAGCTTCCCTTGATTTTGCACAGAGCCTAACAACCTGGTTTAATTAAAAAAAATTAAAAATCTCACATCAATGAAAAACGAAAAATCAAATACCTCAAACGGAAAATCAACATTTGTCCTCATGTTAAAAAAATAAATGAATAGACTAATGTTGATTGGGAAGATGATTGTCTGAACGATAGACCAAAAGTTATACCACACAAAGAAAGCCAAAAAGATCAATGGCTCAAGTAAAAATACTTGTAGAAGGAAAGCATTAAAAACCCTTGGAATACATCTTTTTCAGGGGGTGAAGCAAAAGGCAATAAAAAAAATTTTACAAGGAAAACTCTCAACCAAACACACTGAGGAACTGCAAGTTGTTGTCAACAAAAGAAATGCCATCAAATCAATATTTTGGGTGGTCTTCCCTATTCTTTCCCTTATTTGGAAAAATTCTAAAAAATTTAGAATCTCTTTTTCTCCAAGCCAAAGCAGAGCCCAAATAGCCAGGTACTTGGCTCAGCTCAGCACATTCACAGGATTGACTTCAGCAAGTGGCCAAACAAATTATGCACACATGCCTGACACAAACTAGATAAATGCATCAAACAATTTAAGTACCATGATAAAATAAAACAACCAAAGTTACTATTGCTTTAGATATGGTTTTATGATCAACCAAACAATGCATACCTTCAATCCTGTTGCACTGATCTTTTCAGCTAGCTGGTCAACAGCCACATTACTTGGAGCACAAACCAAAACCTGATAGCAACAAATTATCAAAAGGCATGTAATCAAATACAAGATCTTAGTAATTGAAATACATGCTAATGAATTTACCTGGCCCTGGCCTTGTTTGGCCATATGATATACAATTGCTGCAGAAGTCACAGTTTTCCCTGTGCCAGGTGGACCTTGAATTAAACTTATTGGCTTCTGAAGGACGCTTTTTACAGCAAAAACCTATCAATAGATGAAGAAGGTTAAAACCTTTAAAAACAACACCACTATATATATTTTTTAGGATAAGTAACAACACCACAATATATAACAAATCCTAAAAAATGAAAAAATATAAATCTGGTGCAAAAAATACATCTAGCATGCATAAAGGTTGTTTGAATAACATATATACATACTAGATCTAGTCAGGGAAAAAAAAAGGTCAGGAATTATCACCATTCATAAAATGTATGAGAAGTAGCAGTTATCATTATACAAAATGTCATGGCTATGTGTCCAATCTCCATAATTTCATAACTACTTTGACCAAACCTATGATACTAATAAAGTGTTCATTTCAAGTTCCTCATCAAATTTTGTTCTTTTCAAGTAGAACCAGGTGACATATGCACTTCAAACCCTTCAATGAAACTGCCAACTAGTTCACCTTACTTCCCCAGAGTTACCAATTTTGATAAATACCATGAAATCAAAACATCCAAAAAGTGAAGGATTGCAACACTTGATGAGTGTACTTCAACCCAAAAAAGAGTCCAACAATAGAGGGCTTACATGAATATGAGTTTTAGCCACAAAAAACAAAACATCACATTTAACCCATAATCATTACATTCTCTCTCACAAAAAAGTCAAAAAAGTCAAAAAAGCCAAAAGTCCTTCCCAAACGAGGTTTTTAGCCCCAAGCTAAAATAGCCAAAAAAGTCAAAAAGCCAAAAAGCCAACCCACTTCCCAAACGAACCCTGAATGATGTATATGTATTGAGTATCTATTTTCTATGCATTCAATATCATGTAGTATCATTTTAAAATAGATTGAAAGAAAGGAGCACAGCTAATAGTAAAGAACATCAGTTTGGAAATAAAATATATAAGAAATAAATGTTAGTTTATATGTTAGTTTATGTGAAAAAATGGGTGATAAATATTCTTTTTTAAAAAAAATATGATATGAAATGTTGGAGATAATATCTATACTAATATATTAAGGGAGAACACCAGTTTAGTGTGCCTCTATGAAGGCATATTAGGAATTAATTAATTAATGAGGGACTTATCAGCCATTTCAGTATATATATTTTTTTTTTCCAAAACCAATACTTCTATACAAGAGTATTTGAAAAGCCCCAAAATAAGAAGATATGCTCTTCTGACACTACCACATTGATCAACAAAGTGTAGAACAAAAAAGTCCATGATTTCATAAAAAGTCACAACTTTTCCCTATTTATCAAAATAAATAAATCAAAAGCCGCAACCATCTTCAATATTTTCACCCAAATATGTACTTACACATAATATCCACAAAACACAATATTGTGTGATGACATAATGCAACTTATAGTCCTAAGTTCAAACTAACAGATTATTTCTTTTCTTCCGAAAATCACCTTCACTGGTGCACTGTTCTGTGTGCCTCCCAAAATTTTAGACTCTACCGCATAGGCACAAGTAGATAGCATAAGAGAATCTCGAGATGTTTTCTTTCATCTTGATGTCTATCTGAACTGATAATATCATGACTTCATAGACAGACAACTTTTTTGTTGAACATGTCCAAAACAAGAAATGTTCACAATTGAACATATTATTTTGTGTATCATCAGAAAACTATAAAGTACAGCTGACAGTCATAGTAATCCCCCGAAAAAGGGAAAAAATAACTTTTTAAAAAAAGTTCAAATACAATACCCACCAGAGATGCATACCAATTAACATTTTAAATGCACTTTATTGTATGTTGCATGCTGTATATTTACAACTATGGCAGGCACAATAAATGTCACATGTTAGAAAAAGCATACACCAAGCTTGTGTGTATTGGAAATCTTATCAATCTTAGAAAGAACATTCAATATGAGTTAACTGGCAATCTTATTAATTTATGCTTCATTTCAAAATCAAGATATTAGTTCTCATTTCCTCATCCTATTGATAATTGTTTGCAAGGCAATTTCTCATAACTATTCATCAAGTTCATCATATACACCAAGCTATTGAGAAATGTAAGCTTAGCATATTGTCTAACATCATTTGTAGCACATTCAACGTAAGAAAAGTCACAAATCAAAGCTCGCATGGCAAATTCTTATGCAGCTTCTATTAGCAAAACTACAGCTCAGCTTCACCTAGGCATTTTGACAACCATGCGCGTGCCATGAAAAATTTGCATTTATACCCCTCAGTTCATCAATTGACGATCACACAAGTCAAACCAAATACTAATTTTTTATTTCCTACTTACCAAAAAATAATAATAACTTTTTGTGTAATCCACTCACTCTCACTCCACATTCTAATGTTAGATTAAAACAAATTAGGAATTATCAGCCACCATATAGGACAAAAAATTCCTGCATATAATATGAAGAAAAAAGGAGAGGGGGGGGGGGGGGGGGGGGGGCGGGGGGGAGGAGTATAAAGACAGAGAGAAAAGTAGCAAGTATAAGCAAACCACATATCTAAATTAATTATAGCAGTGACACAAACTAAGACAGCTTACTTGAGATGCATTAAGCTCTGGTAGGCCAGGCGCACCAAAACGGCGAGGCAATGTATTACGGACCATCTGAACCTCAACTTCATGGCCCAACAAGTGATGATAAATGTACCTGCATGCAAAAATCATTTCAACAAAACTCAATTAATGTAGGAATTCAGCTGCAAAAAGAAAATAATCAGAGACAAAAAATTTATCAAGAGAAGTGAGGGAAAAAAGGAAGAAAAAAAATCACAAACAGAGAATTGCCAAGAAGGTAGGGTGCAAAGCCGGCCAGGCTAACATTTTAGCAGTCTTAGCAACGACTATTTAGCCTTCAGGCATGAATCACATGCACTAGGCTTGCAAGAGAGCTAGTCAAGCCCAGCCCAGCCCAACCAAATGCATACTTTGGCCAATTTTAGGGAGTTCTAGCAGCATCCAGAGGTTTATTCTAATTTGAGATAATGTTAATAAAACCCAATCAAAGCCAACTTGCACAGACCCAGAAGGTTAATTTATCAATACTTTATAGACGGAAGTTATCTCCTAGAGCGTTTATATTTTACTGCATCTTTTCTAAAATGCTACCTACTAATGTAACAGAAGTTTTAATGAGAAAAGATAAGGTAAAAGAAATTAACTATATGTGTGCAATAAGAAATATGGTGCATATGCAACACAAGCAAAGTGCATGTTTAAATGAACACTTTTTTCATCAAACTTGTTCCAACTTCCAAGTATCATCACATCAACCATTGCATTCCCCAACACTACAGACAATACCAACTGTAAACCATGAAAAATCCTAGATGAAAGTAATGCAACAAGAAAGATATTCGTTAGGGGCTATTAACATTAGTATTCTCACTTGTCAATATATTGTCTACGATTATAAACAACATAAGAAAAAGTAAGGGAAAACAAAAAAGCAAAAGAACATTAGCAAACCAGCAAAAATCAAAATTGACTCAAAAACTATAATAATAAATAGCAGCCAACCCACCCACTAACACTTGTTTCATCCACTGCAAAATTTTTCATTGCCCCCTGCATCCGATCAAAACTTGTGCTCTTCCACACAAAATCCACACTAAAACCATGGTTGACATCAACAGGAACTCCCTACAGAAAATGTTCAATAAGAACACACAACAATTGTCACTCAAAGCAAACTGAAGGTACTAAAGTTAATGAGCAAGTTACCTGACTGGCACGAAGCTCAAGAGCCACCTCCTCTTGTGCAGTTAGTTTTATCTAAAACAACAAAATTAAGCTGTCATACCATCCATAGAATGCATCCACATCCTACGAAACCCTTGTAAAGGATACAAAACAAGTAAAGGACAACTATTTATATGACAACTTCTCAAAGGAAAAATTAACCAAGAGAAATTAAAACAAAATCAAAAACTAAAGATGACAGACGAAAAAAATGAGAAATCAAGAAAAAAAGTGCTTACTGTAGAATTTCAATGTATAGAGAAAGAGAATAATGTATTATTGATGTTCTTGATTGTGTTCATTACAATGTTCAAAGGACTCTTCTTTATAGAAGAGAGTAGTTACATCAAGTAGCAGCCACCGAAAGGCTAAAGCAAAAGAGAAAACATAATTATACTAACCTAATTATTAAAGCAGCATATATTATATTCTAACAGCCCCCCTCAAACTCAAGCGGGATAGGAACCAACCAACTTGAATTTGGAGAGAGTAACAAAATGGGAAAATAAAATAAAATAGGATAGGAGACACTGTATGGTCGTGTCAGACCATTGGTGAAGACACTATATGGTCGTGTCGAACCGTTGTAGCAGCGAACCGAAATGAATGTCGGGACAGTTTACGGAGTCTTGCCGGACCCATGTAGAAGCTAACCGGAATCAATGTCGGGACAGTTTACGGAGTCTTGTCGGACCCATGAAGAAGCTAATCGGAATCAATGTCGGGACAGTTTACCGAGTCTTGTCGGACCCATATAGAAGCTAACCGGAATCAATGTCAGGACAGTTTACAGAGTCTTGTCGGACCCATATAGAAGCTAACCGGAATCAAAGTCGGGACAGTTTACAGAGTCTTGTCGGACCCTTAAAAGGCGTGCCCAATCTTATCAAAAGGCATGCCATCAAAAGGCGTGCCCGACAGCCATCAAAAGTCGAGCCATCAAAAGGCGTGCCGATTTGTCGTCTAGTGCCGAGCGGCGCGCGATACGCGTAGCTGTTGTGGCTATTTAACGAAGACGGAGGCTGAGGCTTAGACAGAACAAAACACTTGCTGAAAAACCTCTGAAAACCTCTTCGTTTTTGCTGAGAGAGATTATCCCTGAAACACTCTACAACCAACCCTGAATATGGCCTCTTCTTCCCGTTCAGCTACCCAGAACATGGCCTCTTCGTCCCGTGGTCTTACTCTCTTTCCCGACCTCAACGAGGCCACAACCCAGAATATAGCCCTTGAAACTCAACCAAGCCCCCCTGGTTTTGCGCCTTTGAACTATCCGATGGTGGCAGTTGAGCAGATAATGGCTGCTCAATCTGATATTGAGGCCAATTATTATACATTGAGGTCTTGTGTTGAGACAATGACGGCGGTCAACAACCTGTCGCACCGGCTTCAGAGTAGAACAACTGAGGTGCAGCATGTAAAAGCCCAACTGGCTCTGCTCCAGCGCATGTATACGGATGCCCGAGCAGAGATATGTGTACTGAAGGCAGAAAATAAGGAACTGAAGCGGAAGGCCACCGTGATGCTCAGATTTGGAGGTCCGCCATATGTGACGGTTGAGGAGCAACGGGAAGTGAACGTGCTCGGCGGCGTGGAAAACACGGAGGCAGCACCGGCAAGGGACGCCCAAGACAAAGGCAAAAAGAAGAGAACAGCTGAAGAGGTGAAAAAATAAGGCCGGTTTTTGTTGTGGTGGTTGATTTTTTTTTTTTTTTTTTTTTTTGGTTTTTTTTATTTATTTATTTATTTATTTATTTATTTTTTTTGTGGTTGTGGTGTAAAATGAGGATCAGGGTGAGCCCCGACATGAATAAAATGAATTTGGTGTGCAGTTCTTGATGGTATGAATGGGATTTGAAAAAGATTAAAAATAATGTAAAAGAAAAATAAAGAAAGAAATAATAAGAATATATGTGAAATCAAAATGAAAGTGTAGGGAAATAAAGAGAGTGGTTCACGTGGGCAGCCCACGGTTATGTGAAAAACAGTAATGGTGTTTGGATTTTTTTTTTTTTTTTTTTTTTTTTTTTGAAAGAAATAAAAAAAATTATGAAAAATCAAAGGTGGGTTCTGAGGCCTGGGCAGTGGAATAATATATATATATATATATATATATAAAATAAAAGAAAAGAAAGGAAAAATGAGAGGTGATTGCTGAGGCCGGCATGGTGTGTTGGGATAGTGGAATAATAAAAAAAATAAATAAAGAAAAAGAAGGGATGGTGTAAAATAAAGGTAGGGGTACATGCGGGACAGGCCCACGTGCATAGTCAGATCCAGTGTGCTGAAAATAGATTTCTTGACTTCCTTTGCATCTGATTTGGAGATATTCCTCGTCACTAAAACGTGCACAAAGCACAGCTGGACTTGTAAACAGCTTTCCATCAAGTGTTGCAGGTAGGACAGCTAAAAAACCGAAACTCGTGCTCCCTCTGTAGAAAAGAAGGAATCTCTGATATTGGTTTTTTTTTTTTTTTTTTTTTTTTTTTTTTTTTTTTTTAATCAGAACCAGCTACTCTGCTGCACAATTTCACAAACAATTTCGGGCTTTTACTGTACACATGTTGGAAGCAGACTCATTTTCACATGCTCTGCTTAAAAAATAAATAACATTTGCTTGATCTGTTATTTTCTTCTCCCCCCTCAAGACTTCCTTTGTTTGAGGAGAGAGATCAAGGCAGTCGGCAATGGCATTAGAAAGGCGAAAAATCACCGAATACACCGGCGGATCTGGAGACGAGGGAGGCCACCTGCTGTACCACGTCGATGGTGGACCTCACGGAGATCGATGGCGACGAACCAGGAGCTAGATCCGACGGCGGAGGCGCCGGAGGAGAATTAAATTCCGGCGAAGGCGAAGGAGTCTCCGGGGCTCCGGATTCCGGGGACGGAGAGAGAGGTGCTAGCGCCGGCGCCGGCGAGTTTGCGGTGACTGGCTTTGTGGCCGCCGAGGGCTTGGTAGGAGTGAAAAGCTGTGTCGCAGATGGTGCACTTGTAAGATGGCTTTGAAGAGGACGGCGGAGACGGTTGATTGGTGGGTTTGGGCGGTGGCGCCGCCTCGAGCAAGCATGATGAGGCAGAGGGCTAAGTACTCTTCTTCGGTTGGTGGGTTTTCTGTGCGAGGACGCTTGGATCGCTGCCTCTTCATCCATGGCTCGAGAGAGTGGATGTCCATGTCGTCGAAGGCCGTAGTTGGAGAATTCAGAGCTTCGAGAGCCATATCTCAGTGGACAGTATAATTGGGTTTTTTAGAGAGAGTGTCTGTTTGTTTGTTGGATTGGTGAGTCAACTTGGAGAATTGATTTGCAGAGAAAGATGGAAAACGAAGAAGCAGAATTGGTGTATAGAGTTGTGGCAGCGGAGTAGAGGTCCGGCGGAATAGGTTGAGGTCCGGCGGACGGCCAAGGCGAGGTTGCCGTCCGCCGGTGAAGCGAAAATACTAGGTTCTAAATCCGCTCTGATACCATGTAGAATTTCAATGTATAGAGAAAGAGAATAATGTATTATTGATGTTCTTGATTGTGTTCATTACAATGTTCAAAGGACTCTTCTTTATAGAAGAGAGTAGTTACATCAAGTAGCAGCCACCGAAAGGCTAAAGCAAAAGAGAAAACATAATTATACTAACCTAATTATTAAAGCAGCATATATTATATTCTAACACTTACCACATGCCCTACTGACTGCCAAGCCGCATGAGCTGCATCTCCTGAATAGCGTAGCCGCAACTCATCACCAGGTACAAGACGCAACTCATTATCTTCCTGCAACATAAAGTGTACTTTTAGCTTTAACAAAAAATAAATATAAATTGAAAAGCTAGGGACCGGCATAAAGTAAAAGGTACTAGAATTGAAATTGCAAAACAGAAGTAAAAGCTAGAACGAAGATAGTGAAGCACCTTTGGAAAAACAAAATATGCAATGCGCTTCTTGTTGAGACCAACATCCCACCGTATCGTGACATTGTCTTTGCTTTGAGATTCTTTCATCATCTAAAAAAATCAAATTTATGTAAGGCTGCACGAAATACTTCAATTGGAGAAATATTTTGGGTAAGAAAGGTTTTAATGTCATTGATTGAAAAATAAAAATGACAAAACAGTAAAAGTGAAACAATGAAAGAAACTGGAAAACATCATGCATACTTTATCGTAGTCAGCTTCAAGCTTGATAAGCGGGGCGAAGACATTCTGATACTGCAATGGGAAATACATCATCAAAAATTTATTAGTAAAAAACTGATTTAGATAGATAACTACAACTCCACATCATTCTCATGCTATGAAAACAATCATACAATGAGAAACACCAATTCAAAGCTACAGCTTAGTGTTGTAAAAAATGGAACCTGATATGCATCTTCGTACTTCAAGGCAACAGGTTGAGGTTCATCATCCACACCAGGCTTCTCAAGATCTTCCAGGGTAGCATCCGGATTGGTCTTCCAAAGTTCTTCAACTTTATTTATTTGCTGAGCACTGATTTGGCGTGCCCTCAACTGCTCCTGTTCAGATGGGACCTGCAAAGTGTACAAGTTTAGCAACTTCGGGAAAAAGTATATATATCAGGTTATAGACAAAACAGAAATGACAACATGGGGAAAAGACAATAACAACCTTAACCAGCCACTGCAAAAAACATCTATCATCAATAAGGGGACACCACTGACTCAGGTCCCAATTCATATCCTTCAATGCATTGACACTGAGACAAGGCTCCCTGCACAAAAGAACGACAACACTCTCTGTCTTGGCAGAGATGAATCCAAGAAGGAAAACATTTCGGCAACCACAATTGTAACATTCAAGGATTGTTTCTCCCAGGGGACTATCTTTATGAAGACAAACTTCCTTGTGTTTAGCTCGAACCTACAAAAAACAATAACATAAACCTCCTGATATAGAAAATCATCAAAGTAAAAAATCAAATTTATTCCAAAATAATTTATGTTATAATACATTTAACCAAAAAGGGAAAAAGAAAAGATTGCAACAAAAAACTACTAGACAGGCATTCACCAATCACAACTATGAAATTTAAACCTCACATGCAAATAGACTGTATCAATAAGCTTACAATACATTAAAATATTAAATTCAAACATGACATCAAACAAGTGATCAACAAAAGAGAGAACTGAGAAACCAAGGGCCCTAAACAAGAAGGTAAGAAAATAAATAAACAACCAAACAAAGCCCTTCATGCCAAACTAGCAAACTTCATAATCAATTCTTATATAGATTTATCGCTCAATTAAAATAAACAATTTCTTGCCGAAAAAAACCTAAAAAAACTACGTAATTATTTTAGCAAAAATCAGATTGCAACCAAACTTGAGCTACCACTCAAAAAACCAAAAACAGAAGGCCATAATAAACTGACAAACTTGAGCTACCTATCAAGCATAAAATAAACTGATAAACCTGGGATCCACCCACTCTAGAAAATCGTAGCCCTAGTCTATCAATAACTCCAGACAAGGTTTGATATTGTGCAAAGACCTCAAGAAGAAATCCAAATGCACCAAAAGATTTGTTATTCCATAAAGTTTTGCAGATGGAAATGTTTAGCAACACTTCAATTCCTCACATGGAATGAACTCAAGGTCACATAGGTAAGAACCACAGCTGACATTCATTTAGGTAAGAACCACAGCTGAAGTTCACATAGGCAAGAACCACCATACCAGTTAACAAAGGCAACAAAATAACTTCAACTTGACTTCCTAATTTCAAAGCATCAAATGCAACCAGGAAAATCCACATCTAAGTATTTATTTTAAAAACACATCTAAGCAATATCCAACTCAATTAAGGAAAGAAATTTTGTTTTAAAGTGGCTTATTTCATTATTGCAGCCTTGTTATGGCAACTTAAAGTAGTAATTGAATACACTTTTTTCACAATTATTGCATTCAAAGTTTGTTCTTATGTGATTATAGGCTGTTTCATTACAACGATGGTTGTTAAAATCAGAATCCCACATTGGATCAATATGAGGATCTCATGGATTGGATCGTAGGAACGGACCTTGATCCGTAAGATTCTACTTTCTATAAAAACAATTAAAGTAAAAATACCAATATTATGCATGTTAAAAATAAGGTGAAAAATCACCAGCTCCTACAATCCGACTTGCGATCATGCCATAATACCAATTTTACAACCATTTCAAACGTTCTGGCAATTTTGGATCATCGTGATTTGATAACCATGATTACAACTTCTTTTCATTATCAAGTAATTAATTTGCTTCCTTGCCAGCAGTTGACATTTGATAAGTTGTCATCTACCCACTATAGACATTTCCATAAAAACGTTCCATAATCCAAAACACAAAAAATAAAAACTTTAAGCAGAGAACCCAGGCGCTATTGTACATTTACCCTTTAATGTTCCAAATTTGGGTGTACCCTTCCAAATTTTCCACCCTAAATTCCAAATTAAGTACACTAAACAATTGATCACACTCAATCATTTACATTTCCTTCATTCTCACCCATCAACTAATTACATATTCACACCAAAACCATATATGTATGAAGAAATGAAATAAATGAAACATCAATTTCTACATATTATCTTCCACTCACCAGATGATTAACAATATGCGAGCCCGAAGTATTCCCGCGTGAATTACAGAACCATTTGCGACACGACGGCACATTACACCTCACAACACAAGCCGGGTTAGCCACCCCACAGTACCTACAAGCATGTTCCGTAAAATCCCCTTTACTATACTCGTAACTCTCATCATCCACAGTCTCTTCAAAGTTCAAACCACTCATTCCCGCAGCAAGAGCATCAACCGCAGCCTGATTACTCCCTCCACCACCACCGCCGCCGCCGCCCCTCCCTTTGGGGCCGCCGCCTGAGGAGGCGGAGACGGGGGAAGCATCGGAGGAGGCTCTGTCAGCGCGATCGGCGGCGTCGGAGATGGAATCGGAGGGTGTGGGCCAGACGACTGAGGAGCGAATTGGCTGAGAGAGCTCTTGGAATTCAGGGTAGTCGAAGTCCTCGCCCTGGGTGTGGAATTCGAGGAAGGTGTAAGCGTCCGTGCCGGTGTCGGGCTGCGATGCCGTCTCGTAGAGGTTGTTCCCCTGAGAATCCATAGGAAAAGTGAAGGGTTAGGGTTAGGGTTTAGGGACTGGAGTGAATGAGTTCGAGTATGGGGTTGGGGTTGGGGTTGGGGTTGGGGTTAGGGTTAGGGTTTGGTATCAGGAATAAATCTGTGTGCTCAGCGAGAAGGCAATATACAGAGAGAATAATTATGGGTGATATATAGGTAAGAGAGAGAGTGTGTATGTATAGGTATGTGAGGACGTCATGAGAAAGAAGAGAGAGCGAGGGAAAGAGAAAGGAATGGAATGGAGGGAGGGATGGAGCTGCTGTGTCTCACGTGACATACACCGGACCTATTCCCGGTGACTGGCTCGGGTTGTGTGGGTCCCGCTGGGGATGTTTGACTCTTGGTGTAAATTATACTTTGCCCCCACTTATATTTAACTATTTTCACTTTTGCCTTTAATTTTTTTTTTGCCATTTTTACCAAAATGTTTTATATAGGATAAACTACTAATAAGTCTTAATAGTTATATTTAATTCTCATCAAGTCCTAATAGTTAGATTTAATTCTTATCAAATCCTATTGAAAATAAATCTTGATAAAATTGTCATTAAAAATAATTTTTTTGTGTTAATTTTTTACATACGTCGCTAAAAATTGACAATTAGATTTTTATAAATTGTCGATAAAAACTTACAATTAGTGATTCTTTTATGACATATTTTTTTCATAGGACCTATTAAAAAATAAATCCACTTTTTAGGACAAGTACCCCTTAAATTTTTTTCTCAATTCTAGATAGCAAAAATAAATTATTTATTATTTTGTTGACTTTTTTTTATTACATCATTTCTCTAATTTTTTATATGTCTTTTTATAAAAAAAAACAAAAAGCCATTTCATAAATCATACCCAAAAAAATTCTTAATTTGTTTTTAAAACTAATTTTTGTTTAAAGTTATACAAAAAATATCACGTTGACATAAAAAACATATATTATTATACTAAGATTTAGATTTATATTAGAGGTGTGAATATAAACATTTTTTATACCATGTGACTGTTGATGTGTAATTTTTTGTCTAATTTTGTATAGTATATCTTTTATACGAAAATGTATACTTTACATTATTTATTTTGTATTTTTACACCATTTGCATTACCTTTAATCCATTTAACCTTATTAAAAACGAAAAGCCCTTATAATTATGTAATATCGTCAAATTCGCTAAAATCACACCAATCCGCATTAATTTACACCGCTTTATTCGCTAATCGCGGATTAAATTTTAAAATTTATAATCTGCTTTCGAAACCGTTCCGCTCTACTATAGTTATTACATATATATTTTATAACCTATAATTCAATATCAAAGTAAAAATGAATATGAGAGAAATTTAAGATGTGAAATTTATTACAAATTAATATATATATGAAACATGTAAAATTAGTTTATATTATATATATGAAAATTATTATGTAAATTAATGTTATATAGTGTAAATGTTTGATAATTAGTTAAAATAATTATTAAAATATTCTTCAATCCGACAATTTATCTAAAACTGTCCAAATCGTAATTTGTCAATTCGTCAATTTGCCAATCAACTATTCAATTTGTAATGTTATTCTCAAACTACTTAAATCATCCTTACTTATAATAATATTAAAATTATTAGATTTATTATGTTTTTCTTCGAACTTGTAATTCACCCTCCAATAAATGATTGAGAAATGATTTGATAAATTAATGAAATCAACCAATAAATGATTGTTTATTGATTATTATTGGTTTCACATTTGTGATAAATATCAAAACTTTAAAATTAAATTTTTTTATGGAAATGTTAGTTTTTTTGTAAAAATTATACATTTTAAACAAAATAGTCTAAATTTAACAAACAAAAATAATGAGAGATATTATTCAATGTGTTTTGTTTTAGTTTTTTTGAATTCAATTTCCTAAAAATTAAGTTTTTTATTTTTCGTTTTTTGTTTGTTTTTAGTGAATATTTTTAAATTTTTAAGTAATTTATTTACTTTTTTAGATGCACCTTACTTAGATGTATCTAAATAATAAAATATTTATGAAAAAATATTTTTAAAAAATAATAAATGCACAAAAATATTTTTAAAAATGTATTGAATTTTCGCACTTTTTTGTATTTTTAGTATTTAGTAAATTTTTTAAAGATTTTTTTCACAAATATTATATATTTTAAGTGTATTTATGTTAGGTGTGTTTAAAAATTAAAAAAATTGTTTAAAATATTAAAACAATTTATTGAAAACAAAAAAAAATACAAAAAATAAAATGTAAAATTTTGTGAAAACTATTTTCTGAAAATCAAAACCAAACAAACTGATTTGTTTTTTTTTTTTTTTTTAAATGACCCGATTTTCATTGAGTTGGTTGTTACCTAATGGAGAAGCAGGTAAAGCTTCACTAACTTTTGAGTTGGTAAGTCAGTAAAATTTCAGTAACTAAAAACCAAATAAACTTTGTAAAAGTCAGTAAAATTTTATTATTATTGACTAAAATCGGTGTACCTAACAATTACGAAATTGATGATCAATTGAAAATTTTTAATATTTAATTTTAAAATTTATGATTAAAATTTTCAAACTAATGGCTGCAAAATGAGATGTGTCTCTTTGGTTATGATGTAATATTTTCATTCTCGATTTATTGTTTTGTTCTGGCTTTAGTCTTTTTGGGCTTTTTTTTGTTCTGGCTTTAGCCTTTTTTGGACTTCCATTAACAAAGTTTTTGTTATTAATTAGGGGTGACCATTTTAATCCGATTGGTGGTCCGTTCATACCCGCCTAAATAGGACAAATTTTATCTGACTTGACACTTATGCGGGGCAGAAATGGATTATATTTTGGTCACCCGCAATGGGGGTGCGTATCGCCTCCCTCTATCTAAACTTGACCTGATATAATTAATAATATACATATATATAATATAATTAAATATAAAAAAGAATACTAAAAATCTATAATTTTATTTAAATATAAATAAATAATAATCCTAAAAATCTCATTGTTTATATATATAGAAACAAGAAAAATTATCTAATGTGTAAAGATTTAAATGGTTTTTAATTTTTTTGGCTATTTGAAATATGGTTGAGTATCCGTGGGAGCGGGGATAGGGTTGAAAAATTTTACCCGTAACAAGATGGGGCTAGGGCGGGGGTGGGGTTTGTCCGCAGGAACAAAAGCAGGGAACAACAAACCCGTCTCAAACCAGCTCTGTGGCCATCCCTATTACTAATAAATAACCATAACAAACTAAGGTTTAAAGCATATCACCAAAACATTTTTGAAAATTTTAGCCAAAATCCCTCCATTTGACCATTGTTTGGTAAAAATGATAACTTAATTTATTTTGCTTCACAAACTCTCCAAAAAGAAAACACATAATTGAATAAGGATAAAGTAAAATATCTTCTTCTTTTATTCTTTGACAATATTACCAGAGTAACATGTTATTGTCAAACAGAGTAACATGTTATTATAAAACAAAGTAACATATTACTATCAAACAAAACAACATTTACATCAATTTCGACGATATTGATAGATTTTGATGAGAGAATTTTAAAAATACTAATTTTATTAAAAATCAACATCTACATCAAAAGTTATATTATTTGAAAGTTTAATATTTTAATAATAATGATATGTGTTGAACTTTTTAAGAAAAAATTTATTTACTTATCTTTAATGCATTAAAATTTTATTATGAGGGGATTTTGATCAAATCCCCAACATTTTTTATGAGAAAAAATAAGGTATATTAATGTTTTAAAAAAAAAAAAGTCATTTTATGAGAAAAAATAAAGGTATATTAATGCCTAAAAAAAAAAAGTCAAATAAGTACAATGTTGACAATATTTTTTTGCTGAACAAATCATATTACACAAAAAAAGAATATTTTAATTAATATAATCACCAAATCTCATTCACTTTCCTTATAGAAACATGAAAATTTCAAATAAAGCGCAACAAATAATTTAAAAGTGTAATCCTTGGTGTCTCGAATTCACTTTGCCTCAAATGGCTCGAATTTCTATTCATTGGTCGTTGGCAAAAAGGCTGACAGCCGCGATCAGTTGTCACCTTATCGACCGTGGCTGTCAACTTTTTTGCCAGACGATCGATGAACAGAAATTCAAGCAATTCGAGCTAAGATCAAATTTGAGATAAGTAACATTACTCTAATTTAAAATCAAAATGAGAACAAAGTAAATTACCATCCCTAAGTATGGAAGCATCACAACAAATTTCTTATCGGAATAAGAAAAATCCAAGCAAACATTTCTAGGTATGTACGCTTTACAAGAAATAGAACAAACTAACTCAACAAACAATCCACAATCCACAACTCTCCAACATTACTTTGTGCTTTATGTACAAAATTGTGTATCACACATGTGTGCCATACATATAGCTTTTGCAAAGTAGTAGCTAATGATGAGTCTGATTTCTCATCTCATGATTTTCTTGCAATGATTTTACTGTATTATTATCACAACAAATTATGCCAGTAAAGTTCATAATCCAACATTTCAACTTAAAACTGAAGCAAAAATGATATTAAAACCACACATCTCAAAATGACATACTTTTACTTTACCTTAACTTTAAACATATTAAAGAGATATCATAGATAATAATCCTAAGATTACCTTTTTTTTCCCCCCTTAATGGACCTGGAAAGATTCCAAGCTCTCTTTGTTCATTCCACTTCTCAATTTGCAATAAAGAATAACTTTTAAGGCAATTCTTATGTAAATTCTCACAAATATACACAAGTTACCTTAAAAAATTATATAAATTTTCAAAAACATACGTAAGTTAACCTATAAAAATTTGAGAAATCATAACTTACTGTGGGGACATAATTTTTTAATGACAACACGTGACCGAGGTGTCACCGAAGTGCCAGCCGAGATGTCACGTGTCCTGATCATGACGCCGAGATAATCTTGGCTAGGCCGAGGTTATCTGCGAAGATACCAGAATCCAGGATAAGCGGATAAGGGACAAGAGTCCTAGAATGAGAGAGGACTTCAGTTTGGGTAAAGATAAGACTCTTAGAGAGTTTATCTCAATCCTACTGGGAGTCCAAGATTAGCAGTAATCCTAAGTTCATTGAAGCTAGACTTCTATTGGGACTAGGTTTGTGTTGGCTATAAAAGATAGGCACCCACATGGGTCTAAGGTACGCTTTTTGTATTCTGAATAGTGAGTTAAACACTTTTACTATCTTTGAGAGATAACTGACTTGATCGTCGGAGTGCCCCGGGTGGACGAACCACCGCCAGAATTTATCTTTTTGTTGACAGGTCGTTCGGGCTTAATCTATTCTACTAGTGTTCTCCAGCTGAGTACTAGGTTGGCAATGTGGTCGGAAATTGACACACACAATTTGGCGTCGTCTGTGGGAAAGAAAGGAGAATAGATGGCCAACGACGGACAGAAAGAGAAGGTTGGGGACGACACTCCTACTAGGAGTGGGAAACCTGTTAACCTTGACGTCGAAGAAGACAACTGTAACGAAGAAACTCGTGATGGGAGTCACGGAGGAAAGGACGTCGGCCAGGAGGGCAACGTACCAAAGAAAACGGACCGAAGCGGGTATTACAACGAGGACGACCTCCAGGTATGGAAAGAAAGATGCCTGCGGAGGGATGATGAGATGAAGGCCATGGCGGACAAATTGGCGGACCTACAAACGATGGTCAATTTCATGATGCAGAACAACGTCATGCACCCACCATTCCCGCTACAAGATACACCGATTCCAGCGGCCAAGAAAGATGCCTAAAAAAATGGGCAGAAAACAGTCCCTACAGTTCTCCAGCACACCAGGAGCGAAAACACTCTCACTGGCCTTCAAGGAAGGTCAGGCGAGGAGAGCCAAGAAGGGAAGAATCTAAAAGGACACATCGCACCAAGGAAGCAGACCCCAAAGAACATCGGCATGTTCAAAGGCAGGAGTTGTGCTTCGACACAACTAATGGAGAAAGGTCAAAGAGGGCTCACAATGAAGCTGAGAGTAGTGCACCGAAAAGGCTGAAGTCAGGAGATAGCCGAGTTCCTGGACGGACCAAGGAGGATCTAAGGGATTACCTACAGAGGAGGCAACAAGATGCCGAGGTAACCTCCTCGGTCAAGCTAAGAACGCAATTCTAGGTAGAATTGGACAAATTCGAAGCCCCGAAGAGGTTTAGTATGCCGAGATTCCATATTTACGACGGTAAGTCAGACCCCAACTTTCACGTCGGTTTGTACCTGAACTCGATGGCGTTATACACGGGGAATGAGCCGTTGCTTTGCAAGGTGTTCCCCTTATCCTTCGGAGAAATTGCATCGGACTGGTTTCACAAGTTACCGAAAGGAACTGTGAAAACCTGGGAAAGCCTGGCCGAGATGTTTGTGGCCAGGTTTGTGACAAACAAGCTGCAGCCATTAAGAGTAGACGCCCTGATGGCCCTGAGAATTAGCGAGAACGAAATCCTTAGGGCCTACGCCAAAAGGTATTATGAGGTATTTAACCGAATACCAGGGTGCAACCAAGAGGTGGCGATTGTGTCGTTTAAAAATGGCCTGAAGGATGACTGCCTGCTTCGGAAATCATTGGCAAAGACATTGCGAAAAAGCATGGAGGAGCTTATGGCCAGGATAGAAAAGTATGCCAGGGTTGAGGAGGATATGCCGGGGACAAAGGCGCCGAAACCAGAAAAGAAAAACTGCTCGTCGAAGCGAGGCCGAGATGATGGTGGCTACAACAAACCAGAAATAGGATTAAGGGCTGCTCAGGCAGTCACAACCGTATTCCGAATTCCGGTTTACAAAGTCTTGGAGAAAATCCACAATCAGCCCTACTATAGAGCACCAGCAAGGGTACCAGACGAGTTTATGGGAAGAAGCCTTGACAAGCACTGTGCTTACCATAATGAAGCTGGACATCTGATTCAAGGGTGCAGAGCCCTGAAGACACATTTAGAAAACCTAGTAAGACAAAGCCATTTAAGGGACATGGTAGATAAAGCCAGAAGAAGGGAAGGGTAGGCAAGACTGGCCCAGGCACCAACAGCACCACCCCTACCAGCACCACAACCACAAGCAGGCGGACCTCGAGTGATCAATGTGATCCACTCAAAAGTAAATGAGAATGAGATAAGGGGGGAAACCCAAAAGGTAAAACACCTGCAACATGTATATCAGGTCAGAAAAAAAGACCTAGGGCAGGCGAGAGCCAAGGACCAATGGTGTCCTTTACTGAGGAAGACCTGGAGATGGTGCAGCATCCACACAACGATGCCTTGGTAATATCCCTCCAGATTGGAGAGTGCTAAGTGAAGCGCATCTTAGTTGACCAGGGCAGCTCTTGTGACATCATGTATCAGGTGTTACAAGGAGCTTGGCCTTCACCAAGATGACCTGGAGCAGTCCAATGGCCCAATGGTTGGGTTCAATAGAACGCCGACGTGGCCACTGGGAGCAGCAAGTCCGGAGGTGCAGGCTAGCACCAAGAGGATAAAAACAGAGTTCACCATAATCGACACCCCCTGCCCTTACAATGCTATCCTGGGAAAGCCATGGCTATATGCAATGGGGCATGTTCCCTCAACATTGCATCAGCTATTGCGGTTCCCAACAGAACATGGAATAGAAGAAGTTAGAGGGGATCAGCTGCAGGCAAAGAATTGCTCCATGACAGCAATAAAATCCACCTGCAGCATGCAAGAACCAGAAACAGTAGAGATCGAGGACGAGGACGTAGAAGTCCTGGAGGACGTCGGTAAAGAGCCAGCCGAGAAGAGTGAAGAAAATCCTTGTCCAGCAAGGGGATGAAGAACGCTTTTTCTTTCTCGGCTCGGGCTTAGCCGAGGAAGAGAAAAGAGAACTAGAGGCATTCCTGAGAGCAAATCTAGAGGTATTTGAATGGACGCCCTACGAGATGTCTGGCATTGACCCCGAGGTCACCTGCCACAGGCTGAATGTAGACAAGTCGGCCAAACCTGTCATCCAACGAGCAAGGAGGCCGACATTAATGCATGTTGAAGCAATGGAAAAGGAAGTAAATAGACTTCTGGAAGCTAGAGCCATTAGAGAGGTAAATCACCCGACATGGCTATAAAACACAGTGGTGGTGAAGAAAAAGAATGGTAAGTGGAGGGTCTGCGTGAACTTTGCTAGCCTAAACAGGGATTGTCCTAAAGACAGTTTCCTATTACCCAAGATAGACCAATTGGTGGATGCCACTTCAGGGCATGGAAGGATGAGCTTTCTAGATGCCTACAGGGGATACCATCGATAGCCATGTACCCCCCAGATGAGGATAAGACTACATTTATCACCCCAAAAGGGCTATACTGCTACAGAGTGATGCCTTTTGGATTGAAAAATGCAGGAGCAACCTACTAGAGATTAGTGACTAAGATGTTCAGACATCTGATTGGCAAAACAGTAAAGGTATACATAGATGACATGGTCGTGAAGACCAAAGAACCTGAGGGTCATCTAAAAGACCTAAAAGCAGTCTTTGACATCCTCAGAACATATCGGTTCCGACGCAATGCATCGAAGTGTGCATTTGGAGTTGGGTCTGGTAAGTTCTTAGGATACTTGGTAACTAGAAGGGGCATTGAGGCAAGCCCAGATTAAATTAAAGCCATCTTAGAGCTGAAGAGCCCAACGTCGACAAAACAAGTGTAGATGTTGACTAGAAGGGCTGCAGCCCTGAATAGATTCATAAGCAGAAGCTATGACAAGTCCAAACCTTTCTTCAGCCTAGTGAAGAAAGCCACAGACTTTTTATGGACAGAAGAGTGTGAAGCCGCCTTGGCCGACTTGAAGAAGTGTTTGACCACAGCTCTAGTTCTCTCAAATCCAATACCTGGAGAGGAGCTATTCTTATACTTGGCAGTTTCAGAGCATGCAGTGAGTGCAGTAATAGTCAAAGAAGAAAATGGAGAGCAAAAGACAGTTTATTACGTAAGTAAAACCCTGGCAGATGCAGAGACCAGGTACTTACCCTTGGAGAAGTTAACACTAGCATTAGTAATGGCTTCCAAGAAGCTGAACCATTACTTTCAAGCCCACAAAATTGTAGTATTAACTGAACATCCTTTGAGGTCCCTACTGCAGCAGGGAGATCTGACAGGCAGAATAACCAGATGGGCAGTGGCCTTGGGCCAATATGACCTGGAATTCAGACCCAAGACAGCAATCAAGGGCGAAGTCTTAGCCGACTTCGTGGCCGAATTCACACCAGACGCCGCCATACATCGGGCTCCGTTGAGCCGAGGTATGCAACGTCCAAGTGAGCAAGGAAGTACCCAACAGGGGACAGCGGAACAAAGGAAAAAAGAGAAACTCAGACCCTGTAGCATTTACATCGACGACTCCTTCCGGTTGTTTGTTGATAGGAGTTCAAACCAACAAGGAGCGGAAGCAGGAGTAGTGCTAGTATCACCAGATGTGCAGATACTGAAACAATCCATTCGTTTGGGGTTTAAAGCCTCAAACAATGAGGCAGAGTATGAAGCACTAATCGTAGGATTAAAGCTGGCAGCAGCCATGGAAGCCGACGAGGTAATAGTCTTTTGCGACTTCCAACTTATAGTCAATCAGGCAACAAGGGAATTTGTAACCCCAGATGAAAGGATGTCGGCCTACACAAAGGAAGTGGGCAGACTGGTAGCCTTATTTCAAAATTGCCGACTACAGCAGGTCCAAACATAGAACCACTAAGCACAAAGCGTGAAGTAATGTGTGTAGAGATGGGACCAAGTTGGATGGATACAATAGCAGTATTTCTCAAAGAAGGAAAATTGCCAGACGACCGAAAAGAAGCGCACAAGATCAGACTTAAGTCGGCAAGATTCAGTTTGACCGAAGAAGGACATCTCTACAGAAGATCTTTTACTGGACCCCTTTTGAGGTCTGTGCATCCTGCACAGGTTGAAGACTTTCTGTACGAGATACATGAAAGAGTATGTGGAAGCCACGCTGGGGGCAGGTCACTTGCTTATAGGGCCATTACTTAGGGGTACTGGTGACTCTACATGCAGAAGGATACCGAAGCCTATGTCAAGAAATGTGAGAAGTGCCAGAGGTTTGCACCGTTAATACATCAACCAGTAGCACTTGAACCCGATGTCCAGTCTTTGGCCATTTGCCCAATGGGGCATGGATCTTATTAGAAAACTGCCTCAAGCAACTGGACAAAGGAAGTACCTATTGGTAGCAACAAATTACTTCACCAACTGGGTAGAAGTTGAACCCCTTGCCAAGATTTGGGACGTTGACGTGAAGAACTTCATATGGAAGAACATCATCACTAGGTTTGGAATCCCAAGAGCAATAATAGCTAACAATGGCACACAGTTTGACAGTAAGCTAATCAAAAGCTTCTATGCAAAGTTCAAAATCAAGAATTATTTTTCCACTCCAAGTTTTCCTCAAAACAATAGACAAGTAGAAGCATCCAACAAAATTATCTTGGATGGGATTAAGAAGAGGCTGCAAGTAGCAAAGGGAAAGTGGGTGGATGAATTGCCCAGTGTACTCTGGGCATATCGGACTACGCCGAGAAGATCAATTGAGAAATCCCTGTTTGCTATGGCTTATGGCACAGAAGCAGTCATTCCTCTGGAGGTCGGCATCCCAGGGATCAGAACCCAGGGAGTGGAGAATGGAACTAATGATATATTTATAGCCCGAGATCTGGATTTGCTAGAAGAGAGAAACGAGAAAGCAGCAATTCAGCTAGGGGCATACCAGCAGCAACTTGCTAGGGCTTATAACAAGAAGGTGAACCCACGAGAGTTCCAAGTTGGTGACCTCGTCCTGAGAAAGGTTGTCGGCAACAAGAAGGATCCTAGAGAGGGCAAGCTTGGCCCGAATTAGGAGAGACCCTATAGAATCATCTCGGTCTTGGGCAATGGGGCATATCGGCTTCTGGACTGTGAAGGCAAAGAATTGCCAAGACCTTGGAATACTTGCAATTTGAAGTTTTTTTATCACTAGATTTTCTTGTTTTCTAAGTTTTCTTTTTGTCTTGTTATTAACAGAAGTAATAAAGTTTTAGCTTGATCTTTAAACTTGTGTAATGTGATTGACCAGATACTTGACAATGTTTCTAAGCGAAACATGACGAATAACTTAGACTTATTATATGGCAGAGTAGAACTTTTACTTGCATATAACAGAGTTGAACTAAGTTGGCGATGTTTCTAAGCGAAACATGACGAATAACTTAGACTTATTATATGGTAGAGTAGAACTTTTACTTGCATATAATAGAGTTGAACTAAGTTGATGATATTTCTAAGCGAAACATGACGAATAACTTAGACTTATTATATGGCAGAGTAGAACTTTTACTTGCATATAATAAAGTTGAACTAAGTTGGGATAACCTGGGCTTGTCATATTGGCAGAATCAAACTCAGATTGGAACTAAGTACGTATCAGTCAGATTAACAAAGAGGCCAAGGTAAAGAGGTTAGTTCCTCGGCCAGTCTTTATTTGAATCTGACCTTTACAACAAGGTCAAAGCCCCAGGCTTAAATGAGAACCCAAGTGGAACTTAGGTTCACATTAGGGGGCAGAGGGCTGTAAATTGATGCTTGGAAGATTGGTTTAACACTTGTTGAAATTTACAAAAAATTTACAAGTTGCAGTTAAATCGAGGTCATGTTTAACACTTGTTGAAATTTGAGAAAAATTTACAAGTTAAAGTTAAACCGAGGTCATGTTTAACACTTGTTGAAATTTAAGAAAAATTTACAAGTTGAAGTTAAATCGAGATTGTCTTAAAGGAAGATTGGTTTAAAACACTTGTTAAAATTTTTTTAGAAAAATTTACAAGTTAAGCCAAGGTTGTAACGAAAGAAGTACTTGCATACTTGCCGAGATGAAAGCGTTGGTTTGTATAACCGAGGTATGTCACCCTGAGAAGATTTCATAGTTAAGATGTATGTAGAAGACATGCGAATTATTCAAAACATACGAGCATTCGAAAGAAAGGAAGTTATATTTACATTCATGAGAAGGCACGTCGGCCAGCTAAAAGCTTAAACATAAACAAAGTACAAGGTACAAGAAATAAAGAAGAAAACATCAAAATAAATTACTCGGCATTGGCGGCGGGTTATGTCTCACCCCCAAAAGACAGTTGGGAAGACTTCTCAGCAGCCTTCTCAGCCGCGAGTTCAACATCAATCTCCTGAAGAGTTTGATCGAGGTTCTTCTCGGCGATTGGCACCTCAGAGTTTGTCTTCTGAGATGAGGCATCTTTAGAGACCTCACCCTCCTCATCCTGAGAAAAGTCCACGACTTGCTCATTCAGAGTAGAGGACTTGGCCCCAGCAGCTTCCTTCTTCTTCCTCACCAAAGCTTCATTCTCAGACTCATAATCGTCTTCAGATTGGCTTGGAGTAGGGGGAGAATGGAAAGGGGAGAACGTCGGCATTCTTGAGGGGGGGAGTCCTCGGGGACATTAAGCTTTTTGAGGGCAGCCATCCAACCAAGGGTGAAACCCTTGTTGCATACCTGTCGGCATTCTTGAGGGGGAGAGTCCTCGGGGACATTAAGCTTTTTGAGGGCAGCCATCCAACCAAGGGTGAAACCCTTATTGCATGCCTGCTTCACTTGCTTTTTGTAGTCCTCTTTGAAGTCGGCCTCCCCCTCAGCATACGCCCTCTCATCAGCGGCCTTGATCTCGGACTCTTTTGTGGCTAAGGCATCCTAAAGTTCTTTTTGGGCCTCAGCCATCTTTTCTTCGACCTCTTTCTTTTGGGCCTCAAGAACCTTGTTAATGGCCTCTGCAGCATCTGCTTTTTCTTCGGCCTCGTCTTTAGCTTTAATGGCTACCTCGACCTGGTCGGACAAGGTCTTCATTTTAGTCTCGGTCTTTTTGATGGTCTTCTGTAAACCAGCGACCTCTCTGATCTTGTCGGCCAACTCCTTCCTCATTTCAAAAACTTACATTAAGAAGGAGTGGGCGTGCTGGATCGCCTAAAAGAAAAAAGACAGAACAAAAGTTAGTAAAAATCTCTAAAAATATGAAAAGATAGAGAAGGAAAAATACTAAGTGCAAGGAAATTACTTGAACGGAATGCTGCAGCATCAAAGCGAAGTTTTCATCCTCGCTCGTCTCGGCGTTACGGTTGAGATCGTTGGGAAGGAGTAAAGTCGTAGAGAGGGCAACGCCGACTTCGAGATCAGTCGCACTGTCGCTGGCTCTGATTGGCTTGTCCTCAATAGTAATGGGAGGAGTCCAGGGGGCGTTTGACATCATAGAGCCCGAGGCTGTTGCCGATTCAGACCTCAGCCTCTTCGACCGAGTTGATTGGGATGGTTTAGCCTCGGCAGGCCTCTTCTCAGCAGTGGAGTGGGTCTTCTCACTCTCAACCAATTTCGAAATAGGCAAGGTGTCCTCAGTGTCAATCTGAGTCACTGTTGCCTTGGGCTGAGCCTTCTTCAGTCTTTTGGGTTTTGGCTTTGGCTTTGGTTGAGGCTGGGATTGCGCCGGTTGAGCGTTGACAGTGTCAGGGATGTCGGCCAGAAGATCCTCTGCGACTGCCTTCTTGCGACCCATCTCGGCGGAAATTGCAGTTCGGCGTTAGCGTTGAGATGGTGGGATCAGCTGTGGAGCCGAGGTAGATGGCTGCTCAGCTAGATCAGAGGTTGATCCCTAATCTGGCCGAGATGATGAAGTTGCTGGTGGAGTTGTGGCGGACGGAGGAGACTTGCTCTTCTTCTTCTTTGGAGTGTCGGGAAGAACCGACTTGTAAGTCGGGATGAAGTTGAGCAATAAGGGAGCTCTCTGCCTCTGAACTGGCAGATCCAACAGCTTCTTGAGGTCCTTACTAGAAAAGAAAGACTTGTGAAAGTCCTTTGGTGGCTGTGGAAGAGCTACATGAAAGAACACAGACGTTAGAACATACAGAAAGAATAAAGTTTTAATGACTTGAAAAATAAATCTGTGTAATATTTGGTTCTTACCATTACCCTCTACGAATACTGTTCGGCTAAGAGGGTAGAGATGAAGGTATTCATCTGGAGCGAACTCCCAGTTGCCCGAGACAATGAAGTAATCGTCCCCGGCTCCCTTGTTGGAGTCAGGGAGGTCGGCAACAATTTTGTATTCAGTGGACCTCGGTTTAAGGTAGTAGATGTAGCCTTTTTCTAATTTAAGGCCACATATAGTGTAGCAATACTGGATGTCGGCAAGGGTGACCCTAGTTTTTTCTTTTTTGGCTAAAGCAATTATACCATTGATAACTCGGTAAGAGTTAATGGCAAGCTGCATCGGGTTTAATTTGTAGTAATGAAGAACTTCTCAGAAAAGGATGTCTAGTGGAAACCTAAGTCCACATTTGTAAAGGCAACGACAGAGAAATGCATGAGGTTTTCATCAGGCATGATGGAGTCATCCTCCCCGGGCAACCTCAGGTGAACATCGGTCGGGATGTCAAACTCCTGCCTAAAGTATTCTAACTTAGTTGGGGTGTTTACCCTATGCCTCCACATACCCATAATATCGGCTTGGGGGAAGGTGTTGGAGTTTAAAACGAAGTGCTTTTGTGAAGGTTTGAGGGACCTCGGCTAAAACCTAAATGTGCACTGTGGTCAGAATTTGTGAGGATCTAAGAGGGATTCGTTTCAGTTTTCCCTAAGATTTGTGAATTCTACAAACCTAGATCTATAGAAATGAGGATTGAAGGCAAGAATCTGGAGAAAACACAAAACAAAAACAAAGATTCAGAATCAAGAAAGGGGATGCTCTATCAAGAACACTGTGATAGAGTGTGTGCAAGGGTACAAGGCCAAGAACAGTGGCAGAAAATCAACAAATTTGTGAACAATGTGTGTATATTCAAGAATGGATTGGGCCAAAAACAGAATCATGGAACAAACATGTTCAATACACGGTGGATTGCATAGGCAGCAAGTGAAGTAGTAGAGTTTATTGAAGAAAAACAAGAAACTAAACCAAGAAGTTAAATCGGAAAGAAACAGTAACTCACCGAAGAAAAATGAAGCCGGTGTTGAATACGTTGGAGTCAGATGATGGCAGTAAACAGAGAAGATCAGCAAAAGCCTCGCCGGAGGAGGTGAACGGCGGTGGTTACAGAGCTTGATGAGCTTGGAGCAATGGCGGATTTGGGAGAGGAAAAAGAGAGAGCTTGCACGAGAATGAAGAGGAAAAAGTGAAGCGACGAAGAGAGAGGGAAGAAGTTTGTCAAGACACGAAACGGCGGCAAAAAGGCAATTAATGTGCCTGAGACGACGTGCGTGTCAGACGGCGCACACAAAAAAAGATACGACTTATTGGCGCGTGTCAGATACGGCCCAGAAGGGGAAAGACGCATGGCAAGAACGGTTGAGTTGTTGTGCGTGACAGCTCATACACGTGAAGGAGCTCTTGGAGTTCTTGATTTAATGGAACAATACCTCGACTAGGAGGATGATCTCGGCTGAGAAACTTGAAACAAAACTTGGTTGTTGGTTTCAAAGCATAGATGAAAGCGGACTATAGGTCTCGGTCATATTAAGCCGACGAGTTCTGACTTCGGCGATGAATGATAGAGCAATCTTAGCCGACGTGCTAAACGAAAAGAATGATATAGGTTCCATCACCTCAGGATGCCGAGGTAATAGAACCTAGGGGGCAGTTGTGGGGATATAATTTTTGAATGACAACACGTGACCGAGGTGTCACCGAAGTGCCAGCCAAGGTGCCACGTGTCCTGGTCATGACGCCAAGATAATCTCGGCTAGGCCAAGGTTATCTGCGAAGACACCGGAATCCAGAATAAGCGGATAAGGGATAAGAGTCCTAGAATGAGAGAGGACTTCAGTTTGGGTAAAGATAAGACTCTTAGAGAGTTTATCCCAATCCTACTGAAAATCCAAGATTAGCAGTAATCCTAAGTCCATTGAAGCTAGGCTTTTATTAGGACTAGGTTTGTGTTGGCTATAAAAGAGAGGCACCCCCATGGGTCTAAGGTACGCTTTTTGTATTATGAATAGTGAGTTAAGCACTTTTGCTATCTTTGAGAGATAACTGACTTGATCGTCGGAGTGCCCCCAGGTGGACGAACCACCGCCGGAATTTTATCTTTTTGTTGACAGGTCGTTCGGGCTTAATCTATTCTGCTAGTGTTCTCCAGCTGAGTACTAGGTTGGCAGTGTGGTTGGAAATTGACACACACACTTACGTATATTTGTAAAAACTTATGCAATTTTATGAGGTAATTTATATATATTTGTGAAGTTACGTAAATACATATGTTATGCCCCTTGCACACCCAAACTCTTTTATCATTAACAATGAAAATCCTAAGATCAAAACCATAGTTTACAAAAACTAAAAGGAAAAAGGTTATATATAGGGCTAATTATGTTGGAACAATTTTCTGTGTACAATAAATAAATTGAAACCAAATCAAACAAATAAAATAAATAACTTACAGGATTTATTTTACCGAACCGAATGAATATTTAAAAGATCAAGTCGAGTGTATGACACTCTATCCTTAAGACAGATTCGCCCCGCTACGGTGCTTACGGACAAATGGCGTCTATCTCCCAGATACACTAATCTTCACAAATTGTAGTAGCACTCCAAACAATTTGTACGGCGAACAAAACCTGTGTTCTAAACTCTCTGAATTTTTCCCTAAAAATTAAATATGAAGAACAATGCAACTAAAGAGCAAAACCAGAAGGAACCAAGAGAATTTCAGAGTTTTTTGGATGTTTTTCAAGATCCCAATATGTTGGAAATGAATTTGAATTTATAGGCTTCATGACAAACCTGAACAGGTCTGAAATTTGAAAAAACAGATGCAAATTCAAATTAGGCAGGTACAAACAGATAACTGCTAGGCAATTTCTATCTGTTGGGAAATTGCTGGCAGATTTGAATCTGTCTGGCAGTTTTGAATCTGTCCGGCAGTTAAAAAAAACCTGTTTAACAGTTGGAAATTTAATGGAATTCGGAGGCACAATTTTTGGACAAAAATTTTGAATTCAAATACATTTTAAAATTCAAATAATTTCCTGCAAGAATTTGAAAAAATTTAAATAAATTTTGTTTAAAAAATTAATGTTAGAACCAACCCGACCCACAACCTACACCCGCACACGGCTCGGCCGGTCGGACGGCGGTGGCGACGCGCGCATATGTGGTGGTTTGGGCTAAGGTTCACTTTGTCCATAATTCCTCTCTTCCACAAACTTAGGGTGCCCCTTGAGGCCAACCCAAATGTTGTCACCTAGAACTTATATACACACATAAGTTCTCTTCAAGTTTCAATGTGGGATAAGCCTTTACAAGGAAACCTACATTTTATTCTTTAATTGTCCAATTCCACGAACCCGAAAATGATGTCAAGTTTCAATTCACTCATAAATGGCTTTGACGAACTGACTTCACCGTGTAACTTGTCATGTGGCAAAGAACACGTTACCTCTTTGGACCCACCCCAAAAGACGTGTGGGACCTACTCAATTTTGGGCTCAAAGTTGACCCAACATAAGCCTATGAAAGCCATTATTTTCAACAATCCCCCACATGAATGGAATTTGACGGAAAGGAAATGCAACAACATGATGTAATACAGAGAGTACATAAATTAGAAATATTCTGCAAATGATAAATAGTTTTTGACTTTGAACTTTCCCTTATGAGACACTATCGGATTTACTAGCTAACCAGCGAACATGATGTCTTGAACTGTTCAGCCATTTGTGTAAACCAAGAAAAATAGAATTCACACAGTATATCCCAGAAACAATTTAGTTCTCATTATTGTGTTCATTTTGACCCTGAACAACCTGGTCATTCATGAGTGCTCTAGAGAATTATAGCCCTTTACAAATCTCATAGAATCGGCCCAATTCATACTCATATAAGTGATTCTTATGATGAGTATCCTGCCATACTCCACTAGGTATACCTAGATATAAGAATCATTAAAAGTATTATTTAACCTAAAACGCTGCAGACATCACTATTTTATCATAGAAATGAGTAGGAGTTTAACTTCCCAGTGATCCTTATGAGTCATACACAACTCGGTTGTCCCTTTGAACCTAGATCTTGGGATCTCCAGTCAACTAGGTTGGGTTGCCGTTGTGGTAACTTTTGTTTAATAGGCTTAAGTCTCATTCCCCTCAATGAATTCTCAACTAACTCTCTTGCTAACCCTTTGGTTTGTGGATCCGCTATGTTGTCTTTAGAGTTCACATATTTAATGGAAATAATTTCATTAGAGAGTAGTTGTCTCATGGTGTTATGTCAACGACGAATATGTCACGATTTACCTTTATACATATGACTCTGTGCTCTACTTATTACTGATTGACTATCGCAATGTATGCATGCACCGATTTTGGCCACATTGGAATATCTTCAAGGAAATGGCGAAGCCATTCTGCCTCTTCTCCAACTTTATCTAAAGCTATGAATTCTAATTCCATAATAGACCTAGCAATGCAAGTTTGTTTGGAAGATTTCCAAGATATAACCGCACGACTAAGAGTAAAGACATACCCACTGATGGATTTTAAGTCTCTAGTATCCGATATCCAGTTTGCATCACAGTACCCTTCAAGTACTGCTGAATATTTAGTATAATTTAGCCCAATATTACGAGTAAATCTAAGGTATCTTAGAACCCTTATAATTGTTTTCCAGTGTTCTACTCTTGGATTACTCGTATATCTACTTAATTTACTTACTGCATAAGCTACATCTGGGCGAGTGCAGTTCATCAAGTACATTAAGCTTCTAATAATTTGGGCATATTCTAATTAAGAAATACTTTTCTGTACATTCTTAGAAAGAAACTTATTAACATCCACAGGTGTTCTAGCAAGATGATCATCATCTTTGCTAAATTTGTCAAGTATTTTTCAATGTAATGTGATTGTGACAAAGCATAACCTTCTGATGTTTTGGTAATTTTCATACCAAGAATTACATCAGCAATACCCATGTCTTTCATGTCAAAATGTTTATTCAACATTTTTTTGGTAGTTTTAATCATATCATTATTACTACCTATGATGAGCATATCATCCACATAAAGACATACAATGACATAACATTTGTCTATGTTTTTAATATAAACACATTTGTCACACTCATTACTTTTAAATCCATATGACACATTGCCTTGTCAAATTTCTCATACCATTGCTTTGGCGCCTGTTTTAAACCATATAATGATTTAACTAATTTACATACTTTCTTTTCTTTTCTTGGAATAGAAAAACCTTCTGGTTGTTCAATGTAAATTTCTTCATTTAACTCACCATTTAAGAAAACGGTTTTCACATCCATTTGATGAATTTCTAGATTGTACAAAGATGCAATAGCAATTAGCATTCTAATAGATGTTATTCTAATAACCGGTGAATATGTGTCAAAGTAATCAAGACCTTCTTTTTGTTTAAAACCTTTGACCACAAGTCTTACCTTGTATTTGTCAATTGAACCATCCGCTTTCATTTTTCTCTTGAAAATCCACTTGTACCTAAGAGGTTTACAACCTGGTGGCAAATCTACAAATTCTCAAGTGTGATTTTGCAGGATGGATTCAACTTCACTATTGACAACCTCTTCCCATAAAGAAGCTTCATGATTGGACATAGCTTCTTTAAAAGTTAAAGGCTTATTTTCTAACAAAAATGTTAGAAAATCTGAACCAAAAGATTTTGAGATTCTAGCATGTTTACTGCGCTTTGGTTCCTCTTCTTCATTTTGATCTATCTTTTGCTCTTATTCTTGATCTTGTTCTTGATCATTACTAGTAATAGTATTATAAGATCTTTTATTAGTACTAGTCTCTTGTCCAGTCTTATTTGAAAAAACATGTTCAAAGAATGATGCATTCTGAGATTCAATAATAGTATTTACATGCATTACAAAATGTTCTGATTTATGAATCAAAAATCGATATGCACTACTATTCTTGGCATAACCAATGAAAATACAATCAACGGTTTTAGGACCTATCTTAGTCTTTTTAGGATTAGGAATAGTCACTTTCACCAAACACCCCCAAACTTTTAAGTATTTGTGGGATAGTACTCTTCCATGCCACATTTCATAAAAGGTTTGATTTACTTTCTTTCGGGGTACATTATTAAGTATATAATTAGCAGAAAGTATTGTTTCCCCCCACAAGTTCTGAGATAATCTAGAATTTATTAACATGACATTTATCATTTCTTTTAAAGTCCTATTTTTTCTTTCAGCAATTCCATTTTGCTGAGGTGAGTAAGGAGCGGTGGTTTGATGAATTATTCCATGTTCTTTATAAAACTCACCAAAAGGTGATTCATATTCACCTCCTGTATCACTTCTAAGTTTTTTAATTTTCTTACCAAATTTATTTTCAACTTCATTCTTGTATTGAATGAAAGTTTCCAAAGTTTCATCCTTGGTTCGAATTAAATAAACATAACTATATCTAGTATAGTCATCTATGAAAGTGATAAAATATTTTTTCCCATCTCTAGTTTGAATTGATTTAAAATCACAAATGTTACTATGAATTAATTCAAGTGGTTCCGCACTTCTTTCAATTGAATGAAAATGAGTGTTGGATAATTTTGCCTCAACGTAAATTTCATATTTATGATTTGAATCAATGTCAAATTTAGGTAAACATTCCATATTAATTAATCTATGCAAAGATCCATAATTAACATGTCCTAGTCTACCATGTCATAAATTTGAAGACTCAAGCAAGTAAGAAGAAGATGTATTTTTATTAATAACAGAGGGTACAACAGTCATTACATTCATTTTGAAAAGGCCATCAGACATGTAACATTTTCCTACATACATCCCGTTTTTGGTAAGTACAAACTTGTCACTTTCAAAAACTAGCCTAAACTCATTTTTACTCAACAAAGATTCGGAAACAATATTCTTGAGAATGTCCGGTACATGCAGCACATTATTGAGAGTGAGTTCTTTTCCAGATATCATCTTCAAAATAATCTTTCCTTATCCTTCAACTTTAGAAATCAAGGAGTTGCCCATAAAAGTTATTCATCGTTGTCCACTGTAGAATAAGATGTGAACATATTTTTGTTGGCACAGGTATGGTGAGTAGCACTAGTGTCCACCCACCATTCTTTAGGATTTCTGACAAGGTTTGCCTCGGAAACAATTGCAGAAAGATTTATAACATGTACTCCATTGGAAATTTTATCCACTTCGGTCATATTGGCTTGAGCAACCTTCTTGCTTGATCTTCCTTTGCCTTTGCAAAAATCAGTTCCTAAGAACTTTTCAGGTTTTTTACCATGATTCACTAGCGCAGTCCCAACACAAGGAGGGGTTGGTGTAATTGCAGCCACCATACCAGTACTGGTTTGAACATTAGTTTGACTAGTTTATGTAGCTATGAATTCTAAATTATAAAACAAAATTATAATTAGAATTTTATACTACACAAAAAATTAAACCATAAACACAAAATTTTAAATTCTGTAAAATAAAAGTGTGACACCTTAATTGTTTAATTAATTTACAAAAAAATAAAAATAAAAATAAAAATAAAATATTAGGAAAACATTTAAATGACGTGTGCTAAAATGTAATCTAATTACGATGGTTTAATTATGTTAGAATTTGGGCCCAAAGATAAATAATAATAAAAAATAAATAAATAAATAAAAACTATTTAAACTTATCCATTTGGGATAAGTTCATATCTAAGGGATACCTTCTAGATAAGGATGGCAATTTGAAACCGGCCCGACGGGGATCCCCGACCTCGATTTGAGCGGTTTTTCCTCGAAAAATACCCCTGACGGGGAAAAGACGGTATTTGAAAATCAATCCCCGATCTGTTTCGAGTCGGGGACGGTGATCAATGTATAAGCCCCGGCTCGGCCCCATCCCCGAATTTCCCCGAAGTTAAATTACTTTTATACCCCATATATATATATATAATAAACCAAACCGTGTCTTATATTTATAATAAACCAACCCATGTATTATATTTATATATCTGTTACTGTGTTGAGTTGTTTTATATTTATATATTATATCTCTCACCCTGTAAGACTCTAACCCACATATCTCTCTCTCTCTCATCTCAACTCTCTCTTTCACTCTCTCGTTCTTCTCTCTTTGTCAACTCTCTCACTCTCGCAGTCATCGACGGCGACATCACCACCACCGCTGGCCTCGACCCCGTCTCTCTCTCCACTTCGTCTCTCTATATTCCTCATGGCCACCGCCACCGCCACCGCCGCACAAGGTCTGTCTCTCTGTCACCACCACCGAACCCACCGCCACAGCCAGCCACTATTGATCTCGCACCTAGTCACTGGCGTCGCTCAGATCTGTGCCAGACGATGAAGGTGTACTCAGATCAGATCTGTTAGATTTCTCTCTCTCTCTCTGTGTGTGATCTTATCTGCGTGTAGAGATGGCAATATATGCGTGTGTGTGATCTGATCTATGTGGTGTACTCACACTGTGATTAATTTTTTTTTTTTAAATTTAAATCTGTATTTGTTGATGATGATGAAACATAGTGACGATATATATTGATTTGTTGTTCTTGTGTTAAAGCTCGGGGATTTTTCGGGGTCAGGAAAACCCGATCCCCGTTAGGGGACGGGGAAGAGGGGGTGATGGGTTCCCCCGCCGGGGATCGGGGGCGGGGGCGTGGGCGGGGATTTTTTAGCCTTTGGGGATCGGGGACGGGGAGTGTAGTCCCCGGCCCCGCCCCGCCTCGCCCTGCCCCGTTGTCATTCCTACTTCTAGAGCATTATAATGACTGTAGCTTAGAGAGGTAACGTGTCACCCTAAGAACGTGCTGAGCAAGTATGGAGGCTTAGTATAAAAGGGGAGAGTTGATGTGAATAGGTGATCAAGAAAAAAAAAAACACAAAACAAACGTAATCATGGGAGAGAGTCAGCTCGCGGTGAAGGGGAGCACAATTAGGAATTACTATTTAAGTGAGTTACATTATACCTTGAGCTACCATAATATGTTTTATATATGTCTGGAGTTAACATAATATATTTTAAGAATGTTTTGAGTTACCATAAATTTATTTTATATAATTTATGCTTTATGGTTATGTTAATGTTTCAATTACATAGATTATTTTCTGAACTCTATTTGCTTAAATTGAAACACATGGATATGTTTGTTTAAATTTTAGAAAATATTTGACAATGATTTTATAAACATTTGTTTTGAAACAGTACCACCACGGAGGTCCCATGCCTTGGGGACTTAAATAATCATTGGCCATTTGAATTGTCACTTTAGTGACCCTCTGACAGTCTCATGCCTTAGGGGACTTAAATAACCTTTGGCCCTCTGATTAGTCACTTCGTGACCCTCTGCCTGTCATGGATCCATTGACCCTCTGTTCTGTTCTGTACCGTGGTTATAATTATTTTGTTTATATAATTTTGTGTTATATGTCTGTTATTAAAAATAATTTATTCAAACCAAACTATTTATCTTTTAGCCTAAATAATTATCCATGGTGATTTTATACCCTTATGCTCTCAGTATAATATTTCTCACTCTGCCATGTGCTTATAGCTGTTAAAAACCCTTTTAGGTGAAGAAATTTAAAGAATGATGGTGGATTATAACCTCAAATTTGATATGGATATCATGGGTTTTTTTTTTTTTTTTTCTTGTAATCATTATCTGACTGATGTTATATCGTTACATAAATAATAATTTCTATATACGCTTCAAATATTTATCTACATCTTTTATTTTAATTCGCTGCATTATTTAATTTAATTATTTGAAATTAATCTAAGAAATTTTAGAATTAGTTAGTTACGAATCCAGCCCTAGTCACTAGAATGGGTTGTGACAAAAAGAAACAAGAAGTGTAACTTTTATTTCCAATTAATTTGAAAATAAAATAAAATTTTATTTAAACAAATTAATTCCACACAGAAAAAATATTTTTGTAACACTTCAAAAATTAAAATACTGAAAACAGAATTTTAATTAATGAAAACTCAGAAATTATTTTTGAACAACAAAAAAATTAATTTCTGACCAACTTCACAAATAAATATTCTGAATTGTTAATTACATTAGTATATTATTACTAGCTGTCAAAGAAAATAGACAGTATATTACTACTATCTGTCAAACAGTAAATTACTACTATTTGTTTTTTCAACCAGAATATTATTTTGTAAAACCACAGAAAATAATTTCTATAAGAAGAAGAAAGAGAAAAGGAAATAAACGAAAATTCTGTATAAATAGAATAATTCGAATCTGTCTTAAAATTGTTGGAACAATCTTATGTGTACAATAAATAAATTGAAACCAAATCAAACAAATAAAATAAATAACTTACAGGATTTATTTTACCGAATCGAATGAATATTTAAAAGATCAAGTCGAGTGTGTGACACTCTATACTTAAGACAGATTCGCCCTGCTACGGTGCTTACGGACAAATGACATCTATCTCCTAAGATACAATGATCTTCACAAATTGTAGTAGCACTCCAAATAATTTGTACGGCGAACAAAACCTGTGTTCTAAACTCTTTGAATTTTTCCCTAAAAATTAACTTTGAAGAACAATATATCCAAAAAGCAAAACCGGAAGGAACCAAAAGAATTTCAAAGTTTTTTGGATGTTTTTCAGGATCGTAATCTGCTGGAAATGAATCTAAATTT
This sequence comes from Camellia japonica, assembly GCA_030407325.1. Classification (NCBI taxonomy): domain Eukaryota; kingdom Viridiplantae; phylum Streptophyta; class Magnoliopsida; order Ericales; family Theaceae; genus Camellia; species Camellia japonica. The sequence continues at coordinate 20,701,754 of JAPPVO010000007.1, forward strand.
ATAGGCTTCATGACAAACCCAAATAGGTCTGAAATTTGAAAGAACAGATGCAAATTCAAATTAGACAAGTACAAACAGATAACTGCTGGGCAGTTTCTGTCTGTTGGAAAACTGCTGGCAGATTTGAATATGTCTGGCAGTTAAAAAAAACCTGTTTAACAGTTGGGAATTTAGTGGAATTCAGAGGCACAATTTTTGGACAAAAAATTTGAATTCAAATACATTTTGATATTCAAATAATTTCCTACAAGAATTTGAAAAAAAATCAAATAATTTTTGTCAAAAAAATTAATGTTAGAACTGACCCGACCCACACTGGCGCACGACTTGGCCAGTCGGATGCGATGGCGCGTGTGGTGATTTGGACTAAAGTTTACTTTGTCTATAACTCCTCCCTTCTATAAACTTGGGGTGCCCTTTGGGCACAACCCAAGTGTTGTCACTAGAACTTATATACACATATAAGTTATTTTCAAGTTTCAATGTAGAACAAGCCTTTATAAGGAAACCCACATTTTATTCTTTAATTGTCCAATTCCATGAACCCGAAAATGGCGTCAAATTCCCATTCACTCATCAATGGTTTTGACAAACCGACTTCACCGTGTAACTTGCCATGCGGGAAAGAACACGTCACCTCTTTGGACCCACCCCAAAAGACGTGTGGGACTCACTCAATTTTGACCTCAAAATTACCCCAAAATAAGCCTATAAAAATCATTATTTCCAACAAATTGTACTTTTGGTTTTTACAATCGGTGGTGCTACATGCACCAATTAATATACTAACTAGTGTACCAACACTAGTTATGACAATATTATTGACTCCACTCATTAATCACATTACAAATTTCCAAAACCTCTTAAATTATGCCACATCATCCATTGGTACACTAGTTAGTATATCAATTGGTGCATATAGCATTATTCTTTTAAAATATGCACTTCAATTATCTTAGTTCTTAACATTTCAATTAGATCAATTTCTTCCCAACATATTAAATCTGTGTTAAAATGATCACCATAGGTGACACCATTAGTAGTTATCGTAACAATCCACATTAAAAAATTGACAACGGGAAAAATTTTAAAGCCATTTACAAATCAACCCAATTAAAATGTATGGGTACTAAAATTACAAAGTGCATACTTTAGGAATTGAAAATATAATTCACTTTATTTCTTTTTATTTTTTTGTTGAAGTATAATTTTTTATTTAAAAAAAATACCCTAATGAAACAAAATACATGTTTATTGAAACAAAAATGAAACAGTGAATGAACACATTTAATACTTTTAAATGAAATCGATACAATTAGAATGTCAAAACCAAAATGAAACAAAATACATGTTTTAAGGACAAAAAATATAATTAACCCATATATAAATAAGTTGTATGACAATAATTATCCATTCCGAAGGACACAACAAGCGATAGTATTTTGCAAACTTCTCACATTCTGATGTGTCATTGCCCTTTACTTGAATGTACCTAATTAAATCAACAATATTGCAAACACTATTTAACTTCTTCACAAAAAAAAAAATCAATTTTTTAGAAAGAAAATGATATATATCATTTTACATAAAGAGCATCGGCGAAACATTCCAATGATGTATATTAGTGAGAGGGCAATTTATGTGGAAATTAGGCCAGGCTAAGACCATCTGTTGAATGGACCGTGTTGGATTTATTTTCTAGTATGGCCTAATAGCCTACATATATCTACATGTTTTAATTTATTTGGACTCCACAATTAAATAAAGCCAATATTTGATATAAAGTTCAGTAATTAGAATTTTAGTATAATTACTCTTCTAAGATAAGAAGGAAACCTTGATGGATAGGAATTCTTTTGATAGAGTTTATCTGGCCCTCTTCTCTCCTCTATATTAGGATGAGTGACTCCCCTTTCAATCATGAGTATTTTTCTATTTCTTTAAATTTTATAGTCATCCTAATTAAGAGAGACAATGAGAAGAAGATGAGCCAAGAATTAAAGGTTCAACTATTAGGGGTATTTTCTCAACTTCTCTAATTCAATGGCTGATAAAGGTATGTTCGTTTTGTTCTTGAGTTATATTGAATTCAAGATCTTGTAAAGTTTAATTCTGCATTATTACTATGGTTACATGTATTATTAAATCTTACATGTGGTTTCAGAGCTTTCGTTTTGTGAATCAATACACCTTGGAATAATAATATATTTATTATACTGTTTTTAATAAACGGTACCTTCGTTTTATTATCGGTATTGACTTTAAAATATTATCTCAATTTGTTTGAATTGATCAAACGTGTAATATACCTTTTGATTTTGTTATGCTATTAACATGCTGTTCATATCCCTTTACAATAAGTAATATGCATGCTTCGGTTTATTATTTTATAATCATTATAATATTAGTGAAGAATATTACTTCCTCCTGTATGCTATAGAATTGGATGATTATAAAATTATTATTTAAATAGACGGTTCGGGCATAGATTAAAAGCAATTTGTTGAATCATTCGGTCTATTAAAGAATTATGATTTTACCTCATCTAATTATATACACTTATTGTCTATTGTTGTTGATGTTTATATATTGATTTAAATTTGATATCATTATATAATTTTATGACATTGAATATTAAATATTGGAGTGGTTAATTCATAGTGGGTGTAATTCTTATTGACCATTATATGAGATATTCATGATTGTTATATTACATAATTTAATATATAAATATTCATGTTCGTCCAGAATTATTATTATAATACTGGTAATTGCAATCACATAAAAAAAATTCTAGAAATCATAAAATAGTGATTTCATTAAAATAATGATTGAATTAATGATAATTAAATAACTCAAATTAATGAATAGAGAATATTATTGGTTAGTTCCGTATTCATAATGTTTACTAATTTAGTAGCTGCCAAAGTGGCCTAGATTTGTAAAACTTATGAATATAGAACTACATAAAAGAATTGTTAAAAGGTTAACATTAAAGTCGATAATATTCTCAATTGCAGTTATAATTAGGAGATTGAGACTAGCACAAAGGATAGTCATTTTCAAATAATTATGAACTGGGTAGGGTAATGTGACTTATGTAATTTGACAGATTAGAATTGAATACCCAAAGGTAACATGACTAGTTGAAAAACTGCATAAATTACTTTAGACCTACATAAGTGATTCTTGACGACTGGACAATAGATATACCTAAGTTTTTCCCAAAGGAAATACTTATGTGATATCAATAGTTCATCATAATTCTTAAAGTTTTAATATGTATATTGTTTACACCTATTTCCGCGTTACTTATGAAATCTTGTGTTAATACCTCTTAAGATCTGTCAAAAAGATAGCTTGCTATCTAAGGTGGTTGGACTTAGAAGGGAGGCTATTTGACTCCTCCGACCTTCCTGGGATCTTACTTGGTTATTGACCAAATGACTCTTTAGTGACATTGCCCTAACGCTTAAAGTAAAATTTGGGATGTCACATGTTCTATCTTATTGCATTGGAATACTTAAAGGCTGTTGAAGATTGACAAGCCACTTGCTGGTACTATTATGGCTGAATTGACAACAATGAAATATAATGGCCACCGAGGAGTTTAGGATCACATCCTCAATATGGCTGACAAAGTTGCAAAGCTTAAAACTTTAGGAATGTAAGTTAATGACACTTTCCTCGTGCAGTTTATTTTTACCTCACTTCCATCACAGTTCGGCGCATTCATAATTCACTATAACACCAATAAAGATAAGTGGAGTTTGAATGAGCTGACTAATATATGTGTTCAGGAGGAAGTGGGGTTGAGGAGGAATGACGTCAAACTGCGTTCGCTGTAACTCATGGAGCTATAAAGAAAAAAAGGGTAAGTTTGTAAAATCAAAGAAAAATCCATCCAAGAAAAAAAAAATGAACCTGGGGAAAAAAATCAGGCTCAAAATGTTTTACTGTCAAGTGCTACTTTTGTGGCAAGAAGGGACATGTGAAGAAAGACTGTAGCAAGCGAAAGGCTTGGTTCGAAAAGAAATGTAAGAAATTTTCTTTTGTTTGTTATGAATCAAATCTTGTTGAAGTACCTTCTAACACATGGTGGATTGACTCTGGGGCCACGACCCACATTACAAATTCCATGCAGAGATACCTCTAAACTAGAAAATCAAAGGAAAGTGAAAGATTTGTCTATATGGGGAATCGTCTCAAAGCTGAAGTCGTAGCTGGCGGAACCTATCGACTGATCTTAGAGACGGGTCATCAAATGGATCTAGAACACCCTTTTTATGTTCCTTCAATTTCTAGGAATTTAGTTTCGTTATCCAAATTAAATCGTGTTGAATATTCAGTTTTATTTAGTTGTGGAAAACTCAATTTAATGTTTAATTCAATAATGATTGGTTTTGGTAATTTATGTGATGGTTTATATAAAATTACCTTAAATCATGAGTTTGCATAATCATTAGTAACTCTGCATTCGAATATTGGTTTAAAACATGGTCTAATTAATGAAAAATCCTTAATCTTGTGGCATAGACGGTTGGGGCATATCTCTAGAAATAGAATTGAAAAATTGGTGAAGAATGGGATTTTGGAAAACCTAGACTTCATTGATTTTGAGATATGTGTGGATTGCATAAAAGGAAAGCAAACCAAACACACCAAGAAAGGTGCCACAAGAAGTATTGAGTTTCTTGAGATAATTCATACAGATATTTGCGGGCCACTCGACATCCCATGTCTTAGTGGTGAAAAATATTTCATCACATTTATAGATGATTTTTCACGTTATGAATATGTGTATCTAATTCATGAAAAGTCTCAAGCTGTTGACATCCTTGAGGTGTACATAACTGAAGTCGAGAAACAATTAGATAGAAAGGTTTAAATAGTGAGATCAGACAGAGGTGGTGAGTATTATGGTAAATATGATGAGTCAGGCTAAAATCCTGGCCCATTTGCCAAATTCTTAGAAAAGAAAGGCATTCTTGCTCAATATACAATGCCTGGTACACCATAGCAGAATGGAGTTGCTGAAAGGCGTAATCGTACACTTAAAGATATGGTTAGGAGTATGTTAAGTTACTTAATTGTACCTATTTCACTGTGGGGTGAAGCTTTAAAGACTGCAATGTATATCTTAAATAGGGTTCCTAGTAAGGCGGTCTCAACAGAGGCAAAAATCTTCAACCCACAAGAGAAAAAGTTGGACTCAAGAACAATATCTGAATATTTCATTGGTTATCCAGACAAGTCTAAAGGGTACAAATTTTATTGTTCTAATCACAGTACGAGGATAGTGGAGACTGGTAATGCTAGATTCCTAAAGAATGGTGGAATTAGTGGGAGTGAGAAAACACGAGTGGTGAATTTCGAGGAAATTAGGATAGATGTGCCAACATTTGACCCTTATCGAAAAATTGTTGTTTCTCAGACTATTCCACAAGCTGAGGGAAACAAACACCATAATGAAAATCTTTCATCACCTCATGTTTCACCACTTCATAAAGATACCACCATTGAAAATATTGTAGAACCATCACAGCCTACAGTTCTGAGAAGATCTCAGAAGGAAAGAAAGCCTACCATTCCAGATGATTACATGGTGTATCTACAGGAATTTGATTTTACTATTGGGATTAACAAAGATCCAGTCTCATTTTCACAGGTCATGAATAGTGATGATTCTACTAAATGGGTCAATGCTATAAATGAAGAGTTAAAATCCATAAAACAGAATGGTGTTTGGGATCTCGTCGAATTGACTAATAATTGTAAAAAGGTCGGGTGTAAATGGGTCTTCAAGACCAAGCGCAACGCAAAAGGCAATATCGAACGATTTAAAGCCAGACTTGTTGCCAAGGGTTTTTACTCAAAAAGAAGGCATAGACTATACAGAAATCTTCTCTCTAGTATCTAAGAAGGACTCGCTTAGAATCATTCTAGCATTGGTAGCTCATTATGACTTAGAGTTGCATCAAATGGATGTGAAAACTGCTTTTCTGAATGGGAATTTGGATGAAAAATTTATATGGAGTAGCTAAAAGGATTTGCAAAGAAAGGTAAAGAACATTTAGCTTGTAAATTAAAGAAATCCATATATGGCCTTAAACAAGCTCCCAAGCAATGGTATTTAAGGTTTAATGATACCATTACCTCCGACGGATTTAAGGAAAATGCAGTTGATTAATGCATATATCTGAAGGTTAGTGGGAGGAAGTTCATTATTTTGGTACTATATGTGGATGACATTTTGTTAGCTAGTAATGACCTTGGCTTATTGCTTGAAACCAAGGAAGATCTCTCCAAGAACTTTAAAGTGGTCGATATGGATGAGGCAAACTATGTTATTGGCATAGAGATCTTTAGGGATCGATCTCGAGGATTGCTAGGACTATCTCAGAAAGAATATATTGATCGTGTTTTGGGGAGATTCAATATACAGTTTTGTTTAGCCGATGATGCACCCATCATGAAGGGTGATAAATAATATAAAAAAAAACAGCGTCCAAGGAATGACTTGGAAAGAAAACAAATGAAGGATATTCCATATGCTTTGAGGCTACAAATCATGCTTTATGGTTGCGAAATTTCATCTCAGGACTTGGTGTTGTTGACTCAATTGCCAAGCCGCTGAAGATATATTATAACAATACCGCAACAGTTTTTTCTCTAAGAATGGAAAGTACTCTAGTGGTTCTAAACACATGGAAATAAAGTACTTAGTTGTTAGAGAAAGAGTCTAGAAACAACAAGTGTTAATTGAAAACTTAAGCACATCTCTTATGATTGCTGATCCATTCACAAAGGAATTGCCACCAAAGACATACAAAGAGCATGTTATTAGGATAGGTCTTTTAAGCAACCCTTGATGTGTATGGTCAATCGTGAGTGCTTATTTTTATTTGGCACTATTTGTGCAATAATAATTTTGTTTTTGTTTTTCCTGTTTCTAAAAATGTGTGTACACATTAATTTGAATATTGATAAACATGAAATGTCTTAACAAGACAAACTATAGGGGCCTTTCAGGCAAACAATTACATATTCCAATAATGGACTGGGTTGGTGAAGGTTATCGATGATGTAGTGCATAGAAGGAAATATGACATAAATGTTATATAACCGCTATGACTCACATTGGTGATCTAATCACAGCATTATAGTTTCTAATATATCTGAATTTATTGGCTATTTTTAAAATTCGTAATCACGTGTCAAAGTTTTTAGTGTGGAATCCAATGAGTCAAAATTTTTATAAATTGCAAATTTTTTAAAAAAAACTCATAATTGCATCATAATCGGCTTAATGGGCCAAGTGAGAGAATGTTGGATTTATTTTCTAGTGTGGCCCAATAGCCTACATATATCTACATGTTTTAATTTATTTGGACTCCACAATTAGATAAAGCCAATATTTGATATAAAGTTCAGTAATTAGAATTTTAGTATAATTACTCTTCTAAGATAAGAAGAAAACCTTAATGGATAGGAATTCTTCTGATAGAGTTTATCTGACCCTCTTTTTTTTTTTTTCTATATAAGGATGGGTGACTCCCTTTTCATATCATGAGTATTTTTATCACTCTAAGTTTTATAGTTATCTTAATTAAGAGAGACAGAGAGAAGAAGTTGAGCCAATAATTAAAGGTTTAACTATTAAGGGTATTTTCTCAACTTCTCTAATTCAATGGCTGACAAAGGTATGTTCGTTTTGTACTTGAGTGGTATTGAATTCAAAATCTTGTAAAGTTTAATTCCGCATTATTATTATGGTTACATGTATTATTAAATTTTACAGACCAATCTAGGTATACACTCTTGGTCATTGGGCCGAGCTGGGATAAGGATGGACCGCGCTATAAAGCCTCGAGGATGTAGTCGTATTACAAATTTGGGCCGAAGTTATCTCGGTAGCACGGTCCTAGACCTTTTGCGTCTAACCGGTTAGTGGAGATTAGACCGAGCTAATGGATAGCTCGGCAGAGTGTCATTTCAAAGTCAAGGCTAACTGAATTGATTTAATTAGTATCGAGCTGTGTAAGCATGGTTAAGTCTTGTGCCAGCCGAGGTAAGAGTTGCAGTCATCTCACTTGGTTAGGAGTGAGTAGGGTGTTGTCAGGATAGGCATTATCCTTAGGAGTGTGATTCCTAAGAGGACTCTTATAAGGAGAGTTGGAGTCATACTAGGATTTTGCCAGGTAGAATCTATAAAAACTTATGACAGGACCTATGTACAGGTATTACGATTCTAACTCTCAAATACACAGAACTTTTGTGTCTATTGTCTATTTTGCTGACTTAGGCATCAAAGGAGTTTCCGGCACACCCCCGCCAGCTAGCTCACGTTTGTGTTTTCAGTGAGTAAAACGACTACATTTGGAGGAGTGCAAACTTGATCAACAGAATTATACGAAAAGATTATTTCGTACTCGTATAATTAGTTATTGTTAAAATGACAACAATGGTGAAATTCATATAAAACTTTATGAATTTGAATTTAAAATTTCACGAAATTGGTTCAAAATTCAAAACAAAGATTATGCCGAATATATATATTTTAAATTATTTAAAACAAGAAACATTAAGCTCATCCCTTGTCATTTTAGTTCTTATTAACTAATTTGGTGTTAGTTTCTATTCGTAAAATTCTTGGAAATATAAAAATGATTAAAAAAATTTAATAACATGGTTTCTCAAATGAAACTTTTAGGATATATTCATTTGTATATACCCAACAAAATATATGCAAGTATAAAAACATTGTTGGAACAAGGGAGTTTAAAATACTTATATTATTTAACCCAATATTATAAAGGGAGATGTTACAATGTGCATCTTTAAAAAAATACATATAGTATATTTTTCATAACTTTTTCACAAAATTTCATAACTTAAACCTAAAATATCATAACTTTTTCTCTACAAAAGTCATAACTTTTTTTCGCTGAAAATGTCATAATAAAATCTCAAAGTGTCAGACAAAAATCACAAAATGTCATAACATTATTATTCTTAATTTTAGGGTGCACATAATAAATTCGTTATTTATAACTTTATTACAAAATGTCACAACACACATCACAAATAATCATAATCTTCATCATAAAAAATCATAACTTTTTTTACAATATACACCATTTGAAAGGGTGCACATTGTAAATTTCTGCTATTATAAATAAATAAAAGAAGAGAAGAGAAGAGAATACAATACTTATGGTACTCAAGGTAGCGGGAATAGCAATGGCTTGTTTGGTTAGTAGTTGGAAATCTCCAATCAAATGGAGCTGTACCCACCTCCTTCACCTGTTAATTTCCAAAAATAACTTGTGACAATCGATGAGTGTTTATTTATTTTAATAATGTCTTTAGAATATTTTTTTTCAAATGTCAAACCGTCTAAAATCACTAATTGGTTTTCCTAATCATTAAATTATTTAAAAAGTTAAATATAAAATTACAAACTTATCTATGTTTACACTTAGTGTTAATTTTATATAATTGATAATATCCGTTATATCGAGTTTCTATCTATTATATCTAAAGTTTTCTATAATAATTAACCCACAATCCGTACATACATATACATAAAATTTAAGGAGTTAACTTTCGATGAGGCATGTCTTGAGTTTCATTTCGAGTCTTATAATTACTTATATAATTTTGTCCCCCTCTATTTCTCTCTTATCTATCTATACATATTTATGAACAGCAGCAGATGCAAATGTGAAAATTGTTTAGTAGTTACTAGTTGTGTGAAGTTGTAGCAATTACCAATTTTACAGATATTTTGAAATAGCAATACTGCAGACACTACAAAAAAGAAAAGAAAAAAAAAGAGTTTTTAATTTGTATTTTTAATAATTTTTTCTCAATTTTCAATAAAAAACAAGTTAAACCGAACCGGATGAATTTTACTTGAAAACACCAATCGATGGGTCAAATTCATTCTATACTTGATCATACCCCTTTAATTCCATCTCCACACTACATACATACTACCCAAAAAAATATGGGATACTTATTCCAGGACACTAGCATTTATGATTTTGAAAAAACAAAAAAACTGTGAAAAAACTTCAAAATTATATATCTTCGAGCATCTTCAATGATTTGTCATTGAAGCTGCTATTACTATAATTTGATAATTGGAGAAGAAAATGGTGCTCCAAGTGCCACATGGCAGCTGTCATATGTGTCAACTCTCTCCCTTCCTCACTCTCAATAAAACAGATAATTTTTTACAAAATCACCATTTTTGCAGAATTAAACACAGAAACTGAAGTCGTTCGACCGATCGTCCAAACACACCAGTTTCTGTGTTTGATTCTATCAAAATAACATTTGACTATTAAAATATCATTGCTATAATTCTACCATTTTTTACTATTTATTATTAAATTATAACAATGACAACGCTATTATAATATTTACCATTAAAAATGCTCTCCTACATAAGAATAGATAAAACATATATAAATGCATCTATATTTATGAGAGAGAGAGAGAAGAGAGCGAGAGAGAGAGAGAGAGGCCTTAATAGAGGGTGGAGGGGGTGCTTTAGAGATATCGATGGAACCGGGTTCATGAGAAGGCCTTGGAGCGTGCTCTCCTTTTGCCACTTCGTTCACATCCCTCGCTCTCATCTTCTCATGTGGATCTACTACTGAATCCACTGACATTCTCTCTCTCTCTCTCTCCGATTTTCTTTTCTTTTTTTTGTGCTTGATTCTTTCATGGACTGAATTTAGTATATTATAGAGTGCAGCGAGGTGTCATCGATGGAAATTATCAGAGACTTAGGGCTGTTTGACATGTCTCTTGGGGTTAAAATAATCATATAAGATAAAATAGGTTATTTTAATTAAATAAGACAAAATGTCAAATCCAATTCATAATCATTTTATTTTTTCACTTACAAAAATCAAAAAAACCAAAAAATCTATCGATTTTTTGGGTTCAGGCTAAAATAACTAAAAAATTAAAAAACTAACTCACATCCCAAACGAGCTTTTAGAATTTTTATGTGACTGTGTATTTGATTAATGGTGTTTTGTAAATTATGCATTTTTATTCTTATTTTTTGAACCCCTTAAACAAGATTATTTAGTTTGAAAAATACTATGAACTCCATCTTATTTTGAATTTATTCTAAATGAGTGTTGTATAGTTGAAATTAAATTTATGTAGTGTGAAATTTATGTGTAAAATAAATTTGAATCACCAAATTATAATTCTAAATAATTTTTAAATAATTAAATCTAAACTTAGAATATTATGATTTATTTTTAGGTAGATACATAGTGAGAAATTTTAAATGAAACATTTTACAAATTTTCACACTTGTCCCAGTGAGAAGCGATACAAGGATGAGTTTCGATTCAGGATGGAAATTAAACCCGAACCCGATGAAGACTCACCCCACCCCACTATTATTAGAGTGGAGTTCTCCAAAATTTTCCCCCACGGGTCGAATATAATATTGGTTGGTGAATCCCCAATTTTTTCAAGGCTGGGTTGGTGAATACCTACTGGTGAATTACCCATCCCCTTGTTTCCAAGTCAGGGTCAAGCAAAAAAAATCGAAGAAACAGTGATCGAAATCTTAAAGATGCGAACTTGGAAGAAGCGACAGAGCTCAAGGTTCGAACCATGGCCACCGAGAGGCTCGGCATTGACCTCTTCCACCTCGACCACAAGTGGTTCATTAGACGAGTCGAAGGTAATAGGTTGGTTCAGAAAGCAAAGATCAATCAATTGATGATACAAAACAAAAGCATCTTGATTCTAGTTCACATGTGCCATACACACCACTCAGATCAATTCACAAGAAATCAAGAATCTAAAGAAATCACAAACCTAAAGTAGACAACTTTAATAGGGTTTTGAATCAAGAAAAGGAAAAAAAAAAAGAAAAAAAAAAAAAGAAGCTACTATTACAGACTACAGACATATATATGTGTGTGTGTGTGCGCGCGCGCATGTGTATATGTGTTTGACCATTTTAATATCTTTTATTTATTTATTTATATATTTTGTTCATGAATCTTCTTTTGTCTTGTTCCTGAATCTCATCTTGTTCATGAATGGAGATTTATTATTTTGGTGACCTTTTGTCTTATTCATGAATGAAGATTAATTGGAAGTTCATGGACTTGGTAATGAGTTAATATTTGGAGACTCTCCCGTGTCTCTAGTTTAATGGTCATTATTATTTTTGGCATAAATTATAATGTCCTAGTAGCCTATAAATAGTTCCTCTCATCTACTATTTTCTACACTAACTATTGTTTATACTTGAGAGATTAGTAGCAAAGAAGAGTGTTTTTCTTGGTGTAGTTTTGGGTTCACCATTTTGTGCAGAGTTGGCCTGAACCATACGACAAGTGGTCAAGCTGTTATATCCTAAAGGGGACAAGTCACAGTTTTGTGACTGCTGCATCGGTAATTGGGTTCTTCCTACCGCAATGGGCTTGATCTCCTTAAAAAAAACGAGATATTTGTGCCTCAACTTGATCTATTTGTATCTCATTTTCTTTGCATTATTTATCAATAAAATATAATTTTTCTAGTATTTTGTCCAACAATTTTAAGGAGATCAAGCATGGAACAAGTACCAGAAAAAACCAATAATGGAATTAGAGATCTCAACAATTCTTTCAAGTTCAAGAGAGTTCATTTAAGAGGTGGAAAGGAAAAGTTTTTTTGTACCTCAGCCTTTTGAAAGTTGCTTATGTTCTTACCGAGAAGAACCTAAACAAAATCCCAACTGAAGAGATGAATGATGAAGACTACAAGGCACATGAAGCAAAAGTGGCTTCCTACAATACAAATAAGTATAAATGTCAATTTTATCTCTTAAATTTCCTTGTTGATTAATTTTATGATTATTACTATGACACCACTTACACTTTGTCTTCTATTTTGGCATGCTCGCTTGTGTCATATTAACAGTAAATATATGGGAATCATGAGTAGTTTAGGATTAATTTCTAAAATGACAAAAAATTTTGAGAAATGTGAAGTTTGCAGTAAAGCAAAAATTACCAAGAGGCCTCATAAAAGTGTTGAAAAAAATACCGAATTGCTAGAATTATTTCATACTGATTTGTGTGAGTTTGAAGGAATTTAACTCAGGGTGGTAATTGATATTTTATCACTTTTATTGATAATTTTTCAAAATACATAAACATATATTTATTAAAAAATAAAAATGATACTTTTGAGAAATTTAAAGAATTCCTTTTTGAAGTGGAAAATCAATTTGGTAAAAAGATTAAGAGAATTAAGGGTGATAGAGGCCGGGAGTATGAATCTCTTGGATTCAACTCTTTTGTTCAGTTATTGGGAATTATTCATGAGACTACTCCACCATATTCACATTTATCTAATGGCGTAGCTGAAAGAAAAAATAGAACGTTAATTGACTTGACGAATGTTATGTTTATTAATTCAGGTGCTCCTTCAAATCTTTAGAACGAGGCTATTTTGACAGCTTGTCATGTGATAAATAGAATGCCACACAAAAAGACTAAAATTGTACCTTATGAGTTGTGCTGGAGGCATAAACCAAATCTAGGTTATTTGAGGGTTTGGGGTTGTTTAGCTTTTGTGAGGCTTGCAGATCCTAAACGACCTAAATTGGGTAAACAAGCTACCACTTGTGCTTGGATATGCATTGCATAGTACAACTTATAGATTTTTTGATATAGAAAATAATATTATTTTTGAATCAGGTAATGCTATTTTTCATGAAAATAAATTTCCTTTCGAATCTAGAAATAGTGGGGGTCAAATAATTTCTGAAAATATTTTATCCATGCGTAGCTCTTCTACTTTATCTCAAGTTTTTCAAGAACAAGAAAATTCTCAAATCCAACTAGGGAGGAGTAAATGAGCTAGAGTTGAAAAAGATTTTGGCCCTGACTATTATCTTTACAATGTAGAAGAAATTCCTCTTACGGTGCAAGAAGTTTTATCATCACCTGATGCTATTTTCTAGAGAGAGGCTATAAATGATGAGATAGATTCACTACTTTCAAATAAAACATGGAAGCTAATGGATTTACCTCCAGATTGTAAAACTATTGGGTGTAAATAGGTTCTTTGTAAAAAAACTTAAACCGGATGGAACTACAGATAAATATAAAGCGAGGCTTGTCGCTAAAGGTTTTAAGTAACAAGTTGATCTTGATTTCTTTGATACTTTTTCTCCGGTTATTAGAATTATATCCATTAGACTGTTGATAGCAGCGGCTGCAATTCATGATTTGAAAATTCATCAAATGGATGTAAAAACAACATTTTTAAATGGAGATCTAGATGAGGAGATTTACATGGACCAACCCGAGGGCTTTGTGGAGCCTGGCCAAGAAAGCAAACAGGTTTACTAGCAAGTCAAGTCGAGATCATTAGCTAGCCATGGGAAGAATTATGAGATATTTATCTGGTACCAAAAATTATGGTTTGTTTTATAATAAGGGCTGGTTTGGCATTCTTCAAAAAAGTTAAAAAGCCAAAAAAGTTACTAAAAAGTTAAAAAGTTATCACTATTTACTAAAAAAATTAATTTTACACAAAAAAAAGTACAATTCACTTTTCACGTGAGTTATACTTTAACTGACTTTGGTTGGACAAAGGGAACAGTGGGTGCACAAACAAGATGGTGTTGTTCGCCCCGTGGAGGCCCATTACGGATCCCGTTTCAATAATCTGAACAGTTCAATGTGTATAACTCGTCGAGTACTATATGCTTTTCAAAAATCACGTTGATCAAATATTGCTAACTGCATGATCAAATCAGTTTTGTATAAAAAAAATGAATGGTGTTATAGTTAACGACTGACAAAAAAACTAATCTGATCAGATAGCTATCGATATCCGATCAACGTGATTTTTTACAAACATATAGTACTCGACGAGTTCTACACATTGACGGTTTCGATTAGCAAAATGGGACCTATGGTGGGCCTCCACGGGCCGAACAGTACCGTCTAATTCAATGCCCGAAAAGAAGGCAAACATCTCCTATACAGTACTTTGCACAATGCTGCTATCATACTGTCCACCATACTGCCTACTCGCCAAAAAGCTTCTCCTATACACTAATTTATACAATTTTTTAATACATATTTTTTCGTAAAAAATCAAAAAGTTATCCCAAACAACCATATTTTTTCCTCAACTTTTTAGTTTAAAAAGTCAAAAAATGCACTTATTTAGGACATCCCTAACAACCCCTAAGTATCCTGCGGTACTTGAGGGATATAGTGATGCCGATTGGAACACTTTGTCAGGTGATTCTCTCTCTACCTCGGGTTTTATTTTTATCTTGGATGGTGGTGCTATATGTTGGAAGTCTAAAAAACATACTATAATTGCTAATTCTACTATAGAAGTTGAACTTATAGCGTTAGTTTCAGCATGTGAGGAAGCGAATTGGTTGAGAAATTTGTTACATAAAATTCCTTTTTGGGAAAAACCTTTTCCTCCTATGTTAATTCGTTGTGATAGCACTTCTGCTATTGATAGAGTGAACAACTATTTTTATAATGGTAAATCCAAACCTATTCGAAGGAAACACAGTAATGTGAGATCCTATTTGAGTAATAGTATCATAATTGTGAATTATGTAAGATCTTATGATAATCTTACAGATCTGTTAACCAAGGCCTTAGCGAGAGATAGGGTCTGGAACACATCGAGGGAGATGGGTTTAAAGTCTATAAAATCATAAACCATGTATGAAGATACCCAACCTGGGGACCAGAGATCCTGTAACTAGGTTTAATGGGAAGAACAAATCATATGGTAGTTGTAAAAATGTACTCCTTAATATTTTGTTGTCCATCCCTATGATGTAAGTGCATTTGTCCTGTTATGTTGGAGGGTTGAGTTTTTATACTCTTAATGAAATTTTGTAGCTCTTGTTGAGTAGGGTGTGTAAATTACAAGAACATCCTTGACAAATTTCACCTATGTGAGCATGGAAGTGGGGCCGCTTTCTATGAGAACAAGGCATATTCTCAAATATGCTCATGAAAACTATGATAGGCACAAGGCCGTAATGTGCTAGCTATTAAAGCTCATGTCAACACCTGGATTATTATGTGTGAGCAGTAATATTTTATTTCCCCTAAGCAGTCATAGTTTAAGTCTGAGACCACTACTGACTCTGGAATAGAGGTTACTGTTTCACTAATGACGGTTCAATGCAGAGCACACCTTCATGATGCATACTAGTCTATCTTTGTTTAGTAATCTCTCTTGTCCTTGTTGATATTAAAATGAGTGGGGGATTGTTGGACCATTTAATATCTTTTATTTATTTATTTATATATTTTGTTCATGAATTTTCTTTTGTCTTATTCATGAATCTCATCTTGTTCATGAATGGAGATTCATTGTTTTGGTGACCTTTTATCTTGTTCATTAATTGGAAGTTCATGGACTTGGTGATGAGTTAATATTTGAAGACTCTCCCTTGTCTCTAGTTTAATGGTCATTATTATTTTTGGTGTAAATTATAAGGTCCTAGTGGCCCATAAATAGTTCCTCTCATCTACTCTTTTCTACACCAAATATTGTTTATACTTGAGAGATTACTAGCAAAGAAGGGTGTTTTTCTTGGTGGAGATTTGGGTTTACCATATTGTGCAGAGTTAGCTTGAACCATACGACAAGTGATCAGGCCGTTGTATCCTGGAGAGGACAAGTCATAGTTTTGTGACTGTTGCATCAATATTTGGGTTCTTCCTACCGCAGTGGGTTTGATCTCCTTAAAGAAAACGAGATATTCGTGCCTCAACCTGATCAATTTGTATCTCATTTTCTTTACATTATTTATCAATAAAATATAATTCTTCTAGTATTTTCACCAACAGTGTGTATATGTAGAGAGAGAAAGTAGCTTTGGACTGAGGACTAAGGAACTGGAACTTAGAAGAGGTAAGTGATGGTGGTGAGGGTCAAGTCATTTGCAAGGTGAGAGTTGAAACCATAATTTATGGTTTGTTTGGTTGCTTAGAAATTGCAAGAAAAGAAGAGAAAGTTACAGTAGTTTGTTCTCTTACGTTTGCTTTTGATTTTTCTGTTGTGTGAGCAAATGAAAAGCTTTGGTACTTGCAATGTAGTTGGGTTCCTATGTTTGATTGTTGAGAATTTGCTAGAAAATAAGAGAAATTTTTTAGTAGCCTTTAATTGTTTTTTTTTTTTTTTTCCTTCTAATTATTAGTTTTAGATTGTATTTAGTTCATGAATTTGAAAAGAGTTTTAAAAAAAAAAAGTGTTTAAAATCTATCCTCAAATCTATAAACCAAACACAATCTTAATCAATTTGTCTCTTCCACTCACTTTTTTCAATTCTTAATTTTTGCTTTTGATTTGTTTATATTATGGATATATACCTAAAGCAAAGCAAATGGGGCGGGGATGTTAGGGGGAGAGAAAATCGATCCCCTTGAGGGGCAGGGGTGGAAATAAGAAATTGGTCTCCATTGGAGATTGGGTATGGAGGATGGGGAAAAAATAAAAATTGGAGATTAGGGATGGGAAGGGTAAAACCTACTCTACCCACCCCATTGCCATCCCTAATTTCGATCCTTCGCTCTATTTTGCCCTACTTTGTCTCGATTATTTATTATATATATTGTATATGTATATAATTAAAAAAATTAAATATAAAAATATTAAAACACTAAAATATTACCTTAACATTCATATTTACTTATTTATTTTTTATCTTACATTTTTTTATTTTTTTTAACTTTTAGCATTTATAAATCATTGCTCATAATATATCAAATTATCTCCTATTTTTTTTAGCATCGTCATTCCTAAAATTACAAAATTAATCCATTCTTATTTGGAGAAATTACTCATAAATCCCATTTTGATAAATGTTGCTCTAGTTAGTCCTGAATGATTTTTATTAAACCATTTAGTCCTAAAAAACATCACCAACATCACTAAAAAATATCATAAAAACATCAACATCATAAAAACATCAACATCATCAACTACATCGTAAAACATCATCAAAACAACATCCTAAAACATCACAACATCATCAAAAATAACATTGTAACAAACATTGTGAAAAATTACACATCAGATTAATTTAAACATAAACACCAAAAATCAGATTCATTTAAACTACAGATTCAAGATTCAAGATTGAGCAGATGAACCAACCCATGTCCTCTACAAAGTGGCGATCTTTGACAAATAAATGTGCGATTCGCATAAAAATAGCACAAATTAGGAGAATTGAATCGATTGAATGTGCAAAGAAATTGAATAAAAACGATCATCAGATAGATACAGAAACAGAAAGAGGGGAGAGAGAGACCTTGGGGGAGGGAACGAGTGATGCCGACACAGAGAGGGTTGCGAGAATTGGATTTGAAAGACGATGAGTAATACAGACATCCCTTGCATGACTTTGCCTTCTTCTTCTTCGGATATTTTATAGAAAACCCAATATTGCGATTTTCAAGGACTAGGGATTAAATAGTCTCGGCGTCGATCTCCGGCGGTGTTTTTCGATCGGGTAAACACGAATCATCCTAAATTATGTTCTCTGTTTTCGAAACCCTTAAATTCATTCGATTAATTGATTCTATGACGTGTTTTTCTGGTTAAAATCTAAGTTTATCTATGTATGTAGTCGAATGTTCAGTATTATATCTTTCATGAACAATGCTTCTGGAAACGCGAAATGTATTATATAGAATAGGATTTTTATTGGGTACTTGGTTACTGAAAAATCTGATGTGAAACACGAGAGCATGAGATTTGTGATGTTTGATATTGTTTTGATGATGATGTTTGATGTTGTTTCGATGATATTATTCATAAATTTGATGTTTGATGTTTGATGAATGATGTTTGATATTTGATGAATAATCCTAATGTTTAATGGTTGAGAATCTGTGTTTGATGTTTGATGATTAATCCTAATGTTTAATAATTGTATTTGATATTTGATGAATAATGTTTGATGTATGATAAATAATCCTAATGTTTAATGGTTGATGTTTGATGAATAATCTTGATGTTTGATAATGTTTGATGTTGGATGTATAATTCGAACGTTGATAATATGTTTTGATGTTTGACGAATAATGTTTAATGTTTGATGACGTTTGATAATGTTTGATATTGGATGTATAATTCTAACGTTGATAATGTTTTCATCGAAATTATACGAATAATCCTGACGTTGGTAATGTTTGATGTTTGATAACTAATTCTGACGTTGTTAATGTTTGATGTTTGATGAATAATGTTTGACATAAAAAGGCCTATAGTAAGCTTTTAGTGAAATAGGACCTATTAGTCCAACAAAAAACATTCAGGACTAAATGGTTTAACATTCCCAAATTTAGGATTTATTAGTGCTTTCCCCTTCTTATTTCGCTGCCTCCTAAATTTGAGCACTACAAACTCACCCTTGCCTGCGCCATTGCCATCCTGTCGGCTTGTTTTACATGATTCGTGATTAATCCGAAAGACCTAATAAAACTTTTGAACAAACTTTCAGCTTTTATAACTAAGAATGTCCAAAAATTTAAACCTTATAAAACTTTTAAACAAGTCTTTCAACTTTTATAGTAGAGAATGTCGAAAAATTTAAACTTGATAAATCTTTTGAACAAGCCTTTAAGTTTTTATAGCAAAGAATATCCAAAAATTTAAACTTATAATGAAAAAAACTATGTATGAAATATATGAATTTAATTTTAATTGTGCCGTCATCATTGTATATTTTATATGGTTTGCAAAAAATTAGTTGAGACTGATTCAACCAATTACCATAATGTGGTGTTTATGACTTGATTTTAAGTTGCTTTATTTAATTTGGACTCAGTCCTATCGTAACTTTATTTCAATACTATCCCAACTCTATTCTAATAAATTAGCAGGTAGTCTACACCATTTGAAAGACGACATAAATAAAGAGAAAGAAGAGCCCGTATTAAGATTTTTCGACTTGCTAAGATCATTATTTTAAAAAAGAAAAATACGAAAAACAATGACATGATCAAATATCTTTACAATATGCATCTAAATTCATATTTATATACATAGATAGATTCTTTAACCTTACATGAAATAATAAATAATAAAAAAAAAAAAAAAATCATGATCTTGTCACATTGTATCTATCATAAAAACTTTCAAGGACTATATATAACCTTACATGAAATAATAAATAATAATAAATAAATAAATAAATAACATGATGATCTTGTCACATTGTATCTATCATAAAAACTTTCAAGGACTATATATACATAATATTGTTGTGATTTTAAGCACCATTCACTTTCAAGGAAGTTTCCTTCAAACAGAAACACAAAACTGTCCTTCCCACCCCAAACCCCACAAACACACATAAATAAGACAACTCTCAAATGCCCACAAGACATCCAGGCAAGAACCAGAACCAAAACCAAAATAAAAAATGTGGCACTGCTCTTTCTTCACCATTCCCTTCTGCTTGGTCCTCTTCCTCTTCTCACCGCACCGAACCGGCTCTCCCATCGTCAATGCGCTATCCATCGATCTGATCAACACAACCTGCGAACAATGTTCAGACAAGTCCACCACCTTCAACTTCGACTTCTGCTTAACTTCTCTCCAGCCAATCCCCATCAGCCACGTCACAAACCTTCAAGGGCTTGCACTCATTGCCATGGAGCTAGCTCTGGAAAACACCACAGATACAATGTCAAGCACAGAGAAGATGTTGAAGAGTGGAGAGTTCGACCCTTTTGCCCTCAGGTGCTTGAAAGATTGCTTGGAATTGTATGGAGAGGGCGTGCCAATGCTGGCCAATTCCATTGGAGCTTTTTTGGCTGAGCAATATGATGCTGCTAAATTGTTGTTGAGTGCAGTTATGGAAGTGGCATCAACTTGTGAGGATGGGTTCGTGGAGGAAGAGGGAGAGGCCTCTCCATTGACAAAGGAAATAGTGATCTCTTCCAGTTGGTTGACATTGCAGTGTGTATTATTGACTCAATTACCTTTGATTCTAAAGTCCTATTGAACTAGTAACTCAGTTTGGTTTGTCTTGCTTGTATAAGATAATCATAAAACAAGAGCTAAAAACATCTCTCCCCTAGTTCCCAATTATCAGCTTTTTTCTATATTTTTAAAGCTATTTTTATCTCATAAGGCTATAAGGAGAAGCTATGTCAAACACTCTAGCATAGATTTTCAAAATTTAAAGAAAGAAAAGAAAAAAGAAACTTTAAGTACCTTCGTAACCTGTACCATACAGCTCATGTATGTGTGAGGGATGGCAATGGTCAGGGATTTTCGGGTTTCGCATGCAAATTCTTGATTTAAAACTCAACAATTTTAATGATACAGTTTCATACTTTACCCTAACCTTGACAATATTGACCTTTTTAAGAAACCGTCAGCTTTGGGCACCTGGGATCAGCATTACAAGAAAGGTTCTACCCTTTCCAACCCACGCCTTTATTAGCACTGGCTCCACAACAAGGCAGCCATTGGAGAGTCTCTAGCTACCCCTATAGAATTCACTCTTTCATCGATAGAATAATTCCTAAAATACTTCATTATTTGGGTGATTTTCAGAATAAACTGCAGGACTTATGCTCTATGAACACTACTATATTCCGTAGTAAAGCCAAGCCCTTTTGAATAATCTGTAATAGCTGAGAAGAGTGTAATCTTACTAAAAACTGCGATAGAACTCTATTACCGTGACATTGACAGTCATGAAATAAATTGGGCAATGGTATTTATTGTTGTTTTCCTCCGAACTACATAAATTAGTATAATCCTAATCTTGATTGGAATTAAATGGTCATGACCATAAAACAGAAAGGCAAACAATCAATAAATGTAAACATGAATAGTGATACATACAGTAAATGCAGAGAATGGTAAATCACCCCTTGAAATGTTGGTATTTGATTTATCAATTTCAGAAACAAACAAGTAAAGAATTGTCCAAAAAAAGCTGATATCATCAATTGAGGGTACATTCTATACTGTTACCCTACCAACAGAATCATTCATCTGGTAGTATTTTACAACACTTACAAGTGGGTCAACCTGCACAGCAGCTTCCTTGAACTTTCATAGATCTAACGTAATACAGGCACCCTTTTGCCACGGTAACGGTCCAAGAACTGCACAAAGAAACAAGCAACTTGTAGGAAAAGTATATAGATCATTTCAATCAAAAAAATGAGCAAGTAGGACATAGGCTATAGCATCCAACTCGTAGGAAAAGTATAAATCTAAAAACGGAGCAGTGAAAAGGGTTTCTAACCGTTGTTATGTTCCTACTGAAGTTACACATAACCCATCTTATTGCTGCTAATAAAAATACCATGCCACAAAATGCTAAGGTCTAAACCAACCTCGCCAACTATCATACCCCTACCCCACCTATTCATGGGCCAATGAAGCACCAATCACTCAACATGTCTTCTAGGGTAGGCAAATCCATTTTGCAATCAATATCCCTAGATATCTCGATGGTGACTGAAATAATGCTCAATGGTAGGGCATTACCAGTTGCACCCAATTTAGATTAACAAAATTTGCAGGAATAGAATTGATTGCCTCACTAGCAAAAGAACAACATAGATTACATTATTAGAAATGAGTTGGCCTTAAAGTTCTGAATTCCATTATTCCATTTCAAATTAAACCTGGGAAATAAGTCAAAATTTTCTGTGTTGGTTTCGAGAAAAATGTCTGAATTCTCTGTAGTTTAGCTTCGGAAGGAATGGAATAGCTTCGCAATAATAGAATCCATGACTGTGCAAAGCAAAATAAAATAGCATGGATATGATAAATCATGAATCAAAATGGAAATGATGAGCTGATCATTCTTGTATTAGAAATTAGTAAACTTTAAAAATCAGAAATACTTAACATTTCCTATATTCATAATTTAGGAGAATGTCTAGGTTTTCTACTTGTTGATTTGAGAAGGTTGCACTTGTTCATAATTATTCCACTCTATTATGAGCAAAACACAATTTCCACAAAAGAATCTACTTCATCCAAGCAGATGATGAGAGAGGACATTCACTGAATGCAGCAACATGATGCAATACCTTGATTAAGTGGGGCTGCCTTATTATTTTAACTGTTATATGTTCATGATCAGGAAAAAGAAAGGTCTCAACTATACAAAATGCACCCCATGATTCCCAAACTACATTCCAATTCTCAATATAAATTATGTAGAGAACAAACCAACAAAAGTGGCTTCCATGAAAGAACACAAGAAGCAGAATTCCATGAGAATTCTCTCTAAGAAAACATTATATTGAATTGCAAGATAAACGTACCGATCTAACAAATGGTTGTTGGAACACCCACCCAATAATAGGTATCTTCTGCACAAAAACTGACAGTGTTGGCCAAAAGCCACTGCACAAAATACCCAATCAGCTACTAACAATAAGTAATATGACCCGCAGACATTAAATCATTAAAGAAAAATCCAATGAACCTGAAAAGAACGATGAATCCATATGCCTCCAAAATCATTCCCAATACAGGCCATCCTATAACAACCAAGAAAAAGCCAACGCCAAACGAAATTGTTCCCTGTACAATCATCACAAGGCACAAAGTGGTAAATAAAAATGGAGATGAGTATACACACTGAATGGAGAAGCATAGAGCAAACAAACCTTGAAATTGCTACGTTTTGTGAAGAACTGCATCGAGGACTTCGGTCCAATGGTTATCGTCACCCCTGATAAGAAGAGGATCTGATTCGGTATCACCAAAATAACACAACGTTAAGCAGGCATCAAATGAACAATAAGCTAAACAGTAGATGCTCAATAATGTAAGAAACTGAGCAATAAAATGATGATGAGAGAAACATTTTACTTACATTTCCCATGGCAAGTAGTCCCTTGTCAAAAAATAAAATGATTCCCAAGAATGAGAACAGTATGCCAAATGCGGTCAATCCCAGCCCAATTTCTGTTTCGTCAAATAGTTTCAAGTTCTTTCATTAATCAGAATTTTGAAATGGAATAATTCAATAATACGAAGAATAACTGAGAAGAAGATTCATATTTTTTGAGTAATGTTTAGGCCCCTAGTATAGAGAGGTATGCCCCTCTTGATTCATGGACAGTTTATTTCTTTCTTTTAAGTGGTCACCTTTTACAACCCGCAAAAAAAAGATTCATCTTAAATGCATCAATTTACAAAAATTGAAACTTTATGTATCACCCTTCTAACCTAAGGAAAAGGACATTAACAATGCTACATTTCCTAGATAGGACAAACAACCAGAAGTAAATAGATTTTTTTTTTGAGTCAATCAAAAGAAACTCATACAAAAGTATGAATTTCACAGAACTCATAGCCTTCATCTAACAAGATATGCAATTCCTTGGTGGCTTCATTGTGTGGATGAGGGTGGCAAATAATCAATCCAACCCTCCTTTCATGGTTCCACCAGCCAAATGGTAAAACTATAGCAAATGGAGTATAAAAGGTTCAGGTGTAAATACCATCAAGTTTCTGCCCAATTGTGTGTGTGAGTATCGAGAAAGAGTTTATACATGTGTTTTCCACTGTCTCGAGAAGACACTAATATTTCATGTGCACACTCTAAAATGGTAAGCATGCCCCAAAATTCTGTAACAGCCTGTTAATCTAATTATCTAACAATCTAAGAATAAAATATGCCAATATGAATTCACTACAAGGTAATGGGAGGTTTATCCCCATTTAAAGAACTACTCTATGAATGGCACCATGTTCCGTGATCATTGATAACTGTCGAAAACAAACTTCACAAATACCTTGACATATACCTCATCACCAAATTGAGACAACCAGGATTAAAACAAAAATTACACACATGCTATCCTACAAAAGAAATCCTCTAGGATGATGGTGGAATGTGATATACAGCCTTGGTTTTGTCATTTTGTTTGACCACAGAAGGAGAATGAAGAAAGGTAGTATGATAAGCAGCAAACTATACACCTAAAAAAACCACATTTTTTTCCCAATTATTTTGTCTTTAGTCATCTTTTTTCACAATTGTTTAACTTTTTCTGTTGTTTTGACCAATCTAAAAAAAATGAAAAACAAGAAAAAAAACAATTTTTTGTCTTTTCTGAATTTTTTTTTCAAATTGTTTAACTTTTCCAGTATGTCGAGTTCAGTCCTAAAACTTTTAAAAAAAAATTAAAAAACAGTTCACTAAGAAAAAAAAGAAGCCAAATAGTGAAACCCCAAACACGCACGTTTAAAAACAAACAAGGGCAAACTTATCCCTGTGGTTTGGACTATGTACAGTTACTCCTAACGTTTGACAGAGTATGATTTGTGAACTGAAATGTACTGTTAGGCCCGTTAATTATTTAATAAGAAAGACTAAAATATCCCTGTATATAAAAGTCGTGTGAACTATGAATATTTTCGTCATTTGTTTAGAAAGCAAAGTGGATTTTAACCCTGTGTTTTATTCCATATGCGATTTACCCCTTGAAATTTGAAAATGGACATATAACCTCTTATGTGTGCCATGTGTTTCTAAGTTAGCCGGAATGTTTAACGAAATCCTTCAGTCCACAACCACGTAGATGGTCATTTCCAATGACAGAGGATAAACCGTACATGGCCCAACCAGTAAAGTGAAATTTGCCCAACAAACAAAAACAGATAACACAGATATATATATATATATATATACATGTATATATGTGATATTTGACTGTATGAATCATATTATTAAGTAATGTCAGTTCACCCACTTTTGCGGTCGTTCATTTCAAAGTAAACCATGGAGCCGATTCAGAAACGAAGCTACAACTGCCAAAATTCCAACAATTGAGAACTACAGTCTGCAATTCAAAGCAAAAGCAAGTCAAGACAGCTAAAAATCAAAACAACACTGTTCAAATTCATCAACTAATTTCAGCCTAACAGTTAGGGTTTGAAATTTAATTTTTTTATAAAAAAAAAAAACAAAACAAAACAAAAACCATTCAAATAAGATCTGAAGAAAATTAAATGTATTCAACAATCTTCAGAACACCTGTAAGCTCAAAATTGGTTTAACGAATCTGGTAAACGAACCCTAAACAATTAGGTAAGAAGAGAGCCAGTGTCTATATATAGAAAGATAAAGAGGAACCTGTGACAGTGCTATGTTGAATATTGAGCATGAAGAGACAGACGGAGGTTACAGAGAAGACGCGTGTGGAGAATCTTCAGTCTGGGCTTGTTTGTATGCGAAGCAAAGGAATTGATTGCCATTTGCTCGATGACGTTTTTTTTTTTTTTCCCCTCGTTTCAGCCAACTCATTAAGCAATGACTCGAATATACAAAGGGGTCATTTGGAACCACCTAACAAAAAAAAAAAAAGTTAAGCTTTTAATTTATTTTGAATCCTATCATTTTTTATATAGGAAAGTTAAAAAAATTAAAGGATGATTTCACTTACATTGCTATTTAATTTCTTTATACCTTCCATCTCATTACACCACTAAAAAAAAATATAATTTTAATTATATCTTCAATATATTATCAAAACTAATCCTAAATTAACTATTTCATGTCTTTACACTACTAATTTTGGTAATACGGTACTAAATAATATACATTTTCTAGTGTTATACTGCCGGAAAAAATAGATCTCTCCAGCATTTTGTCACTATACATTTACAGGACCACTTTCTTCCAAACAATGATTTTTTAATTTGTGATGGACCTGTTCGGTAATACAACGCGAAGTAATTTGAATTACTCCAGTGTTATGTTACCGGACAATATATTTTTTTCACCATTATGTTGTTGTCCAATTAGATGATAACAATAAATTAATTTGGCCCACTTGTAAAGTGCTTGTTTAGTGATACATTATTATACAAATGGAATTACTCTAATGTCATGTTACCAAACTACAATAGAGTTGTTTAGGCCTCCGTTGCTGTACATTGAAACATTTACTTTTCCTTGAAGCATCCATAAAAAAATTCATAAATCATACACGCATCAATAAAATCATACATAAAAAGTATCTATAAAATTATTCAAAAAAACATCAAGTGTACGAATATCCATAAAGTATCCATAACATTTGTCATTGTTTGTATCCATCAATCAAACATGTTATCACAATTTGTCTTGATAATTTGTAGGTAATTTTTCCCCTTACTAGAAATAGACATCCACATTTTTTAGAACCTGTTTACCTCAATCGTTTCCCTTGATCTTCCTGTTGTCTCTATAGTAACCACTTATTTCACAAGCAAGTGTAAGTCTTGGTTTTCTGTCATTGCCTCCCGTATCTGATGTTTTTATAACAATGACAAATCCAGTCTTCTTCCCAATGTCAGAAGCTTATTTAATTAATGTACTAAAAATCTAAAAATAATAAATACATTTATACGTCAAATTATTAATAAAACCTAATACAAATTAAAAATAAGAAAAAATCGTGTTCATAAAAAAAAAAAAAAGACCAAAAAAAAAAACTTAACAAACCTCATTTGTAATGAATTCATGACAATAGTCCACTAATATTGCAGTACTTGCGTTGTTGCAATGAATATAAGTATAATCTTTCAAGGCAAAAAAATAAAAAATATAAAAAAATGAAATTGAAAATACATGGTAATGAGCAGCCGAATAAATTAAAAAAATTCAGTTTGGGGTTACTAGAAATGTATCTTTTATTCGGTAGTTGGTTACCAGACTTATATTTTTTGTTTGGTAATATGATGTCAGACTATTTTATTTTGTTCGATTTCCAACCACCGAACTAAAGTCGAACACCAACCCAAAAAAACGAAACAAAAACCTACCAAATAAATAAAAAAAAAAACTCACAATTTCACTTTTTTGATGCTTCTTCACCACCGTTTTTTCATCTATTACTTTCTTTAATGATCAAAATACTATGATTCCTACTTTTTGAAAAGAGATGCGTAAGAGAAAAGAAAAATTAAAAAGGGAAAAAGAGGAGTAAGGCTTGAAGATCAAGGGGTGTAAAGAGATAACAAAATATATTTAATTTTAGTGTTTTGTCCTTAAAAGTAATTTCACATATGGATAAAATTGGGAGAAAAAAAAAACTCATGTGAACAGTGTAAAGAGGTAAAGTAGTGGTGTAAGTAGAATCACCCAAATTAAAAAGTCAACTTTTAACTAGCTTACCAGATCACCCCAAAATACAAAACGCTTCGCTTGGCACATGTTAGGGCATGTCCAACCGTGCATTAAATTTTAGTAAAAATTTAAGTAAAAAGTTTATTTGATATCAAGTAATCTAACAGAAGTTTTTAAAATTTTATTAATACATTGATCGACCGGGAGGATGTTCGGCCGGTCAACTGACCGATTTAAAATTTTCACAAATTTTTGCTTGAGATGGTCATCCGGAGAATCGACTAGGCTGATGTTCGACCAGTCAATCGGCTAGTATAAAATTTTCACAAAATTTTGCCTTAAGGTGGTCATCCAGAAGACATCTGATAGTGAAAATCCAAAGGCTACGAACAGTGATTTGATGAAAGGCATTTTCATCCTCAATCTGATGAAAGATTTGAAAAATCTTAGATTTGATGAAAGATTTGGTTAACCATTTGAGCAGTAAAAAGTAAATTTTTTTTATTAAATTTAAATTTGATGAAACATTTGGTGAACCATTAGAAATAGTCTTAGACGAACTAAATAAACACAAAAGGATAAAATAAATTAAAAAATTAATAAAATAAAATATCACAACCAAATTATAATTATTTATTTGTTTCTCTCATAAAATTATAAAAAATCAAAAATTATTTTCAAACGGAACTAATTTAATCAAGTTAAATTAGTCCAAAAAAAAAAAAAAAAACTAAAACATCAAGCTAAATTAGTTCTTTTCAAAAAAAAGACTAAAGGTGTGTTTGGTTTGATTTTGGGATATAAATTTTTTTTTAAAAAAATTTAGGGAAGAGTTTGGAAATTTTTTTAGTTTGTTTGGTTGTATATTTTGAAAATAATTTTAGAGTATGGGAGTTTGGAATGATTTGATATTTTGTTATAGTTGAATAGATGTGTATGAGAGAAAAATTGATTTAGAATGAGAGAGGAGAGAGAAAAAGTGACTGATTGATATTTAAGAAATAGAAAGTGATTTTGAAATTTTTTTTCTTTTCAAAATCACTAAATCAAACAAAATTTTTAAAAAATTTCTCAAAAATTTATTTATCAAAAACAAACCAAACAAGGCCTAAAGCGTTGTTTGCCATTGGCTAATATAGCAAATTTTTTTTCGTGTTGGGATTGTTTTAGCCTCGTGTAATGATTATGGGTTAGAGACGATATTTTATTTTATTAATTTATTTAGCCTATTTTATTATTTTGTGTTTTTTTAGCCCAAAAATAATACAGGGCTAAATAACCGAGTTTACCCAACACGGAGCCTCAGGAAAAATGATCAAGTAAATTACAAACAAAAATTATACGTATAGAGATTTGTTTAATACGAATTGTTGTTTATAGTTTTAGAAATTATATTTCGCATTTTGAAATTCCTAAATTTATAATAAATAACTTATTTTATTAATAAATTATCAAGTTAATTAATAATTTTTAATAATATCATAAATTTATTTTAATTAATAAATTAGGTAATTTTATTACTGTATAGAAGAGTAATTAGTAATTTTATTTTTTTAATTAATGATGTAACATAAATTTTTTGATAAGGGGTATTTATAATTTTTCAAATCACATGAAGCAAATCTGTATTTTAAGAACCTTAAGAGTGTATTTGTAATTTATCCAAAAGTTGTAATTTATTCAAAATTATAAGATTTGTCCGTTATAATAAATAAAATTAATTTTTTGGTCAATTTAAAATTTATTTATCTATTTTTATTGACTAAAATTACTTTAAAAATAATATTTAATCATCAAACCTAATGAAAAAACCATTTTAGATAATTTTTGTATATTTTCCATACACCTACATTTTGTATTTAATGATTAAATTGTTTTTATTATGTTAATTTTATTTAATGAAAACAAGCGATTAGTATAAAGTAAAAATAAATCAAATAGTAAGATTTTAAATTGATAAAATAAAAATTTTATATTTTATTTTATTATAAGACTCAAAGTCTTGAGGTTGTGTTTATTATTTTTTTTAAGGGAAAATTAGTCTAGGGTCCCTCTCCCACTTTTCGTAATGGAAGGGCCCTCTCCCACTTTTCGTAATGGAAGGGCCCTCTCCCACTTTTCATAATGGAAGAGGTCCACAAAATTATTTTTTGATGTCTAAGGTCCCTCAACTCTCACACCCATATATCACAGAGAAATTTGTCTGAAATCAAACCTCAGTTTCTCACTTTTCTCTCTCTCTAGAATACATACACAAATATATATATAGCTTTAATGGCGGTGAGTTTTGAACCAGACTGGCCACGCTCAGTTCTGCCGCGAATCGCCTTGTGCTCCGTCGTCTTCCTCCTCGTCAACCCACCAGCTTATTCCATGCTTCAACTACCTTAATCTTAGAGGGAGCCATGACAACCCATCAGATAGTTGTTGTAATCCTCTAAAATCTGTGATTAAATCAAACCCTGAATGCTTATGCAATATGATTAGCATCAAGGCCACCAATGCAGCTCAGCAGTATGGCATCAACGTAACCGACGCTCAGCAATTGCCCGGCAGATGCGGCCAGCATGTTAACCCCATCGCCTGCCTTGCTACAGCTACAGGTATACCACACGCATACATATATATATATATATATATATATATACTCCCACACTCTATTCATTTTTCCTGTGTTTTGAATCACAAATTTTTGACAGATTTTGTTGGCTACATATTTTGTAAAAGCCAGTTACAATTCGACACGTGGCAGAGTAAGGGCATTGTGGGGAGATTATTCAAGTCTTCAATTCTGATCATACACGTGGCAATTAATACTGGTCCTCACGAGATCTGAGTAGTACTAGATCAGTAAAGAGATGCAAGGTGACGTGGCTTCAACGGTTACTCATATTCAAATTCAAATACAGGAGGGAAGCTCAACTGCAAGTGATGGCATAGTGGAACTACTTATAAGGCAACATGATCAGCGATCATGGAGGAGCAGTTCGACGGTTTGAAGTGCAGTTCGAAGGTCATCCTTGACAAGTATAAATAGCAGGGAAGCCCCCAGAAAAAACCCCCAGACTCAGATCCAACAAACCAGTCATTTACTTCATTTTCTTTTCCAGTCTTTTCATTTCTTGCACTTTAAATACCCGTTCTTTACATTCCTGCACTTTAAATTCTCGCACTGTACTTCGTTCATAGGAGTAGTTTCAAGTAGATCGTCACTGTAAACCTCAATGAGGCTGAGTTTGGACCATTGTAAGTTTTCATTTTAATGAAATACTTCAGTTACTTGTCATTTCACTGTTAATTTACTTAATTTCTCCTAAGTCAAGCCACCAGTAAAAGTCCTCTTCATTGAGTCTGAGAGAACTAAAACACAATCGTCTGATAATTGGTTGGCAATTATAATTTCTGTAAGGACTGATTGATCCTTGCTGGCACGCTCGCATTTACAAAAATACCCTTCGAAAGCCAAAAAGCCAACATATATTTTTGGCACGGCCAGTGGGACAGCCAAGTGTAAGAAATGACAAACAATTTGGATTTCGCCATTCGAACTTGTCAATTTGAAATATATTGGCGTGAAAGAAAAATTTTGGATCTTCAAGAAGAGATCCATTTTCTTGATGAAATAAACTTTCATCCATTACAATATTATTTGGTGGAAGAAAAAAGACACCATTTAATTGGAGAAATTCATCAACTTGATATGGAAATTCGCCAATGGAATGATGAGTTATCAACTCTCACTACCAAGTCTTTAACTGAGGCTTTAATGGCTGGAATTGGTGAATTTTTTCAGAATTTTTCCATGGTTGAAAATAGCAAAAGCAAAGAGCTGATTTCATTAATGGCTCGGGGGGTTCAAGAGTCCGTTTTTAAAGAGCCAAGTTATGAAATTAACACAACGAAAGAGCATGTTCTTGAGCAAAATTTGGCTAAAAATGATGTTCCATGTATGACTCGGGGGGTCCAAAAACCAAATTTTAGAGAGTCAAGTCATGAAAATAACATATTTATGGGTGATTTTCATAAGCCATTAATGGCTAACATGGAAAAACAACCCACTTTGCTAAATAATTATGAAAATCAATTCGGCGAAAGTTTTGTTTTTAAAACAAACATGGTCAAGAATGATGAACAAGCCACTGTTCATGAATTCAAAATTTTTGACATTTTTCAAAATGTCAAAAAGTATGAATTTTCATGGTCACACTATACCATGACTTTTGGTGTTCAAAATCCTTTTTGGATTTGTGGTTCACATCAAAATATAATTCTAATGATGTGGCTAATAAAACTAACAAATTGTTCTTATGAGTTCGAAGCACTAAGAACAAGGGATGACCATTTAAAATGCATGAATTTGGCTAGAAAAAGCCTATGCATTTAAATAAGTGGTTAAGAATGGCTTATCTTTTCAAATTGATGGCCAGTTGTTTGTATGTACACAGTCAAAGCATCGAAGATACATTCGAAGAATCAAGAGTTGTTTCAAAGGTTGATTACTTCGCCTTCGAAGTTGTATAAAGCTTTGCAGATACATTCAAAGCATCAAGAGTTGTTTCGAAGGTTGATTACTTCACCTTCGAAACTAAATAAAGCTTTGAAAATACATTCGAAGCATCAAGAGTTGTTTCGAAGGTTGATTACTTCACCTTCGAAACTGTATAAAAGCTTTGAAGATACATTCGAAGCATCAAGAGTTGTTTCAAAGGTTGATTACTTCACTTTCGAAACTGTATAAAGCTTCGAAGAAACATTTGAAGCGTCAAGCCTAACCTTGAAACTTCATTGTAAGTATCATCATCCTATATCAATGCTTCCAACCTTGGAGGGGTGATGTTGTTCCTTCAAAACTGTGCAGCAAGACCTTCGAACGATGAATTTGGTTTTTTATACCACCTTCGAAGCTTGTTATTGGTCATCTAGTTATAATTTCATACTCATTTGAAGCACCTTATTGGTGTTGTTATATCATTCGAAGCACTTTGTTGCTTAGATTAGTCATGTGCTTGGGTCGACCCTTCAAAAATTCAAGTAAATATCATTTTTAAGAGCCGCGGGAGGTAATGTTAGCACCATGAATCTGCAATTTTTATTATTTATATAATTGCAGGACACGTGGCATCCTCTTATTCATTTGGAAGTTAAAAGAAGTTATAGAGATGATGGAGAATATAAAGGACAAAGTGGATGAGTGGAAGGACACATGGCAAGACAAGAATGAAGATGGAAGAAATGGGTAATTACTAAGTAGTTATTGCTGTATTTTTTCCTCTATAAATAGCTATTAATGGTTGCATCGTAAAAGATCCAGAATTCAAATCAAAGACAGTTGATTTCAATATTTCTTGTCATTTTCCTTATCTTAGGAGTAGTTTAACATAGATTTATATTTCGAAGCATTTATTTTCAGCACTTTCATTTCGAAGCATTTCATGCACTTCCTTTTCGAAGCATAGGAGTAGAGGTAAGTAATTATTACTTTGATTGTTCACTCAATCATCTTTCTCCATCTCCCTTTCTTCTTTTAATTTTTCTTTTCTCTACACTTTGGCAATTTTGAAGTCCTCTTTGTTGAGGCAAAAGAACCGTCAACACAATCGCTTGATAATTGGCTTGAATTTAATCTGTAAGGATTTTTCAATCCTTGCTGGCACGCTCGCATTTATAATATTTTCCTTCGTAAGAAAAATAAGCCAATATTTTTGGCACGCCCAGTGGGACTTGTTAAAATGGCTAGACGAAGACGACAAGGAGAAAATGAACGCTTGGAAGAAGGCATAGAAGGAGAGGTAGAAATACCTAATCCAGAGGATAATGTGGTAACACATCCTGTGGAAACTCCCATGTTATCAGAACCTATGCTCGAACAGACCAGTACTTCGGGACAAGAACCATATGTTCATAATATTGGACGAAACCAAGGAATTGGACTATCCATTGTTCCATCTACTCAGCCAACAAATCCATGGGATGGCCTAGTAGATGCTATGGGACAACAATTGATGAACACAATGGAAAGGTGGGCAACATCCTTTTTGGATCGAATGAATAACCATCAACCAACAAACGCAAGACACACAGAGGAAGTTTTAAATGTCCCTCAGCAAAGATTGGCTAGAGATAAACAGCCTATGCAAGTTAATGGACATTCTAATGGTCAAGCTAGTAACCAGAACTATGAAAGACTATCACCTCGGTCTTGGTATGAACCCATTTCGAGGCCTATAGCAGGCCAAAATGCCTCAGTACTTAACAATGAAGCCACACAAGTTGGTGGATCTGGTCAAGTACAAGAAACTGGCGTAAGAATGGCTACAAATCCCATGTTCGAAGCCATACCTGGCACTAGGGGGTATAATAATCCCTTATTCGAATTTATACCCGAGGGGTTGGAAGGTTGGCCTGCAAATGGAAGGGACACAACACCTGTTCCAGCACCTTTCGCAGGTCCTTTCGCAGGACAAGCTCAAAGGGGTTACCCACACCCCCAACAGCAACCTGCACCACAGGGGCAACCAGTCCCAAATGTACCACCTTATGGAGCAAGAGGACCGCAAGCATAAGTTTGTCCACCAAATCCTGTGTTTATCCCTCCAGTAGTGGTTCAGCAGACACAAAATATGGTCCCTATGGACCAAATTGCTGATATTGTTAGGGAGATGTGTGGACCGATGGCTCGAGGGGTCCAGACTCCTGTATACAGAAAACCATACCCAGAATGGGTAGATAGGGTACATGAATACCCAATGGGGTTCAGGATACCAGATTTTACCCTTTTCTATGGGACTGGAAATCAGTCAACAATAGAGCATATTGCTAGGTTTGCTGCTCAATGCGGTGAATTTACTAATCATGACTCTATGAAACTAAGATTATTCCCAAATTCTCTAACTGGAGGAGCGTTTGTATGGTACATCAACCTTACACCTGGCTCCATTCAAAATTGGCAACAAATGGAAGAGGCATTTCATGCCCAATTCTTCCAATCGGAGCCAGAGGTTTCTATGGCAGACTTGGCTAGATTGAGTCAAAGGCCTGAAGAAAAGGCTACTCAGTTTGTTGCCAGATTTAAAAGGGCTTGAAATAAATGTAGAGTCATCCTGCCAGAATCAGAATTTGTAAGATTGGCTCAAACGGCCTAGAGTTCAGGCTTCAAAAGAAGTTTGACTCAACTGAATTCAGAGATTTGGTGGAACTGACTTATAAGGTGTCTAGATACGAAGCATTACTAGAGGAGGAACAAGATCGAAATAATGCGTCGTACAAGACATATTATAGAGATCCTAATTATAAGATCGATGCAGCGGAGATTGTGGGCAAAGAACCTGTGATCTGTGAGGCATTAGTTCATAAGGATACAACAATTGACCAGCAGTTTAAAAGAAAGACTTTCACAGAAAGTACTCTTTCAACTTAACAAAAGCAGATGACATTTTTGATCATTTGCTTGCGGCCAACTTCCTTAAGTTACCTAAAGGAGTAAAACTGCCATCTCCAGATGAACTTAAGGGAAAAGTATATTGTAAATGGCATAACTCTTGGTCTCACTCGACTAAAAACTGCATTGTTTTTCGAGACAGGATCCAAGAACAAATTCGGAAAGGGAGTTTGAAATTTCCAGCCAAAACAAAAAAGGTCATGGGGATTGACAGCAATTCGTTTCCAGAAGTTGGAGAAAGCACAGCTAATGTGGTTGTACCAAACTTCCAGAATCTATCTCTGCAAGAGTTGGAAGAGGTCAATGTGCAGATACATATTGCCAACCAGACAACTACCAAGAAGGACACTGGAAACCCACCAGCCATTGGACAAGGTTTCTCACACCAGAAGGAACACTCTGATGAAGAAGCACTGGATGATGATTCCTTGGAAGCAGCTGTAATGCAGAGGATGTGTCCTAGGTGCAGACTGAGTTATAAATGGTTGAAGGGGCTTCCAATTGATAGGAAGGGCAATACACCTCAGATATGCATTTATAGGCTCGAGGGTTCAAAGTGCCAATGAACAATTCCCTTGGTAGCAGTATAGAGGCCCACATATCTTTATGAGGTGAGGTGGAGCACTCTTTATCAGCCAGAAAAGTTTGCAGCCAGGATGGTCCTCTATTGGCTTCAAACGGACAAAAGAAGGAGGCAGACAAAGAAATAGGGAGTTGGTAAAAGAAAGTAAAGTAATAAGCAAAAGAAGCAGGATAAAGGACAGTCCTAGCATACTTCTCCCCATAAGTGCTAGGATCCTGGACAAGGAATTTTAGGCATTTTGAATGCAGATCAGTAAAATAGGTAAAGAGCCAGAGCTGGAGCACCCAGAGGGGACCTCCTTGGTTAACATCAAGTGGTCTTTCACAAAATTGGGAGCAAGCTCTGTAAACATGGCCTAAGAGGTAAGGAGCAAGAGCTATATATTTTTTTAAGACAAGTGCATTCGCGAGGGGAACGAACTCAGGCATAATTCTCTAAGACGATGTGCAAAAAAGAAATTTGCATAACCAGTATTAAATAAAGGAAAAGAGTTCTCTGTCTTTTACAGGGCCTTCCTTTTTATTTTCAGCCTTTACAAAGTCACTATAAGAAGAATTTAAGGCTAGAAGGGAAAATTTGACAGGGAGGTCTGGATAGTTGGGAGTAAAAGGAGAGCCATGAGGGGAAAACCCTAAAAGATGGCAAATATCAAGAATGGTGGGAGCCATCATGCCACATCGAAATTGGAAGAAATTAAAAGCCATATTCCAAAAACATAAAGCAGCTGGAATTAAAAAGGGGTCCTCAGGGATGATGAACCTGGAAAGACGAAGGGCGTCGAGGATGTAGAGCTCCTGTAAGTCATCTTCTCTCGCAGGTACAACCCTGTCATACCACTCCTCCCATTCGGTTCTCAGTGTCGGCCAGCAGCGATGAGGCCGGGTCATTCTCCAGTTGCTCCAGTCAAGCCCTCCTTCGTATAGAAGAAAGTGATCTTCCAAACGAGGGTATAAAGCAGGAAGTTGGTCAGGGGCCTCCCTAAAGATGGGACCTAGGACGTATTCTTGTTGGTTGCTGTGACGAGGAACAAAGAGACGCCCATCTATAGCGCTCGACCTACCAGTTGTTAGTTTGGTGATTTCTTTATCGATGCATTTCTTCAAAGCCATGGTAGGGCTGATACGGTCGCCAGCGAGTACTTTCAGCGAAGAAGGATCCATTGAGGAAGAGAGGGTTAATAGAGGATCGGTAGGGTTTGTGTGATAAAAGAGCAAGTGATTTCAGAGCACAAAACAAAAGGGCTTTTGAAGGTTTCGTGTCTGAAAAATATATTGCATAAGTCGTTAAGTACTAAAAAGTATGAATACGAAGAGTTTCCTTCAATATTGATACTTTTGGAGGAAAAAACACAACCCAGGTGCTGAAACTAGCTTCGAAGTAGGGTATTTGGCTTCGAAAGCCAAATTTTGGCGCCAAAAATCAAACAACAACGGCTTCGAAATATAGAAGCCGGCTTCGAAGCATACTACATGCTTAAAGATGCTAGAATGCTCGAGTATTGGTCTACTTCAAAGGGTTTAAAGACCTGTTTGAGGGTTATTAATGAAAATAACGACCTTCGAAGCAAAACTTAGGATTCTTTAAGGAGAATTGCTATTCGAAACATCAAAACCAATCGTTGGTTTTTATAAGAAGGAGATTGTCTTTTAAACTAAAACAGCATGGACTGCTCTTCGAAGTAAAAGTGGTCAATTTAAAATTGACTGGCTATATCAACCATGACCATGTATTGGTTATAGTTAGTTTTGAAGGGTAAGTTTGTTAAATTCGAAGCACTAATTCTAGACGATATCAGCCAGAACTGTCAACTTTGCTCCATAAATTGGAAAAAGACATGTTGGTTCCTTTTAGTGTTTCATTAAAAAAACAATTGAGTCCAGATTCAAAGGATGAGATTGTTCAATTCGAAGCTCTGAATTGGCTTTTAAAGACAAAAGGAAACAGAGTCAAACAATGTCAAATACAGAAAAACTTTGTTTGTATTCAAGCCAAGGCAATTACATCAAGTAACCCTATCTGGGTACAAACTCAAGCTCATAAAAATAAGGAATAGAATAAATAACAAGATCATGAAATTTGGTCCAACAGTGATCAATGAAATTTTGTTCTTTCTTTATTATATCCTCTATTTCTTCTAATGTTGGTTGCATGAGTTGATGTGCTCTCACTTCGTAGTAGAGCTCTTCAGCCTTTATTTCGAAGGCTTCCGCCCTCAATTTTTGTTCAATTTCGTCTATGACCAAATCATCCCAATACGTAGAATCTTTATTCTTGAAATCATCGAATTCTTCGATAAAGTTCTCTGCTTCGTACTGGGCATGAATTCGAAGAGACGAAAGTTGGTCTAAGGATTGCGTAGTAGCCTTAGAATTTTGATGCCAGTAAAGGAGCAATGGAAGTTGGTCCAGGAACATATAAAGTTCTGCTTGGGCAAGGGGATTAAGGACATGGCTCCTAGTCAGAATATCACAAGCCCATTGAAAGTTCTTAAGAGGGACTGCGTCCTCAAGAACATTGAAAGGCAAGTGAGAGAAAGCTGCAAGCAGAAGTTGAGCTTGTTTCCGCTTAACTGGAATAGGGAATGATGGAGGTTTGTAAGGTGGAAAGACTTCATTCATGGGGAGTGCAAGCCTCAGTTTTTCTGTCCAGCAAAGAGTTGGTGGAGGAGAAGGTATAGATGCTTCTGCTTCAGAAGATGGAGAAGAAGGTGTGGATGCTTCTATTATGGGAGATGGCACGGGAGTGGAAGGAACAAAGGCATTAATATAATCAAGCCAGGCAGAAGAACAAATCTTCGCCTTTTTGGCTAAGAATGACGGATTGTACCCTTGTGCTTCTTCTAGGCACCGGGTAGCATGCATTATCTTTGTAGGCATGGAAGATGTGTACCATGCTACAAGCAGATTCTCCTCCAAACTACGACGATGGTCAATGGGCACGTAGGGGTAGACCACTGAACTTCGAGCGTAAGAAGGAAATTCTAAAGGGTCAGTGAACTCAACAAAATGATGGTTGATTCGTTCCCTCAAATCCCAGGACTCAGGTGTTGACCAGCTTGTCCAGTCAGAAACCCCAGAAGAGGAAGAAGTTGCAGCTTCATCCCATGCAGAGGTTTGCGAAGAAGAGTTTCCCAAGTCCATATTTGCAACTTGCCGAATCAAAGGCTTGAGAGCAGTTCGTTCGAGGTACAAGGGAAGGTTAGATGAAGAGCTTCTTGTGTCTATATCTGCAACTTTTTGAATCGAAGGATTAAGGGCAATGTGCTCGTAGTCCAAAGGTTGATAATTTGCAAAAACTCCCATGACCTGAATATAGAAAGACGGGTAAATGTGGCTAATGAATGCGTGGAGGTTCTTCCGAGGGGAAGCAGCATTACTCAATGGCTCTTCATATGCTTGATCAGTAGAAGGGGAAGTTGATTTAGCCATGGTCTGTTCGAATACTAAGGTATTAGGATGTTCGACAAATTGAAAGAGAATTAATGCAAATGATCACCAAACAGGTGACGGTTGTGTTTCCAGAATATGGACTCCATGCACGTTCTAAAAGCGCGGGAAAAAACTGTGATCCACTAATATCACCAAGTATTGGGTATATTAGTGCGGGGGGTAATGTTGGCTACATATTTTGTAAAAGCCAGTTACAATTCGACACGTGGCAGAGTAAGGGCATTGTGGGGAGATTATTCAAGTCTTCAATCCTGATCATACACGTGGCAATTAATATTGGTCCTCACGAGATCTAAGTAGCACTAGATCAGTAAAGAGATGCAAGGTGACGTGGCTTCAGCGGTTACTCATATTCAAATTCAAATACAGGAGGGAAGCTCAACTGCAAGTGATGGCATAGTAGAACTACTTATAAGGCAACATGATCAGCGATCATGGAGGAGCAGTTCGACGGTTTGAAGTGCAGTTCGAAGGTCATCCTTGACAAGTATAAATAGCAGGGAAGCCCCCAGAAAAAACCCCCAGACTCAGATCCAACAAACCAGTCATTTACTTCATTTTCTTTTCCAGTCTTTTCATTTCCTGCACTTTAAATACCTGTTCTTTACATTCCTGCACTTTAAATTCTCGCACTGTACTTCGTTCATAGGAGTAGTTTCAAGTAGATCGTCACTGTAAACCTCAACGAGGCTGAGTTTGGACCATTGTAAGTTTTCATTTTAATGAAATACTTCAGTTACTTGTCATTCCACTGTTATTTTGCTTAATTTCTCCTAAGTCAAGCCACCAGTAAAAGTCCTCTTCATTGAGGCTGAGAGAACTAAAACACAATCGTCTGATAATTGGTTAGCAATTATAATTTCTGTAAGGACTGATTGATCCTTACTGACACGCTCGCATTTACAAAAAATACCCTTCGAAAGCCAAAAAGCCAACAGATTTTAAATGTGAAAACAAACATTTTTCTCATATTTTCTTTTCTCTTTTTAAATCTTTATACAAATCCATAATCCAAACACAATTTATAATCGAGTCAGAAGCAAGTTTCTCTAGCAAATTATATACTGTTTTTGGAAATTTTTTTTACTTGTCATTCATATATATTCCACTTTCTTAGTCATGAGATTCTTGGATTCAAATTTCATATCTATCCTAACTATAGTATTAATTGATGAATTACAGGTTCACCCAATTCGAAGAACTCGGTTACAAATTCTGCAAGTTCATCATCATTGGTCTCGTCTCAAAGCATCACATCCATGCCCATGGCAGATTTATCCATTATTTTTCTTTCTTATTTCTTTGGAGGAGTATGTGATAATTACTGAAATTAACAATTTTTTGGAAAGGTTTGTCTGGGAATTTCTCTAGGTTGTGGAGTCCAGATAAATTCTTTGGGTTGAGAGAATTTCTCTGGAAATATTTGTCTGGGAATTTTCTCTGGGTTGTGGAGTCCAAAGAAATTGTCTGGGTGAGAGAATCTCTGGCAATGTTTGTCTGGGAATTTTTCTGGATTTGGGGAGTCCAGAGAAATTTTGAATTTTCCAGAGAAATTTGAATGTTCAAAGTCTTAAACTCAGAGATGTTCATGAACTTTGAAATGGCTCTAATATTTCTTGGTTTCTACAGGAAACTAGAACCTAAATCAAGAAGCTTGCTTTGTTGGAATGCATCTAAAGTGACTCGTCGGAAGGTAATGTTTGATAAATTTGTTATGATCTTACAGCAAATTCCAGAAAGTCCACTATCTCTGAGTTTATATATATTATGTATATTTTCATAGATTTCTATTGGCTTATTTTTCCTACGAAGGAAAATATTATAAATGCGAGCGTGCCAGCAAGGATTGAAAAATCCTTACAGATTAAATTCAAGCCAATTATCAAGCGATTGTGTTGACGGTTCTTTTGCCTCAACAAAGAGGACTTCAAAATTGCCAAAGTGTAGAGAAAAGAAAAATTAAAAGAAGAAATGGAGATGGAGAAAGACGATTGAGTGAACAATCAAAGTAATAATTACTTACCTCTACTCCTATGCTTCGAAAAGGAAGTGCATGAAATGCTTCGAAATGAAAGTGCTGAAAATAAATGCTTCGAAATATAAATCTATGTTAAACTACTCCTAAGATAAGGAAAATGACAAGGAATATTGAAATCAACTGTCTTTGATTTGAGTTCTGGATCCCTTACAATGTAGCCATTAATGGCTATTTATAGAGGAAAAAATACAGCAATAACTACTTGGTAACTACCCATTTCTTCCATCTTCATTCTTGTCTTGCCATGTGTCCTTCCACTCATCCACTTTGTCTTTCATATTCTCCATCATCTCTATAACTTCTTTTAACTTCCAAATGAATAAGAGGATGCCATGTGTCCTGCAATTATATAAATAATAAAAATTGCAGATTTATGGTGCTAACAATTTCACACTCACATATACCTGTACCCATGTGTGTATGTTTAATTTCATTCCTTCAATGGTTGTGCTTCTTAGTCTGCAAATCCCACTAATGTTATTGCTTCTTTTTTTTTTGGTAATCAACTCGATGTTGTATGCACTTTCTGTCCTCCATCAACCACTCCTGAAGGTTAGAGAAATTTTCAAAATTTCTCTGGAAAGTCTAGAGAAATTCTGTCTGGACCAATTTTCTCTGTGGCGTGAATTTTCTCTGGACTAATTTTCTCTGGACCAATTTTCTCTGGATCAACTTGAGGGACCTTAGACATTATGAAAATATTATATGTCCTTTATGCTATAAAATCTTAATACGAGGGACCTTAAAAAAAAAAACCCTTTTTTTAAATGATTTATAAATAATGTATTACACTCTTGCACTCGTGTTTCATGATTTTTTTAAAAAAATTTATTTTAGTCCTTAAAACAATTTTTCTTATTTTTGGAGCAACTACTCCAAGTTTTTATTTATTTTTTAATCCATATGAATAATAATAGTTTGAAATTTTATAATACTTATATTTATCAATTTATCTGTCCACTTATCTATTAACGCGTCCTATCTATATGTCTATCTACTTGCTTGTTGATCGCCACTCACTGATGACTTTTTTAGTATCGGCCAATTTTTTTGACAACTCGGAGGCGGTGGACAACAATTATAGTGTGCCACAATTGATAACAAAGAATGTGAGAAAGAGATAACAATGAAAACATAAAAGGGACAATGAGTGAAAATAAAATAAAAATATTATTTTAAAAATTAATTTCTTACTTTTTATCAATATATTTATAATTGTGTTCTTATAATCGAAACAAATCAATTAACTCAAAACTATAATACTTAGTAGCCGTTTGGATTCAACTGTTTTTAGTGTTTTTTTTTTTTATATTTTTGATTTTTTAGTTAATGCGCTTAAGAACTTGCTTAAAAAAATTATAAGATAAAAAAAATTGATGTGATATTTAATTTATAAAATTTACAATTCTTTTTACAAAAATTGACCTTTTTTTTTATGTTGTCAAGCATAGGCCTAAGCAAAAAAAAAAATTTAAAACAAACACAACCTAGTCCGATCCCGACTAAACTACACTATTTGGATTGATTTTCTTAATACATGATTCGATATTGATTTTTAAAATAAGTAAATGGTAGTTGATGATTCGATATGTGATTTTATAATTATGATTTCGATTTGAAACTGAATCAGACCATTTATACATATAATTTGTTATTTATGGGTGAAGCACCAATAAATCCCATTTTGTGAACTTGTACACTAGTTAGTCCTGCAAATTTTTTGTTGAACCGAAAAGTTCTAAAAACACACGAGTTGACACAGCTGGCCTCATTTACGCGCGTTATTGATGTGTGTAGTGGAAATTGATGAGGGTGAAATTACTGATGTGGACATAAAAGCGCACTATAGGCATTTTTTGGTTTCCCTCATCTTTGATTGAATGTTACAAGCTTCATATGGAAACATTGAGATGAAACATTCCCACATTAGAGGCATTCCCATGTTAGTTGAATGAAACCCTAGATGTTTTAGTGTGTTCATGAAAAACTTGTTCCGTCAAATTCCACATTTGACTTGTCAGCTTGAACCCTAATTGCAGTAACCTATTCATTGACGAACCACCATCAACAGTATCCGATTACTCTACCCCGGCGAGGGTTTGGCTGCTTCGTATCCGCTGCGTACGCCGACCACGACGTTGCAGCAATATCAGATGAATACAATGAAGGGCGAAGGTGTGTGTTGTTTACCAATGTGCATGATGATGTTTGTTCTAATTTGTTTCACTGGAATTCCACATTGTTGTTGTATAGGTTGACATTTTATTCACTGAAATAGCTCAGTTGGTGTTACTAGTATTTGTGAGCTACAAAATTGTATTGACAAATGGCCAGATTCTTAATGTCATTGACACTCCTAGTAAATCTATATCAATTAGCAATATAAGCATTTTTTCTTTTGTTAATATGTTATTTGGTTCAAACTGCCAACCTAACAAAAAATAGCAGGATTATTTGATTTTTCTGTCGAGTCTGAATTTATTGGAAAAGAAATTGTCAAATTCATCAATATGGCAAAGGATAGCTCATGTAGTTCTTGTAGTTTTCTCAGTCAGGTTCTGCTTTTCGAAAGAAGAAGAAGCTACCCTTCATAGCTTGCAGATTTTGTTTGGGAAAAAAATTTATGACTACATGAT
Source organism: Camellia japonica (assembly GCA_030407325.1). Taxonomy (NCBI): domain Eukaryota; kingdom Viridiplantae; phylum Streptophyta; class Magnoliopsida; order Ericales; family Theaceae; genus Camellia; species Camellia japonica. The sequence goes on from JAPPVO010000007.1 coordinate 20,746,045, forward strand.
TGTAGTCTTTACTAGGGTTGGGCAACAAACCCACCCGCCCGCACAAACCGTCCGACCCTACCCTACCCGCAGCGCTTTGGGCGGTTTCGATGTAGGTAGGCGGGCGGGTGTGGTTCAAGAAATTCGCAAAAGATCGGGTTCGGGTCGAACCCGACCCGCCCGCAACCCACATCTTCTTTTTTTTTTTTTAAAAGAAAAAATAACTAGTTATTATTTTTTTTTTTTTGCATTTGGGATGGATGGAGATAACTAGTTATTATTTTTATTTTTACATTTTGGATGAAAGTAAAATTTATTATATGGGCACTTATATACATTATCATGATCTAATGATATTTAAATTAGTGTTACTAGTTTGACTTTTATTTATATATAAAAAAAAAAAAAATCATTATATTCCATCAGTCTAGTAGACACAGTTAAATATGATATTTTGAATTGTCATTCTATTATCACATTATTGCATATTAAAAACTAAACAGTGAAGATTAATCCACTATTAAAATTAGTGTTACTAGTTTGACTTTTAAGGGTTTGTTTTTGCATATTTAAATTACTGTTACTAGTTTGACTTTTAAGGGTTTGTTTTTGCAAGCTAAGGAGGAAGATTAATCCACTATCCTCAAGCATGGTTCCATATCATCTTATCTAACATGTGGACTATTTATTATGATCATGAATTGTATATCTTGTAATTTAATTTATAACTCTTCTAAAAAAAAAAAAAGTGTTTAGAAAGTAACAAAAAATGTCAAATTTGCTTAAGTTAAATTTAAAAAAAAAAAAAAACTAAACCGCAAACCGAACCGCGGGTCCATTTTTTCCTAACCGCATAAGTGCGGGTCGGGTCGGTTTTGACCCGCACCCGGCCAAAACCAACCCGCAAGCAGCCCTGGTCTTTACTGGTGGCGATGAACTCGAAGAAAATGATGAAAACATTGGAAGATTACTTAATGTTACATATGTTTTTGTGATACATTTTTTGATGGTTGATACTAAAAATGTTTGGTGATTTTTACAAAATGTGACGTTAGTTTACTGATGCATAATTTTGTTGGTTCATATTTTTTGGGTGGTTAATACGTAACGTTGTTTTGTCAACATTGTCATGAACACTGTTACGTAGACATTCTGTGGATATCATTGAATGGAAATGTTAAATTGCACACCACACTTGTTAATTACTAAACTACATCCAAGCAGGGAATGACCCGAATGTTGGTAACTGATCATCATGTAAAAGTGTCACGTCGTGCGCGTGTGTTACCAAACCGGCCCTCAACAACACTACTATACATCAGCAAAAAGAAATCACATCAAATTCCACAAAAGGGTAAATATGTAAAACATTACCATCAACAACACTACTATACATCAATAAAAAGAAATCACTCCAAATCCCACAAAAGGGTAAATATGTAAACTCCACACATGTCAAATAAAATTAAATAATCCTTGTCAATTAAATAGGACCAAATGGTTCATAAAAAAAACAAAGGACTAAATGGATCAACATTCCCCAAATTCAGATTTATTGGTAATTTTTCCTATATATATTCATAACTTGTTAAAATGATAATTTATTACTTGATATATGAGAAAATTGTAACTTGAAAGGGTAATTTGTAAACAAATTGGGCCGAGCTAGGAAAAGTCTTCTTTGGGAGTTGGGCCGCGTAATGGGCAGAGATAAGGGCTGGTGTAGCTCGGTCTTAGGCCAAGAAGACATCTCATATTTCGGGTTTGGGCCGAACTATGGGCCGATGTAAAGGGGTTAGCCGAAATAAGTGGGCCTAGTGGTTAGCCAAGGTATTGGTGAGAAAGGATGTCGGGCTTGGTATAGCTCGGCCGGTCTTGGTGTAGCTCGGCCGGGCGCCATCTACATCATTACCTAAGTGTGTATAGCGATCCCGGTTGTCCCTCTACTGTTCAGTTGTATTCCGGACTCGGTTCCGAGAAGTTGTTAGTTGTAATTGTCTTGTTGTTATCCTTTAAATCGATTTATTTGGGTTTTAGGATGTGTTGGGCTTAGTTGATTCAGTTTGGTAGAGTTTTGGCTCCCATTGTTGTTGTACAGTTTTTGGATGGTCCGCTCGAGCGGGTCTTCTTGCGCTCGAGCGGGGTTTACACTCTTCCAGTATTTTGTGTCCCTGCAAAACTTCTGCAGGTGTGTTTTCTACGCTCGAGCGGTCTTATTGGCGCTCGAGCGGGTAGTACATTTCTAGTATATGTTCTGGGAGGGGGAGATCTACGCTCGAGCGGACTGGTTTTCGCGCTCGAGCGGATGTACTTTATTATTGTGTCTTGGCGCTCGAGCGGTACTTCTTGCGCTCGAGCGGACCTAGTTATTTATTCTTTACGCTCGAGCGTTGTGTTCTCCGCTCGAGCGGGAATGTCGTATAACAGAAGGCAGTTGGGCATTTCTAAATCATTTTTTACATCCTCACTCTCTCTCTTACTTTTCAAAAACTCCATTTGAGAGCTTCTCTCTCTAAAGTTTTCACTTCTCTCTAAGTGTTGATCTAGCTAGAGTGTTTTCCAAACCTTTGGCCTTTACAAAAAGGTTGTTGATCGTCGTGGGCTACCTTTTGATCCAAGAATCTCGGGATTTGGTGCATCTTCATTTTCGTCATCTTCTTCGTTGGGTTTCATCTTTTGAGGTAGGGATTCCTACTCACTACTATGGGTTTTGACATAGATTTGTGGGCATTTTGTTAAATGGTTGAGTTTGGGAATTAGGGTTTGAAAATGTTGAAAAGGGGTTTGTTATTTTGATTCTAAAAATGTGTATTTTGGATTTCAAGATAATGGTATTGTTGTTGGTTGTTGATATATAGACCATTGGGTCAATATTTGGAAATGGGGTAGAAAACCCTAATTTGTTGTATAAATTAATTGGTATAATTAATTTGGGATGATTGTGGTTATATGGAATTGAGTTGGAAATAATGAAATTGACTCATTATATTGTAAAATGGTGGAGTTGGATTTATTAATCGCCCACTTTTAAAAATATTGATATTTTATCTGTTGGAGCTTTTATTATCTGTTTAGAAATAAATGCTTGGGCTACCGGTGGAGGGTAGTTTTGATTGTTGTAGACAATGCATGATGATTAGGCAAACTAAAACTAATCAATTGGATATGTCATAGAGTATGACGGCTGATAGAATACATTAACGTTATGTCTTGATTGATTGCGTATATGACCTTTGTGTATATACGTTGTGTGTGTGAGAGGAGATAGGGGATGTACTCCACGGTTTAGGGGAAGATAGGGGATGGACCTCTAAACCGGATGTTGTTTGGGAGGAGATAGGGGATGGACTCCACTGATACAGCTAATATGCTTGTTAGTTAAAGTATTGATATAGCTCATATGCTTATCTATGAAAGTGTTGATACAGCTCATATGCTTATCTTTGGAAGTGTTGATATAGCTAATATGTCTATCTGTTGAAATGTGGATACAACTTGTATGCTTATCTGTTGAGAGGTTGATACAACTAGTATGTTTATCTATTGTAAAACGGGAAGCGTTTAATATGAGTCATTGCCTCATATAAGTGGTTGGCCAGGTTCTGAGCCGTTGATGTAAATTGGGAAAAATGATGAGAAATGGAAAATGAAATGAAAGATGAATATAGTGGTCATGTAATGGAAATGAGTTATGAATTGATTTAGGATAATCGAACATTTATCAACTGCTGATGTCTTAGTTACTGCTCATACCGTGTTTAGCATATCTCTACTGGGCGTTGGCTCACCCTATATGGGACATTATTTTCAGGTACAGGTAGCATGCCACCTCCAAGGACTTAGCTTGGATGGATATGAGAGTTGAAGACTTTCTTTTGATTATTCTGTTTGTATTACATGTATATCAAGCCAAGGGCTTATTTTGTATAGAGTTAGTACTCTTCTTTTGTGTACCAAGTGTTAACTTGGAAAGCTGTAAGCCTGTAGGGCAATTGCTTTTGTTGTTAACATGTAATACTGTTGTAAGAACTACTCTGATGAATGGAAAGGTGTTGATTTCTTTATACCATTGCATGTCTACAATGATGTGATCTATGTATTATTTTGAGGGCGTTACAGTGTGTGACCGAGGTAACTTAGCTCGGTGTGGTTGCAGCAGCTTATATAAATGAGGTAACCATCTCACTTGGTTGGCAGTCAGTAGGAGTGTGACTCCTAGGAGGACTCTACTAAGGAGAGTAGAGTCCTACTAGGATTGTGCAAAACTATCTCACTTGGTTGGTAGTGAGTAGGGTGTGTGATTCCTAGGAGGACTCTCATAGGGAGAGTTGGAATCCTACTAGGATTGTGCCAAGCAGAGTCTATAAAAGCTCATAACCAGACCTTTGTACAGGTATCACAATTTCTACTTTAGAACACACAGAGCTTTTTGTCTATTGTCTATTTGCTGACTTAGGCATCGGAGAGGTTTCCGGCACGCACCTGCCAGTTAGCTTACGTTTGTGTTTTTAGGTGGCAAAGCAACGTTGTTTGGAGGAGTGCAAACTTGATCAACAGGATTATACGAGAAGATTATTTCGCGCTCGTACAATTGGCGCCGTCTGTAGGAATTTCACAAAGAGCAAAACCTCTTGATCAAGTTTTTCTCTCTAGTTGAAAGCAATAGCGCACAATAAAGACTTGCTGCAATCTGCAATTAATGGGCAAACACCGGAAAGGGGTGGGAGACGCAAAGGTTTACCTTCTATCCCACCCATAGCGGAATTAGATCCCCAGCGAAGGAATCCGCGGAGAGAAGCGAGAGGAAGACGGGGCTCAAGTCCATACCGCTCTCAAAGCCTTGATAGACAGAGGCAGAAGATAGATCCTCAGGTTCTCGAAGATCGCGTAAGGAAGCAAGACGAAGTAATAAGAAGAATGGTGGCTGACATAGAGTCTATGAAGAGCCAGATAAAAGGCAAAGGAGTGGCAGCAAAAGAGGGGCGCAAAGGCAACACACACTCTTGCCACGCAGGAGATCGTAACAGACAAGTCACACCATCACAAACTGAAAGTAGAAGCCTCAGGTCGGACGATACACAATCAAAGACTTCCAGGACACGCTACTCCAGGCCTGAGAGAATAAGGACTGAAAGGGCTCGAAAGACAAAAGACACTCAGGCACGCGACCCCCGCAGAGTCTCCACACTACAACGATTGGCTCCTAGAACACATGGGAGTGTCGAGGTTGGAATTACAGAGCCACGCCTTGCCTATGAACTAGCAGACAAAGCATTAGCAAGGTTGCAGAGCTCACCGTTCATTCCGACAATAGAGAACGCACCATTACCCTCAGGCTTCCACTAGCCCAAATTCACTACTTATGAGGGGAAGTCGGACCCCTACATACACTTGAGCCACTTTTACCAGGTTATAGCCATGTATCGGCGTAACGAGGCTCTAATGTGTATCATGTTTCCTTCCAGCCTTGGTGACCTGGGTTTAATGTGGTTTGAAAGGTTACCAGAAGGTAGCATAGCTTCGTGGGCGCAACTAGCGGAGGCATTTGTGACCAGATTCAAAACGAACACCAAGACACCAGTTGAGATTGACCAGCTTCTCTCCATAGACATAGGCGAGAAGGAAACATTGAAATCTTACAACAATCGGTATTGGAAGACTTTTAATCAGATTGGAGATTGCCTTACAAACCTAGCTATCGCACAGTACAAACGAGGTTTACTGGCTGGCAATAAGTTGAGAGATTCAATGACAATGACGCCGCCCCTTACTATGGAAGCCTTGATAGAGAGAGTGCACCAACACATCCGGGTAGAGGAAGATGGGGCGTGCACCAAGGCAGGGTCCGACGCAACAGTGATACCAAATAAAAAACTTTTGGCCAGAGTTAACACGGTTGACAAGTAGGATTGACCGCGCAAAAGTCTTTGCCCGACTGGGGGGCAATTGGGAAGGTTGGTAGGTTTGACCAACACTTTCTATTCTTCAGCCGAGATCAGGATCTAGGCTGGAGAAGGTTGGCCGGAATAACCAACACTTTGTTCTCTTCAGCCGAGATCAGGATCTAGGCTAGAGAGGGTTGGCTGGAATAACCAACACTTTGTTCTCTTCAGCCGAGATCAGGATCTAGGCTGGAGAGGGTTGGCTGGAAAAACCAACATTTTGTTCTTTTCAGCCGAGATCAGGATCTAGGCTGGAAAGGGTTGGCTGGAAAAACCAACACTTTGTTCTCTTCAGCCGAGATCAGGATCTAGGCTGGAGAGGGTTGGCTGGAAAAACCAACATTTTGTTCTCTTCAACCGAGATCAGGATCTAGACTGGAGAGGGTTGGCTGGAAAAATCAACATTTTGTTCTCTTCAGCCGAGATCAGGATCTAGGCTGAAGAGGGTTGGCAGAAATAACCAACATTTTGAACTCTTCAGCCGAGATTAGGATCTAGGCTATAGAGGGTTGGCCGGAATAACCAACACTTCATTCTCTTCAGCCGAGATCAGGGTCTAGGCTGAAGAAAGTTGGCAGGTTTGACCAACAAATTTTTGAACTCTTTGGCCAGGATGATGGTTACCTCGGCTAAAGCAGGTTAACAGGTTTGACCAACAAATTTTTGAATTCCTAGACCGAGATGGTTATCTCGGCTAAAGCAGATTGGTAGGGTTAGTATAAACCAAGCTAGTCTGCTCGGTGAGACACAAAAAGAACGACTCGCCGTGCGATTACAAACTTGAAGGATATATACGTTGAAGGCAAAAAAGCAGGAGTTGTTCAAAATTTTGGAGGTATATGATGGTTGTAACAGGAGAACGAGGATAATGGGGGCAAGCCATGTATCTTGGGAATGACGTTGTACCAGATTAGTGGAAAGACATGTTGAGCAACTGACAATGCTTATTGGAGCCGAACAAGCTGTGAAACTGAACAAACTTTTTAGCTCGGCAGAATGGGGCATTTTTAGCTTGGCTGGAGGAAAAATAATCCCAATCATGCTACGCAGATGGAATTAAGGGGCAATTGAGAGGGTAATTTGTAAACAAATTGGGCCGAGCTAGGAAGAGTCTTATTTGGGAGTTGGGCCGCGTAATGGGCCGAGATAAAGGCTGGTGTAGCTCGGTCTTAGGCCAAGAAGACATCTCATATTTTGGGTTTGGGCCGAACTATGGGCCGAAGTAAAGGTGTCAGCCGAGGTAAAGATATCAACCGAGGTAAAGGGGTCAGCCGAAATAAACGGGCCTAGTGGTTAGCCGAGGTATTGGTGAGAAAGGATGTTGGCTTGGTATAGCTCGGCCGGGCGCCATCTACATCATTACCTAAGTGTGTGACCGAGGTAACTTAGCTCAGTGTGGTTGCAGTAGCTTATATCAAGAAGGTAATCATCTCACTTGGTTGGCAGTGAGTAGGAGTGTGACTCCTAGGAGGACTCTGCTAAGGAGAGTAGAGTCCTATTAGGATTGTGCAAAACCATCTCACTTGGTTGGTAGTGAGTAGGGTGTGTGATTCCTAGGAGGACTCTCATAGGGAGAGTTGGAATCTTACTAGGATTGTGCCAAGCAGAGTCTATAAAAGCCCATGACCAGACCTTTGTACAGGTATCACAATTTCTACTCTAGAACACACAGAGCTTTTTATCTATTGTCTATTGGCTGACTTAGGTATCGGAGGGGTTTCCGGCACACACCCGCCAGTTAGCTCACGTTTGTGTTTTCAGGTGGCAAAGTAACATTGTTTGGAGGAGTGCAAACTTGATCAACAGGATTATATGAGAAGATTATTTCACGCTCGTACATAACTATATTATGAATAATGATAAAATTTTAGAAATCATAATTCTAAATTAAATCAAATTTCGTCTTTATATTTTAATTTAATTTAATTTAAAGATTTTTCTAATTCAATTTAATTTCAAACAATTTATGAAACAGTATGTAAGTAGGGGTGATAAACGAAACAAATTACTCGGAATCAACTCGTATTCGACTTATTAAAAGTTTGTTTGAACTCGGCTTGTTAATAAACAAATCAAATTTAAATATATTTTAAAACTTGTTAAAGTATTTAAATCAAAATTAAATAGTCAATTGCTTGTTTCAACTCAATTCTATAAATTTAAAATTATATAAAATATCAAACTTTTCAATTCAATTCAATAAAAATCCGTTTAAAAACGACTTAAAAATTTAACAAATAAAACTTGAACAAATTTTAAAATTTATCAAAATTATCAAATCAAACTTATTCGGCTCGTTCGATTCACTTAACGGGCATAGCAGACCTGGGCTCATATCATGAAAGATCAAAACAGCCCGCCGAAATCCTCTATTTTAAAAAAATATTTCAAAGCCCAATAGACCCCACACAAGTGCGCAGGTGGCGCATTATAACTCGGACCAGCACATATCCACGTCCATCCCACCACCAAATCACAGATCACGCAAAAAAAAACCGTCTCCTCCAAGCTTAAAAAAACAAAAATAACAATGAATATATCAATTAGGCTGATAGATTATTTTAATAATTTTTTTTAAATATATTATGATATTATCATTTTAAATTATAAATCTCATTTATTATACAAATTATAAATATTTAAAATTTTTAAAATTATTTCTTACTCTCTATTAATACATTAATTAAAATATGCTCATGATGCATATAATTTTATTTAAAAAATAAATATTTATTACCTTTCTTAAAAAAAAAGGAAAATTACCATTCTTCACTCTCATCTTCTTCTACTACTACTTCCCCTGTGCATCCATATACATCTGTCTGTATCTATCATCTCTACGATCATCGTTCTCTGGAGCCATCATCATCGGCCTAGGGTTTCTGTATCGGCCGATAGACTCGTTGGAGTTCTGGTAATGGATAGCGTCATTGGACTCGTCAATAGCATCCAGAGGGCCTGTACTGTCCTCGGCGACTACGGCTCCGGCGATGCCTTGCCTACTCTATGGGACTCTCTCCCCACCATCGTCGTTGTCGGCGGTCAGGTAATCTCTCTCTAAATCTATCTATACACGTATATCAATTTCGTGTTTGTATATATATATGCGTTATCGTTTTAAAGTTTTTCTATGTTCTGTGTATCTTTGTTAGGATCGATTGTGATTTTTGTTATACTTGTATATTTATCGCACCACCTCTCTATGCATCGAAATGTACTTACATTTTTTTATGAAGGTGATACATATATACGTGCATTTATCTATAGATATGAAAGTATATGTTGACGCATTTCTGCGTTTCTTTTTGATTTTGTGTGTTTTCGCTGAGTTTGATTTGTGAATTGTGTTTTTTATTGGTTTTGCAGAGTTCTGGGAAGTCTTCAGTATTGGAGAGTATTGTTGGCAGGGATTTTTTGCCAAGGGGATCAGGTAACAAATTCTTACTGCTATTTTATTATTGGATTTTTATTTTTTTTTTGATGGTTTTGATTTTGATTTTGATTAAAAGTTTGTTTGGTTGCTGACAAAATTAAAAAATGAAAATCAAAGCCAAGTTTAGTTTGTTTTGGTTGTGGAGTCTGGACATTTTGTATTTGAAATCGTTTTGATTCTGTTGTTAAATGAATGGATTCCTTTTAACTTCTTCTTCTTCTTTTTTTCTTTTTTTTTTTTTGATTTTAACCTTGTTTGGTTTTTATGATTGATTTTTTTTTTTCTTTTTTTGTTTGTTTGTTTTTTTAGAGATTTTTTTAATAAATATTTTAAGCAAATTATTTATATTTTTAGATACATCCAACTTAAATGCATCTTAAAAGTAAAATATTTATAAAAACATATATTAAAAAATCAATAAATACACAAGAATATCAAATTACAAATATTATACTTTTTAAGTGTATCTAAAATATAAAAAAATTGAGTGAAATATTAAAAAAATTCACAAAAAAAAACAAAAACACAGAAAAAAAACTATTTTTAGAAAATTAGAGAAAACCAAACTCATCATTGGTTGCTGACGGAAGTTAGAAAAATTTCATGCAAGTCTTATGTTTCTTTGGTTGTGGACATTTTTGTTATTCAAGTTGTTCGGTTTGTGGTTAAGCAAATTTCATCATAGTTTAGGAGCTAAAAGCAAAAAAACGCTTTTTGACTACATTGATATTTGCTTACATGTGGTATGAGTAACATCTTTCTCAACCAGAGAAAATGATAGAAGAATAATTGTGTTTTGGTTTTTTAATTTCTTTTGTTTCTTGGTGATCAATTAGATTGAAAGTTTTTTTACAGTTATCTAGTTTGGATTACCTTATTATTATTGTTCTAATTTGTTTCATAAGAATAACAAAAAAATGAATGTTGAAATTCATTTTTTTTTATTAATTTTTTTACAATTTTTGGTTGTCAAATGTAGCTTTATTTTCTTGTGAGTTGTGTGTAATTGTAGGGATTGTGACTAGAAGACCTTTGGTGTTGCAATTATACAAGACGGAGCAAGGACAAGAGGAGTATGTCCAATTTCTTCACCAGGGAACCAAAAAATTCACAGACTTCTGTATGTCATTTCTGATGCATATGTTGTGATTTGGTTTCAATGTTTGAAGTTTTAGGTGCATGAGTAATTCAAACGAGAAATACATTTATTTGATAGGATTATTAGTTGAAATAGAAATATTTAAAAAAAAAAAAAACTAAATTTCTCTAAATTTTTTACGCAGCTTTGGTACGTAAAGAAATTCAGGAAGAAACAGATAGGGTAACTGGAAGAATGAAACAAATATCTCCACTTCCTATTAATCTCAGTATCTACTCCCCCAATGGTGAGTCATGATTTTTTTTTACTACTAAAAAAATTATTAAACAAGTGGTGTGCCATTGTTTCATCTAGCTAAGTTAGTCATTGTAGTGGGTTTTGCAATAAAATCCCCATGACAAGAGATTTCCAAATAGTGATTAGGTGATAAGTATTAAGTAATATTACGGGTTCATGACATGTTTATTATGCTTCTCTCTTTGTTTCTTAACCCTTAGTTTTCTCTAATGAATTTCCACGGATTTTTTGGTTGGCAGTTGTTAATTTAACATTGATAGATTTACCTGGTCTAACGAAGGTTGCTGTAGGTATAATTTCCTTCATTCATTGTTTATTTTGCACCTGCCCATGTTATATGTTTCACAATTTTTTCTCCTCCAATGTGAACTACGTTTTGTTGGTTATTGACAGAGGGACAGCCAGAGAGTATTGTTCAAAACATTGAAAACATGGTTCGCTCTTATGTAGAGAAGGTGATGAGAACATATATAACAGCATAGTTGTACAAATCTACTTATGTACATACTGAATACATGCATACATATTATACATATATATAAATGCTAAATGATGTGATTAAAACTAGTTTATGCAGAGACTGTCTTTCTCAGTTGTAAATTGTAATACAATTGAGGGAGGACTCCCAACATTTTAAGAAAAGGAAAAGTGGGAAAATGAATGAAGAATAAGTGTAAACTATTATTTTGACCCTCAAACTTTACTCAAAATTTCAATGCCATCCTCCATCTTTTAATTTTTTTTTTATTTAAGCCGTTGAACTTCCATAATTCAGTCAATGTAGTCCAATTTATTACGAAGGTGAGAAGTAATTTGGAATATCATATTGATTGTTTATAATTCAGGATATAATTTTGCAATCTCAAACACTTCCCATCCTATAGGTTTCAAAGTGACAATATCAAATTTGTTCTTTCATATGCCTTCCTGTTTGAGATTTCCATTGCCATTTTTCATCCAGCATGCGTATGCCAATTTTTTGTAGTTCTGATCTGATGCTGACCTTAGTTACTTGATGAATATGTGGTTTCGTGGATTGCAGCCAAATTGCATTATCCTGGCCATAACTCCAGCCAATCAAGATGTCGCAACATCTGATGCTATCAAACTTGCTCGAGAAGTTGATCCAGCTGGTGCTTACTGCATATTGTTTGTAGCATTGAGCTAATATATTACTCTCAAT
>JAPPVO010000007.1:20760477-20809136 GCA_030407325.1 Camellia japonica
TAAAATAACTTGAATACAAACCCGATCTGAGTACGCCGAATCCGATAAGAGCCAGCCGAACATGAAACCGACCCGGCCCGATTTATTATGTATATTTTATTAAATTTGAATATCATTTTTTTAAAAAATTATTTAGTGTTGCCCATTGGTTTTTTAAAATATAATAGTCGTATATCACATCCAAAATTGAAATATGAAATCAGATTGGATGGGACTTATCCAATTCGATCCGACAATGATTGGATCAATCAATTTAGATTTTATCAGATTATCAGATCAGATATTTGTCAACAGATTCTGATTTTTTTGGATCAGATCATATTCGAATCCGTTGACAGGATTATTTTGTAGATAATCTATTTTACTGATGAGTTAATGTTATGATTATCGTGTAGGGCCGGCTTCTGGCACAATTACTCGATGAAGATCCAGCATTAATGGAGCGGAGGCAGCAATGTGCGAGGAGGCTGGAGTTATACAAGTCAGCCAGGAATGAAATCGATTCCGTGTTGTGGGCTAGATGAAGATATGGATTTGCATTATGCATATATAGAGATTCTTGTTGAGGTACATTCTGATGAAGATTTATGATTGTTTGCCTTGTCAGATTATTCAAACATTTTAGCTTACAATCTCAGAATAATTTCCGGGCTTCCATGCTGAAAAGCCAAAAATTGTTGTTGCATATAGTATGTTTTTTTTAATCTTGAAATTGGATTGTGTCTGTCTAATATCTCTGAATTTTTGGGTAACTATTTTTTCTTAAATTATTTGTCGTAAAAAGTAAAAGATTGTGCATTACGAGAAAGTTCAAATTGTTTTATTCATAAACTGTCTTGTAATTGAATGATTGATGGAAAAGTATGTATTTTGTTTTTCCTTTTTCTTGTTCCTTTAACTAATTTTTCATGTCCATAGGGAGTTGCTATTTGTACACACAATTTCCCAAAGTTCATCTAGTAAAAATTACTTTGGCTTGATTTTGGATTTTTTAAAAATAATTTTCCAATTTTCAATTCGTATTTTTTTAATGAACTTTACAATATTTTAATCAATTTTCTCTCTCTTTAGATTCACTCAATCTAAATATACTTAAAAAGTATAAAATTTATAAATAAAAAAAACCTTTAAAAATTTCACTAAATACTAAAAATAAGAAACTTCAATGCATTTTATATTTATTGATTTCTTTAAAAAAATTTCATAAATACTTAATTTTTAAATACAACTAGATTTAGATTAGATGTATCTAAAAAAATTCAAAAATATGAATTCAAAATTCAAAAATTATTTTTAAAATCTCAAAATCAAAACACAGGATGTTTTGTTTGGACGGACTAGATAAGGAGGGATTGTAATCCACTGGACTGTTAATCCTGAGATATATTGTCCTTGGACTATTTGATTAGACTAGATTTGTATTCTATGTTCGTTTAGTCATGTGATCAGATGTTTGGATTGAACTATTCTATTGAATCCTATGTTTGTTTAGTCAGGGGATTACATGTTTAAATTTTACATGTTTAGATTAGACTGTTCTATTGAATCCGATGTGTATCCTATTTTATTTAATTTTTTTTTACTAAAACTTTTAAAAATTTAAATAAATAGAACACCAATAAAAATTATACAAATTTATTTTAATTTTTAGCTGAGTTTTTTTAATTTTATTTTAATTTGAACTTTTCAATAAATTGAACTTTTAATTTTATTTTTAATTAAATAAATTGAATAAATTAAATTTTTAAAGGGAGATTATAATCCATTATACTGTTAATTTAATTTAATTTTTAGTTGAGATTTTTAAATTTTATTTTACTTTACTAAGTATAATTAAAAATAATATAAATAAAAAATTGAGGGCCAAAAATGTCATTTTAACCTTCTAATTTGGAGGAGGAGTGGGAGCTTCTATTTGCACACACTCGTTCCTCTTAGGGCACATCTTTCTCAATACACACGCTTAAAAAATTAATCCTAATTTATTTTGCTCACTCCACACACCTCTTATTCCACATCTACCCTCAAATGTAAATCATGCACACACCCTCTCAGAGAACACACAAAACAGACCCGTCTCTCTCACACACACACACCCATCTCTCACGACTCAATTTTTTACAGCTTTTCGCTCAATCTGCAAATTGGAGAAAACAAATCTACGACCCAATCTGCAAATTGCCGCTCTCTTTCGCCCTGTCACGACCCAAACCCGCCCCTATGGGTTTAGCATCGCAACTGGCCAGTAATACGTGATTACCAAAGACCTGTTTAACAGTAAGGACAGTAATACAGAGTAAGGGACTAGCGGAAGCCATACAGTAATAAAAAGATGTCCAATGAGCTGTGACAAACTAAATGCAAAAAAGACTTTTATGAACAAGCCACATTCATAACCAAAACATATATACATACGTCATATACAAACATAAACAGGTTAGGGACCAAATCCCTTCACCATAACTGTACAGTCAAGTCTAAAACACTTATTCCAGAACAGAGAAAGAAGGGTGGAACTAAGACACCCTAGAGCAGCCTTAGCTTGAACAGACTTGGAGCCTCGAAGTGAGGCACAAAGGTTGGCTTGACAAAATGGGAGCTTAACTTGACGCTCCTAGCTTCGGTCCGATGCCTGGACACCTACATATAAATATAAACAGTGAGCTAAAGTCCAGTGAATAACATATGCGTAAAGGGGTTAAGAATTAATGTCTTTCCAGTAATTAAAACAGTCAATTGTATCAGTAAATCAGTTATTCAATCAGTGGCTCATATTTCATGCCATGACAGTTATTTAGAAACCATAATAGTCATATGTGGTACGTCCAATAGCAAAACAGTACAGTAGGTCTTAACAGACCGAACAGTCAGTTGATGGCCATCAAACAGTAAACAGTAGTGGTCCCAACATTGGAACCGACAGAGATCTCTGTAACAGTAGCAGTAACAGTAAGTTGCTAAGGATGCCACGAATACAGTTTACAAATAGGACAAACATTCATTCGGTAAACGATACCATTTCAGAAAGCAGTATAATCAATCGTTCAGAAATAGTTATAATTGAACGTATCTTTACAACATTGTTACTCACAGAATACTGGGCTACAGACAGGCTAGTCAGCGTCCTCGAGTGCCAACCCTACACAGTTGTAGAACGAACACACACTAAGTCACACACTTGGGATCAATAACTTAGACCCTTAACTTGACTCGGTGTGGTTCTAAAACATTATCCTCATTAAGATGCCTTAAACTTGGTCTAGAAATGCCTAGGATGGAATGAGGATGCAAAGATGTACTTTAAAACACTTTTCAAAGTTTGCTGAAAACAGGGATCCACGCTCAAGCGTGGCTTTTTACTCTCGAGCGGACATGCAGACAATGAAGCTCAGCTCGAGTGTGACTTCCTTCGCTCGAGCGCGCTGCAAACTCATGAAAAGTACTGGTTGCATGATATTCACGCTCAACGGACGCTCGACCTCCGCTCGAGCGTGAGACTCAGATCCTCGCTCAAGCGTGAATTCTCTCGCTCGAGCGGACTGCAAAACACATGAACTTCTGGACATATGCATCTCACGCTCGAGCGTGACTTTATGCGCTCGAGCGAAAGTGCATGTACTCAGATTGTACGCTCGAGCGTGAAGTCCTATGCTCGAACGTGAATCCAAAATCTGGAATTCCCAGATTGATCCTCAAGCACAAAACTCAATCTTTAAAGCTTCAAACGCGATTCTTTTGGGTCAATTTTCTGGAAAACACTTGGAAACTCAATGTACAACATGTTTTGAAGATCATTTGATAAAATCAAAACCCAAAAGTAAGCCAATTGAACACCAAATTAAATGTAAACATGAAGAACAATGCAAAATCATACATGCATGAGTTCCCATGAACTCTAATGTTCCAAAACAAGATCAAATGCAAGATTGAGCTCAAGAACATGATCAATTCATGGACTCCTACCAAGATATGAACATGCATGAAGAAATTCTCATGAAAACAACCTCAAAATTCAAGAATATGTACATGCATGTATGAATTAATTCTTAAACCAACACCTTAAGCCAATTCTTAACTCTATACTCCAATTTTCCCATAAATCATGCAAGTAACAACTTAAATTCATAATTAAGAAGATGAATTCCTACCTTAGGTCTTGAATTCCAAGTATGCTAGCTCAATTTTACAAATCTTCTTCAATTCCTCTAATTTTCCAAGCAACTCCCAAATGAAATCAAGTTTCTCCTATCTCTCTCTCTCTCTCAGTTTTGGTCTAAGAAATAGATGAAGAAATGATGCATCAAATGTGATATGAATTACACTCCAAACAATGCCTCTAAAGTGGCCCACTAATGGCAAATATGCAAATAATCAAACTAATGTAATTTAACATTATTTAATCTAATTAATCATTCCAAATCAAATTTTAATTAAACCTACCATAAAATCATATAAATTCTAATTAGCATATAACACTAATCAATTTCCGGTTCGGTTGCCGATAACGCCTTCAATTCGCAATTCAAAATAAGAACACGAACAGATTATTCAGTAATCAAACAGATAGAAATGCATTTAAAACAATACACTCATACAGTTAATTCAGAACTTCAACTTAATCAATTACTTATCATACTCAATCACAGTTTAGCACTAATCAGAGGTGAGGGTTGTCACACGCCCTTTCCCTTCTATCATAGCTTTTCTCTTTTGTTAGATCTGGGAAAACAACTCAATTTTTTACCATTCGGACTACCAGAGTCGAAAAAATTGCAGCCATTCGGAAATCTACCATCGAACCAATGACTTTTGTTCGAATACCAACTACCGAATCAATAGGGCTTCGTCGAATACCAACCATCGAACCCATTTGGGTTTGCAGAATTAGGTTCATACGGTGTTGAGAGGGAATCGCAGAGGTGGAGGTTACAAAGCTAGCGTTTTTTTCGGCAAAGGAGAGTTCAGAAGATTTGTGATTGAGAAGTGACAGAAAGGGAAGGGGCTGGGAGTCGACAGTAGAAAGGAATGGCAGCTCCAATAATGAAAGGTAGTGATAGAAGAAGATAAGGGTATTATTGTATTTTCATACTAGGATAAAATTGTAATAAAAATATTATTCATTAAGTGTGTGAATAAAGAGGAAATGGTGTGTGCAAATAGAAACTCCCGAGAAGGAGTTCTCTCACCTTTTTTTATCCCACACTCCTCATGAGACACAATAATAATTTTACAAATAAGAGATTGATAGTTCAGTTGAACTATTAGTCCAACTTATATTTTTTTAACCAAATGTCAGACTATCACATACAATAGATATAAAATCCTATCCTTCACTTTAATCCCTCCAAACAAACACTTCCAAAGTAGACACAGCTCTCAACTATTGCCTATGCATCTCTCTCTCTCTCTCTCTCTCTCTCTCTCTCTCTAAGAGGACCACCTGATAGATAAAAAACGTACTACCATTATGCAAAAAAGCAGCATTTGATAACAATCCAGTTTATTCCTTGTCAGTTCGAAAAAAGGTCCCCCCCCCCCCCTTTCAAAAATAAAACAAAATAAAAAGGCATTTGGTTATCTTGTTTTTTAAAGGTTAAGGTTCATAATCCAGTCTACTCCTAAAAAAAAATCTTCTAATCATCAAACACCAGAAAAAGAATGGGTAATTTGCTGCTTTTCACTGATGAAATTGATAGACTTAGAGGGAGTGAGGATGTTGCGTACAAAACTCTAAAATGGTTTCCATGTCATGGCTGACATGGTTCAATGAACTTTGTTGAAGGACCTAAAAAAAAATGAACTTTATTAATGATGTCATAAAATATTATGCTGTCAAAAAAAAAAATTTCTTACGAATTGTATAACGCCTTGTTATTTGTTTGGCAACAGTCATAAAAAAATCAATTTTTTTTTTTAATTTTTTAATTTTTTAATTTTTAAATTCTTACTTTTCAAGTCGTAGACGGATGTAGAAAAAAAAAAAAATCACTAATGACAAAAAAAATTGGGTTTTAATAGACTTTTAAATTTTTTTTTTTTTAAAAATTAGGTACTTCTAGTCTAATAAGATTTAAAAGTGAAAAGTTGAAGGGAAAAAAAAAAAAAAAAAACAAGAAAAAAGAAGCTAAAAAGCAATAGCCAATCCCTTTTTCTTTGTCCCTCTAAAATGAGACTCCTTGAAATTAAATAATTAAGTCAAGCGTGCTTTATACAAACAAAAAAATTATACATAATTTTTATATATAATGATGTGATTTATTGGAAACATTTCACTTCAAAACAAAACACCATTAAAGATAACTTTATTTACAATAATAACAATGTCACATCATTTTTGTCAAGTATTTTGTATGAAATATATTAATTTATATTTATATGATATTACTCTAATAATACATGTCATGAATGATCAGTCTACCTTTTACTCATTCACACTTAGCCTGTAATTAATCATAATTAAATTCCCTTTTAGCAAAAGAAACAAATAGTATCAATCAAGATTTCAATATGTTGAAACACAACAAACTCTTTTAATGATCAATGTAAGATCGTAACATACCACCACACTTTGCAACTGATATCTACGGGACCTACTCTATCAACAGCTAGGAAGCACGGATATGAATATGGGATACGGGTACGATACGATACGGATTCAGCGATACAACAAAATTCGAAAAAGTAGGATACGGATACGGCGGAGATACATTCATAAAAAAATATTTTTTTCACAATTTTTAGTAATGTAGCATACACAAAAATAAAATTTCAACAATTTTTAGTAATGTAACATACATAAAATAAAATTTCAACAATTTTTAGTAATGTAGCATACATAAAAATAAAACTTAAAGCAAAAGACAACTTGATAAAAAAAGAAAGACTCCTATGAACTAAGAGTCTTCAACGTCAATAGATTCAACTTGTTCCCCTTCAACTTGTTCCCCTTCATCAAGAGAAAGACTTGCAATTTCAAGTAAGCCTGCACCCTCCAATGAATCAAAAGCATCTCCACCAACATCCCATAACTTGGATTCTCCTTCAATGTACTGTCGACTTCTCCTTGATAGGAGACGAAGATTGTTGTGCACAAAAACCAAATCTTCAGCACATTGTGGTGTCATTTTGTTTCTTTTCATGGAGTGAATAAAGGAGTAGGTGCTCCAATTCCTTTCACAGCATGATGAGGAACATGGCTGGCCAAGCAATTTTAATGCTAAAGATTGAAGCATAGAAGCAGTAGACCCATGTGTAAACCACCAAATAAGTGGATCCAATACTCCTCTATCAATTTTTGAGTCAAAATCTCCAAACATATCCAAACCTCCTGAAAACTTGGCATATTCCACATTTACAACCCTTCTCTCCTCTAAATTTGGAAAGTATTTCTTGAAGCACTTGTTTCTCATACTTGAAATTTCTTCATCCCTATGAGGAGGGACACGATTGGGATTTTCATCAAACCACGTTGAACTGTAATACCTAGATTACAACATTAGAAAGTTTTAAAATTAAATTATGTTATTCATATTAAAAGACAAATGTCAACAAAGAAATATAATTGGTAAGAGTATGAATTAAGCTATTACCTTGGATTCAAAGAATGTGCAAGGCAATGAAGAGGAGTGTTACTTTTGGCCCACCTCTCAACTAGTATATTGTGCACAACGGAATAAAAGATTGATTCCTCATGATCTAGCTTCCCTTCATGCCTAAAGATGCTTGCCTTCACCTTTTCAATCATGGTGTCCCACATTTCATAGACTAAGTGAAAGCATGGTTTGTCAGTGTCACAAAACCTAAGCATCTCATAGATAGGCAATATAAAAGACAAAATATAATCAATCTTATCCCATCACACATCATTCAATAATTTTTCCTTTACAGATGCTGCTTTCCCAACATCGTCTTCTTTGTAAGAAACCCACTGGTCACTAATAATCATTGATTGGAGGCCACGCTTTATAAGTTTAAACCTTTTGAGCATGACAATGGCAGATGCGAAACGTGTATCTGCAACAGCAAGCAACTTCAAGGGTACGAATTCATTGAAAATAGCTAGCCGCATGGAATGGTTCATGATGAAGTTTTTGATAAACATCACATCATCAACAAAAAGTGTGATCCAGTGACATTCATCATAAACAAAAGCAGTACCCCCTGTTTCCTTTCGAGCACAAATGTTCTTAAGAGCAAGATTCAATGTGTGAACTACACATGGTGTCCAAAAGATATTCGGGTACTTACTTTCAATGAGTAAACCAGCTGCACTACACACGGGAGCATTATCTGTAATGACTTGAATGACATTCTGATGTCCAACTTCTTCAATTGCTTGACTAATTAAGTTGGAAATAAAAAACTTGTTTTTATGCTCACCTTCACAATTAACAGCTTTCAAGAATACTGCCCCAGCTTTTGATGCTCCCATAAAATTAATAAGGGGCTTTCTTTGAGAATCAGTCCATCCATCTGAAACAATACTCAACCCTTTTTCCTTCCATGATGCTCTAGTTGGCTCCAACAACCTCTCTACATTAGCCCTTTCCTTTTGAAGCAATGTAGTCCTCAGCAAGTTATAACCGGGTGGTACATAACCAGGAATTGGATTGTTGGCAGCAAATTGAAATGCACTAACAAAATATGGGTTCCTTGATAAATGAAAAGGTAACCCCGCTGAATAAAACATGCGAGCAATCTCAGAATGCAATTGTTCCCGAATAACTGGGTTGAATGCCTTTTCTAGAGCAGAAGTTCCAGTAGCCTTTCTTTTTCTTGGCTCATACCCCTCCATCCTAAATCCTCCAGTATCTAAAGCCCCTGAACCTGTTGAAGTAGATTGGGTGGAAGGTGGTAAAGGAACTTTTTTAGGCATAGCCATCTTTAACCTCTTATCAGCTTCTTCAATTTTCCTTTGCATTTCAGCAAGGTGTTGCGGAGTCACTTTGGGGCACACTCTAATCCCATTGCCAGAAAGTTTTAACAAATGTGCCTTGACCCTAAAGTATGACCCCTTGTACTCATGTTGACAATAATTGCATTTAAACCTAGTATTACCACCTCCTTCTCCCATTTTTTCTAGTTTTGTAACATAACACCAAAGAGGAGCATGATCATCTTCTTCCATTGGTGTACCACTTGTTGAACCTAAACTTCCCGTACCCGAACTCATTTCCTAAAATTTATGGTAAACAAATAAAACAAATCATTAATGTAGCATCACCCATAACAACCATAATGCATCACCCATAACAAAAAATTCATCAATTCAATTCAATTTCAACAATTTCAGCAATATAGCATCACCCATAGTATTCGACACTTTATAGGTAGCTAGCTTATCCAGTCTATAGGTCGCCCTATCTGTGTCTCAAACTGCAAAGCAACATTCATCTGATCCCATACTCGACATGTGTAGTGACCCTCATCTCCACCTTAGCCTTATGCATGAGCATCTGCATGATCTTGTTTTGGTAAGCTTGCATTAGTAAATTTTGACTTGTTTTACCTAGAGTAAGATTCTTGTCTTGCTTTGTATTTATATGAAAATTTCTTGTTAGTCTTGTTCCTTTCCTGGTGAGTCTAGCCGAGGTCATCTGAAGTCTAGGTTACGCCTTTGCACCTAGAATTCATCTTGGAACCACTTTGGCCGACCTCCACCCTCACCCCGGCATATTGGCCGAGATGTCATCATCTAGGCCGAGGTGTTCATCACCAAGGCCGAGATGTGTATTATCTAGGCCGAGATGCTATCCTTGCACCTAGTGATCTTGTTCCTGGACAGGCATGACCTAGACCGAGGTGTGGCACATCTAGGCCGAGGTGTGGCACAGCTAGGCCAAGTGTTGTCCTTCCTAGCCGAGATCACTGAGACCCTGCTTGCCGGAGCCGATGATTACACCCGATGTCATTGCCTTGCCAGAGAGCCCATACCGCCTTACTTGTAGAACACTCATTGTCATGTTCTTGTCTTGTCTGTTAGCCACCTTTTGAGGAAAACCCAACTAGTCGCTACTACGTGTCCCAGTTGAGGGTTAAGTCTGGAACCAGCCAAGAGAACATATCATTTTGTATTATATCCTTGCCTTTGAGAGAGAGAAGCTCTAGGAAGAATAAGAAGTTTTAGAGTGAGAGAGAGTAGACTTTCGAGCTTGATTCTTAGAGATCAAACCGTTGGATTCACATCTTGAGGTTAGATTCTTGATCTGCTCTTGTGATTCTTTATGATCATCTAGCTGCATTGCATGATCGAACCTGTTTTGCACGCCATGCATTGATTTAAAGTTGGTTTTAGAAAGAGAAAATGGTGTTCTTGTGTTCTTGAAAGAAAACTATATTTTGATTCGAAAGTTCACAGCAAAGCCCCATGTTTTGTGTTTATTTTCTTGAAACCTTTAAGTATGGGTACCCAAGTTCACGTTTTTGAACTCATAGCATGAAATCTCAGATTTTGTAATAGCAAGTTATGATCCTTGCATTCATCTTCTTCATGTTCATGTTCTTCATGTTCGTCATGTTCTTCAAGAAAGGGAAACCCAGATTTTCCCGACCTCATTCCCTTGAATGCGGCCCTCGGGACCACACCTCGGCAAGGAGGTGTGGGACCTCGGCCAAGACCTGGTTGGTGCCCAGCATGTTTTCCCGAGATGGGAAACAATGTTTGTTTTGGTTTGCCTTGGCTCTGAAAGAATGCCGAGATCATTGCATTCATGTAAAGCTTGTTTGAAAGTGCATTCAATAGACCTTACCACGTGTTGTAGGACTTGGACTCTCGCTTGACCCCGACGTTTGAAGAACTATGTGAGTGGTATTTTTAATAAAGTTATGCTATAAAGTTTTGTTGAAAGCTTTGTTTTGCTTGTTTTGGAAAAGTATTTGATCATGAATGATTATTCCTAGTTTGTATTAAATACCATATTTGTTTGATGACATACTTAGAGGAAGTCCTTAGTGCCGGGGACTATAATGCAACGGTACCCTTGTCTTGAAAGTCCTTAGTGCCGGGGACTATAATGCAACTGCACCCTTGTCTTGAAGGTCCTTAGTGCCGAGGACTATAATGCAACTGCACCCTTGTCTTGAAAGTCCTTAGTGCCGGGGACTATAATGCAACTGCACCCTTGTCTTGAAGGTTCTTAGTGCCGGGGACTATAATGCAACTGCACCCTTGTCTTGAAAGTCCTTAGTGCCGGGGACTATAATGCAACTGCACCCTTGTTTTGCTACTGACGGTTTTCCGCGTGGGTTGTCCGGAATGTCATCCTTTGCATTATATTGATGCTATGTATCGTTTTGAAAGAGATCTTGAATATCATTCATGCAAACCTTTATTACTAATATCATTCACTGAGTATCCAAACTCACCCTCTCTATATATATGCAGGTGACGAGCAAGAAGGCGATGACGCCTAGATGCGTTTGCCGATGTGTTTTTGGATTCATGTTTTGCAACATCTTGAAGATTATGCTTCTCGGCTTTGTCTTTCATTTCTTTTGTATATGTCGGCTTGAGAAACCTTTTGATCAAGATGTAGAATGTACTCTATTTTAATTGTATTCAAGTTGTAAAACCATGCAATGATATATGTCATTTCATTTGATCTACGCACAGCTCTTGTGGATTATTTAGATTTAAATTTATTGCTTCCGTACATGTAGGCCCCATATGTATACTCTGATTGTGTGTAAACTTTTGCAAGTTAGCCTTCAGTAATATTGGATTACTGGCCATCATGGCACCATTCTACTAGGGGCAAAATGGGGTCGTGACAACATGGTAGCTAGTTATGACACCAAATGATACAAGCCACTCAAGTAGAATGCACCCCTTAAAAACTAATTTGGATTACCTAAGAAGTTTACATGTACATGGTCAATGCCTTCGTTAATCACATACGATCGCAACTCAAAGGCGGCTACCCCTTTCAATCTAAGTCATACCAGACTAAGCCTATGTCAAGAAGGCTCAAACCCTCATTATACCGGTTATGGCTTCCAAACCTGAACACATCCCTTTTTTATCTTCCCCCTTCTGCCCAACTTCCAAAAACAACGTTCAGATTTACATGTGTTAAGCATATAGCTAGCATGGTCAACTCCACATCGAACAAGGGCGGGTTTTCAAGAAAAAGATACCCTACTCATGAGTAATTCCACATTGAACATGGCTTGGAGAATTAACCCCGTGTCATCTACCTAGCAGCCCATGAGTTAATATACTCAGCCAAGTTGCTTTTAGACCGTCCTCAAAGATGACAAGCAAAAATAAAATTTTTAACTTATACTTGTAGTGGAGCACTTTGTTTAATTATAAAGACAAGGGAGTTTTCTTTACACCTTTCATAGGTAAACTGCTGTGGTGCTCTATGTATATTGTCTGTTTGCACATCAACGGTTATATAAAATTTAAATTATGAATTTCACAACTTTATGCTTATAGCTAAGACAGAGTAAGTTTTTCAAACTATCAAAACATGCTTGGATTTTGTTGAACATTTTTTGAAACAATAAAAAAACGTATATAGCTTAAAAAAAAGTGTCAATACCAAATTAACTTAAGGTTATGCACAGACAGACGCGATGAGAAATGATGGATTTAACCTCTATTTGAAGAAAAAAAATCTGGACTGTTGCATAGGGGTAATTTGGGTATGAGAAAATGCATGACACAACTTCAAAATATGTTATGAATTGTGTGCCTTAAATAATAGAATATTCAATATAGAATATCTATATATAAACCAAAGCCCTGTCGCGATCTTTACCACAAGTGGGAACATCAGCAGATGCCTACCATGAGATTCTTTAGTGCAAAAGCACCTAACCGATCCTCCAACAAATACTTTTCTCTCAAACAAAACCGTTCTTTATTAATTATCCCATTTAAACTACTAATTAAATTTTTGGTTACAGACCAATTGCTCTCTCTCTCTCTCTCTCATTAGACCTAAGTCAGGTTTCAAACCAATAGCAAGAGAGAGAGTCATCACTGACTTCCTTTCTCTCTCTAGAATGTTCCTCCTCATTCTAGAAATCTCAACATATAAATATAATATAGTATTAATCTATATATATATATATCTTAGTCTTGAAGTTTCTCCACTGTCAACAATGGAGATTTTGGTTTGGGGAGCACATAAATAAGCTGCTTACTGGCTTATTTTAGTCACATCACCTCTTTACTTTTTTGCACGTCTTTTCATAATAAGCAAAATAGTCAAAAAATAAGCCATACCCAAACCACCCCCTAGACAATCGACTTATTGTGTTGGTGGAGAGCAATTATATAAGGAGGACTTGGGTTCTCATTGTGTGCAAGAGTGAAGACCAAACCGTGTGCGAGGGAGAAGAGTCATAAGGCTGTGTGTACTCAGCCTAGGGTCTAGGTGTTTGGTTGATGTGAGTGCATGGTGTGATGTGATATTAAAGTGACCAGCAAGATGTGTGCGCAACATTGAGATACAAACAAGTGTGAGAAGTGTTGTGTACAATTATCTTGTATATTTGAGTGTTATTAATAAAAATTATATAATTTTTGGCTCCACTAGTATGTCAAACTCAACATAGCATGGACTCAAGTTGTAAACATTTTACACCTTTAACCAATCAAAAAAATGCTTTTGAAATAAACGCTAATGATTACTAGAGAATTTCTCCAAGGAAATGTCAAAGTTCAATGAACAAAATGCCACTATAATAATATGATAAAGAGAAAAGCATGGTCTACGAATGAATTAGTATTGATGAAACCTTTAGTTTGTCAGTAATTAATTAGAAAAAAATATTTCACACTACAACTCTTTCTTAGCAAAGTCAAGACGGTCATGAACTAGCTGGTACGCTCACTATAAAATAGCACATACCTTTGATCAAATCATGCACTGCCAATCTTGTTTTTCTTTACTCTCTTTGTTTCTTCTCTGTTTTGTTCTACAATGGCCTTTTCTCAACTCTCTCTTTCGTTCGTGTTTGCAACTTTTCTTCTCTTGCAATCTCAAGGGGAAGCAGCAACGTGCAGCAACTGTTTCACTCATTCTCGAGCAGCTCACTATCCAAATTCTGATGAACATGGAACAGAAAGTGAGAGTTCAAACTCTACAAACATGCACACATAAAAGCATTAATATACTTATAGACATAATTTGCTCTTTATTTACTGCTAAACTGCATCATGGTCTTAAATAGCATCCAATACGTATTGATTTTTTAGCCTCCTGATACTGATACATCCTGGTATATATCGGTGGAAATGAAAATCGTATGCATATTGGCCAATTAGCGATACATATCAGTTCATAACCGATTCACGATCCGATTCACAACCGATACCATGGTTTACAATCAATAAGGCCAGTTTGGCTGCTATAAAAGCTATTTTTTGAGGTTGATGATTTAAAGTTTTCATGACCTTGTTACCCGATTCTCAATCGATACAGTACACTGCGATTGATACTGATTTGTCTCCCAATACTGCTATTTAAACCTTTTAGCTGTATTGATCTTTGATTTAATTGCAGCTGGGAGATGTGGCTTTGGTACATTCGGAGCAACAATCAATGGTGGGGATGTATCAGCAGCATCTGATCTCTATCGTGACGGTGTAGGCTGTGGTGCTTGCTACCAGGTGATTATATAATGAGATTATTAAAGGAAAATAACACACACCCCCCCCCCCCCCCACATAAATAAATAAATAAAGAAGAAGAAGAAACAAAGGTGTTTGATTTGATAGTTTTATAATTTTGTTTTGTTGTGTTCGAAGATTTTTATGCTTTTGCTTTATTGTGTCTGATAGTTTTTAAATTAATCATGAAGTTTCTTTGTGATCACTAGGTCAGGTGCACCAACAGTAACTATTGTTCAGACAAAGGTGTGACTGTAGTTGTAACTGACCATGGTTCGAGTGATCGAACTGACTTCATTCTGAGCCGGCGAGCCTTTGGTCAGATGGCTCAGACTACCAATGCAGCAGCATCTCTTCTAGACCTTGGTGTGGTTGATATTGAATATAGACGGTAATATTCACATGTCAATACTATATATTATATAAAGTCAATAGCTCAATTATTGTGAACAACAAAATAACACTGTCGCATATAATTTCCAAAGCCAAAACTATTCAGATAAAAATTATTTTTCATATTTGTTTAAACTATTTCCATAGGTAACTGTTTGGGAAATTATGTAAAAAAAACAGACTATAATGACTCCACATTACAATTTAGAGGAAGAACGATTTCCAATATCCATGAGAATAATTTTCATGTAGTACAATTTTCAAATGACCTCTTCCAATAGGGATTTTTTAATTTTTTTTTTTTTTTTTTTATTATTATTATTATTATTATTATTATTTATGATAACAGCAAAATAAGATGGTATCTCCATGTTGGTTTTGATGTTTTGATATCAGGGGGTGGTGTCTGATGGAGTTTTCTTGGTTGTACTATTGCTTTTCATTTTTATAACAGTTTACTTTTTGCTGATGAAAAAAGAACAAAATATTTCGCCGACATGATTAAGTAATATAAAGAAGTCATTATTCCATAAAGTAGTTTACACTAATACACATTCATAATAAGCAGCTCTTTTACTTTTAATCATGGCCTAAAAGAATTCAAAGGTAGGCATACAAGATAATGATATTTACTTTCTGTCTCTCTCTCTCAGTGTGGCATGCAGCTACCCAAGCAAAAATATAACTGTCAAGATAGATGAGAATAGCAACTACCCTAATTACCTGGCTTTTGTCATATGGTATCAACAAGGCATAAAGGATATCACTGCTGTGCAGCTCTGCGAGGTAATTCCCATCCTATCAACGTTTGAGCCAAGATGTCTTTCATTTAGAACCTAAAAGCCAAAACAAAAATAAAAAAATTCAACAAAAAAGACATTCGTTAGCAAAACAACAAAATTAATAACAACCTATCTATTTCATTGCATATCCTGAATACACAACTTACCTTTATTTCAATATTGACTCTTTTAAAAATTTGCAGACACAAAATTTTGTGTGCAAGCTATTGGATAGGAGTTATGGAGCGGTGTGGACAACTACATCTCCCCCAAGTGGTCCCCTGTCTATAAGGATGCTATTTAGCGGTGATGATGGTGATGAGACGTGGTTTATTTCGGTTAATAACATACCGGAAGATTGGAAACCTGGAAATACATATGACTCAGGAGTACAAGTGAACTAATAGTCAAACACATGGAAGACTCTGATGTTCATTGATTACATAATCATAGAACTGAAATAAACCCCTGTGGCTTTCCATTGGTTGTTCTTTTCATACGCTCACTAATCATTTTCTTTAGAAATTAGAATAAAGCAAACTTTGACAAGCTACCAATTATAATCATCGTATTGTTGACTAATAATATGAAAATTATCATAATAAACATTTGAATTTGCATTGAAATATTTTTAGACATGACTTCACCTTTACTACAGCAATATGTACTATTAACAATCAGAATAATTATAGCAGACCAAGAACATAAATATTCAGCCATTTTTACACTCCTAGGCTCGTAGCTATGACCACAACCAATGTTTATTAAATTGAAAAAGAAAACCCCCTCTAGTTTTTTTTTTTGTGTGTGTGTGTGTCATACATTTATTCCATTGAAAACATGATTAGTCTTGTTTAATACTTTTGAATTTTAATTTATAATTAAAAAAAACATGTAACAAGCTATACTAAACTAAAACTGTTTCTTTTTTTGTTCAAAATATTTAGTTAGAATGAGTGATGGAAATTGATGGAAACCGATTCATGTCCATCTCTTAGGGCCCTCACCAGTATTGTGAAACCTTGATAGATCTGAAAGAAATCAGTTGAACCGCTGCACATTCAAATTATTAATTCATGGCTCAAGTATGTTGGACCTTACCAAAGTACTAACTAAAACTGAGGACTCAACACATCAATCGCTGTATGTCAAGGATTTTGTTTGATTAAAATCTTTCAGTTCAAGTTTCCAACGGACACCGTCAAGTTTGGGATGTTCCAGCAAAATGTAAATGTAGATACACATGAAGACATACTTAATAGAGGTTTTTTTTTTTTTTTAATAAAAAAAAGGAGAAAAAAAATCCTTTATACATAGTAATCATGATTTTCATGAACACAAGAGTAAGAATATACAACATGTTACATGACAAATATCCTTGAGAGTCACCTGGAGTTTTCAAGAAATGAAGTAGGATATGCCAACAAGTTATTTCAGACAACAGCCAAGATTGGCTTGTTTTCACGAATCCAATAATCAAACCAACCATGATTGCCATATAGAGTATTCTTTCACTGCCTTGAAACTATATTTTTTTCCACCTTGACAGGCCATTTATTCAAAGTCATCAACCAGCTAGAATTTTCTCTCCAATTCTCACTTTCTGAAAATTTTAACTTAAATAACCAGTTTTAATCAACTTTTTCCAAGAGTCTAGTACTTGCTAATATCAAACTTTCTCTAACCCATCATAACAATTTCATTTGAGCACCCATCTCACTCAACATTGAGTACAACATGCTCCTCTTATGGTCTGAATCACTTCCCTGACAAAATTCACCACGGAAATCTCCTAACTCAATCAAGCTAGACCCAACCACCTTTTGTAAGCCCCTGTTCGTCATCATCTTTCTCACATTTTCTACGTCATCCCATCTTCCTTCTGCGGCATATATGTTTGATAACAACACATATGGACCAATATCCCCCGGTTTCAACTCGATTAGCCGCTTGGCCACAATCTCTCCAAGCTCAAGATTTGAGTGGCTCCTACAAGCCGAAAGTAAAGCTCCCCATAGAGCAGGTCCAGCTTCCATGGGCATCTTCTTGATAAGCTCTTCAGAATCCTTCATCAAACCAGCCCGGCCAAGAAGATCAACCATGCAACCATAGTGCTCAACCTTCGGCTCAATCATGTAAACACGACGCATCAAGTCAAAGTACCACCAACCCTCTAAAACCATTCCTGCATGAGCGCACACACTTAAAATGCAAATAAAAGTGGCATCGTTTGGCATAAGTCCTCTCTTCTCCATCTCCATGAGCATTTCAAGAGCCTTCTCTCCATGCCCAAGCATCCCGTAGCCCATAATCATAGAATTCCATGACACAACATTTTTGTTGGGCATACCATCGAAGACATCTCTGGCCAAATCCATAGCCCCACATTTCGCATACATTGTCAAGAGAGCAGTTGAAAGTAACACATCAGGTTCGATCTTCCTATTGTTTTTAATGTAATTATGAACCCATTTACCTCTGTCAAGCCTCCCTAAGTGTGCACAAGCAGTCAGGACACTAACAAGAGTAGCCTCATTCAGCTTAGCATCTCCTCCTTCCATCATCCTATCAAACAACCTCAAACACTCACTGTAATCCTTGGACCGCGCATAAAGAGCCAACATGGTATTCCAAGAAACTACATTTCTAAAGGGCATCTGATCAAAATACTCTCGAGCAGCTGAAACATTTCCAATCCTAGCATACCCATCAATCAAAGAATTCCAAGAGACAACATCTCTAAAAGGCATCTTCTCAAACAACTCTTTTGCTTCCCCCATATCCCCAACCGCCACATAACCCGCAATCATAGAATTCCAACTAAAAGCATCTCTCTCAGGCATTTCATCAAAAACCCCACGCGCAACACCCACTTCCCCGTTCTTCACATACCCATCAATCATCGAATTCCAAGTCACCAAATCCAACTCGGAACTCAAATCAAACACCTTCCGTGCATCCTTAATTCTTCCAAAAACAGAGTACATATGAATCAATGCATTCCGAACAAACAAATCCAACTCAAACCCAAATTTCACAATCCGGGCATGAATCTTTTCCCCTTCTTGAACCGACCCAATCTCCGCACAAACCTTGGCCAAAATCGGAAATGTGTAATGGTTCGGCAAGACAAATCTCCCAACCATTTGATGACAATAGAACGCGAAAGCCCCATGTGGGTCACTCCAATTCACCAAGCTTCTAACAATGGCGTTACATACGAATGCATCGGGCTCTTCCAATTGATCAAACAGAGTAATCGCATGAGAAACCGTCGATGGCGAAGAACAGAGTTTCTTCACCACACGGCTCGAGGCAAGAGGGTGTTGAAAGAGGTTGGAGACGATGAGTTGGGTGTGGATTTGGTTGAATTGTTTCAAGGAAACACTGGAGGATTCTAAAGTGCGCAGGATGGGGTGGTTCAGCGTTAACATGCGCACTCCGAGATTGTATGGGTCAGTGAGTGTTGTGAGTTCATCGTCGTGGCGATCTGACCAGAGTGTAGGTGGGGGTTTGGAGAGGTTTTTCTGGGTTTTGATGAATTTTTCAAGAGATTGTGAAGATAAGCAGAGTGTGGACTTGGTTAGTTTGAATTTAACGGCCATAACTTTTCTCTTCGCATTTGGCGGGAAAATATAGGCCCTACCTAGCTGTGGCGCCTTCCTCAGGTACTAACCATGGATCTCTCTGTATATGTAATAGCTTTTTTTTTTCCCTCGTTAAAATTGGCCCTGTTTTAAATTATTTGTTTAGCCCCAAAAATTAAAATTTAAAAGTAATAACATATTTGCGTTTGGTGAAAAAAAAAAATAATTAGAAGTTTGAAACGAAACGAGCATAACGGTCTGAAAAACTTTATTAATCTTAATGGAGTAAAGTTATAAATCAACCACTTAAAATTAATTTAATTAATTATTTAAATAACTATTAAGGTATTATATGTGAATTTTTTAACATTGATGTCAAAATATTTACCGTTTAAATAGATCTAATCTATAAAAAAAAATTAAAATAAAGACAAAAATTCAATTTTTAATATAAAAGTTGTCAGGTCCATCTAGCCTAGTATTGATTTTTTTTTTCTTTTATATTCACTAAAAATGAAAAAAAATAATTTAAAAAAAACAAATTACTAAAACCATTAGTTAAAAGGAAATAGGAAACGAAAAATTCAACAATAAAATCCTGTTTGAATCAAGAACACATTTGTGGAGAGGGAAAAAAATTGAATGAAATATAAACTAAATTATGTTCACTTTTCCCTTTCCTCTTATTTTTCCTTCACAAATCCTTGTCCTTGATCCAAACATACAGAAGGCCAAAAAAAAGGTGAAACAAAAGTTCAAATGTTAAAAATAATTAGGATTTTTACTGAAGCTAGAAACTAGCAATTCTTACAAAGAAGGAAAATGAAAAACAAGACAGCCCATAATGAGGGAGCTTCATAAGCCAAAAGCATTTTCTACATGAACACTACTTATTCACCCAACTCTGAAGCTCTAGCAAAACCACCTTCCATCCTCTTAACCTATGACATCTCTCTGAACCTGGCAATGGCCTTCTTCTGAATGAGAGTTCGATAACTGTCTCCGGCCTGCACCTCCAAGTTTGGATCCAACTTCTTCTTTTGCTGACTCCCCAGTCCAGCTCTTTTTTCCATGGCTTGTGCTTGCACGGGCTCTACCATGCCACTCCCATCCTTCCCCAGCCCCTGCACATCAAATCAGAAAGGAAACAAGAAAAAAACGACACACCAAAGCAATGTCAGACTCCTGATAAAGCATTAAAAGAAACACCCACTGCTACCATTATGCCCTTTCAACCTTCAAAACCCCTTACGTCATCTGAAACCGAATGTAACAGGTGACTGGCGAAGGCAGAGAGACAAAAGCATATATGCACAGGCTACTCATATCACAAATCTAATGCTCCATTCGTTTCAGCAGACACAACTTTTTCTACAAAATGCTTTCTGGAGAAAATGTTTTCTTATGTATGTGTTCTTGAAACCAATGTACATTCGTAAAAATGGTGGTGGTGATGGCGGTGGCAACAGCAACAGTGATGGTGATGGTGGACGAAGATATGATGGCGGTGGTAGTGTGGTGGCATTGGTAAAATTTTAGTTTGAAAAATGTTTTCCACTTTGCACCCAAATCGGCTTCTTTTGTGTTGACTTCCGTCTTTCGTTGTACCAAATGCAAAAAAAAATGCTTTTTGTCCAAACAAACGGAGTGTAACCAAAAAGGTAAAAAACAACCGGACAATGTCCATTGGACTCACGGGGCAGAAGAGAGTCACCATTAACATTATAAGAGATGTTTTTAATAGCTCCTATCATTAGCAAATATTCAAAACTTGAAATGTAAGCTAGTGCAAGAGTGGAAAATGATACCAAGCCTTCCTGCCAGCCCATGCTGCGAAGCATCCGGTTTCCCACATTGCTCTCATCAATGGCTTTGTCTGCTGTAATCACCTCATAACTCTGTACGTTAGCCTCTCCAGAACCACGCCCTCCCCCAACACCAGGTGGAAAAGGCATTGAATCAACCAAACTCCTTTTGAATGCCGAATCTCGATCTTCAAGGTTCAGGAATATGTAAAAGACGGGATTTTCTCACAAGTTACATACAAATATTGAGAAACATAAAGCAAACAATCGACCACTCGCCTCATATAACTACACCTGAGACAAACTTTTAATTTTGTCAAATGTCTCACAGCTATGCATATTCAACAGAAGTACCAAGTGCAATGATTCTAATCGTTTCAAGCCATTTTTATTTATCCAAAAGGTGCATTAAAAAAATGATACAATGACAAAGGGTTAAGCCATTGTATTACAATTTGTTAAGTGGGCTTACTTGAATTCCCAATGCCAAGGTCAGATGCATTATCTCCAATAGAAGATGATGAACCATACAAGCTCCTCCTCTCGGCTGCACGATCCCTATAGGTAGTTTGAGGCTGTTGAGTAGACGCTGACTGCAGTGGCATCTCAGAAAACCTCCTCTTGCCGCTTCCAGCAGCCACGGGTGGTGTGTAAGAACCCAAAGCAGTTGCATCTGTTCTAAAGGGTGTCACAGTTGTGGGTGCATCGGCATGTGTTGATGAAGAACCTGCGGTGTATGAACCTGCATTGTATGAACCAGCAGGTGAAGAGGACAAAGCTCCGGCTAATGACCCAGAATAAGAAGCATCTGATTTCACCAAACCCCTTCCAGACCCTCTAATTACCCCCATTAAAGCGCCCCCTGAGCTGTTAACCACAGGCCTTGGCCTATCCTCAGCCTCCAAACTGACAGGCTGGGAAGCAATAGCGGTGGTGGGAAAAACAGAACTGGTTGTTATATTCTCCTTCACAGTCAATGCCTCTGTTTTGTACCTGCTCTTTGTGGACCCTCCAACAGAATTGGATCTGTCTTCCGCTGAAGCAGATGGGTGATTGTCATCAATTGCCACACGAGGTGCTTGCCCTTCATGACTCCTCTGCTTCCACATTGTCAACACGTTACTCATTTTCTTCTTGTTGGCCAGAATACTGCTCTTTGAAGCAAGCCTAATCTCTTTCAACCTCTCCTTTTCTTTCTTCTCCGCAGCTATCGCTGCACTGGCAGCAGCCTGAACAGCATCTGGCAACGACGTAGCCTTCTCATTTGATGTTATTGTGGCAGCCGGTGCAGAAATAACCACTTTCCGATTGTTAGAACCATCAGATGCCTTGGAAGATTCAGTTTGTTTTCCGTCTATTTTGTTGTTATTCTGATCAGTGCAGGGCACATACTGCTGAGATTGTTGATCGAAAGAATACCAAATCCCATTGTTACCATCATAATATAAACCTGCGGCACACAATAAATAAATAAATAAAAATTGAAAAAAATAAAATAAAATATTATCCATCCAGTATATTAGCATCAAAATGCATACTTTTCCTCAATTCACACAATGCATACTTTTTGTCACCAAAATATTGCATTATCGTAATAATCCTTCACGTGATCATGGCATTAAAATTCATAAGGGTTATACTTCATGTTGCATGCTTGTTTACCATTGATGCATAATGAATAAGATTGTTAAATATTAGGACGCCAGGCCAGTGTGCCAGTGCAACTGCATGAGCAAAACATGTCACAAAGCTTCCCCTGCAAAATCAATGTTGATATCATAGGGGGGCCTATGGGCCCCCCGGTGATACAACACATGTAACATTTTCCTAAATTATGCACAAACATAAAATTCAAGATGCAGCTTTTACAGTAACAATGAGGGGGGAAAAAAACTAAAAAGCAGCTTCAACATTCAAATAAATAACCTGAATTTCCATCATAATAGAACCCAGAAGAAGCATCGTAATAATAGCCAGATGCTTCATCCCATACAAATCCAGATTGTGGAGCAGAGGCATCCTTTGGCCCTGCAACCTCTCCACCACCCTGCAGCTGCCCACCGGTGGACTGTTTATCATCTGGATTATATTCCTTTGGTGCCCATCCAACAGCATCATACTAAAAGGACAAAAAGTAGGGAACATATATATTCAAACAGGTTAGTCAAAGAAACGCCGCTTAATTGCATATAACCAATTCAAGAAAATAAGGAAAGCAGACCAGCCAGGTATAAATATATGTATAGAGAGAGAGAGAGTGTGCGAGTGCATGTGCGGGCCGATCATGAGCATTCAGAGTGCTTGCTTCCTGAGTTACCATTGCAAGGAATACCTTCCCGTAAATTATATTAAAGTTAACCATCAGCTACATTAACTCTTTCTCAAGATTAGTCCCATATTATCTTCCCTCGCTGATCCTCTAGCTGCCATTTCATTGGCAGCAACATTTATCAATGAAGAAATCCTCGCCCCTAAACTTGTGTGATCAAATACAACCAAGAACTGAACACCCAAAAATTACGTATGATTGTATGAACTAGGCCACTATACATTGAATAAAAATAAAATAACAAATATATATATGCATACCTGCTGAGAAAATGTTGCAGCCTCGATTGCAGCAGCAGCAAGACTGCTCGACTGAGATGATCCTGATGGCCCTGAGCCCGGTCCAAGAATGCTTTTTGCATATGCTACTCGCAGAATCTGCCCGTTCTTCTCTAGAGTTGTCCCATTTGTTGCTTCAAGCGCTTTGGTAGCATCCTCAACCTGAAAAAAAAAATTTAATAAATTAAGGAGCCCGAGATCTTTGAAGGGTGTTAAGTTAAGGAGCCACTTCACAAGGTAAAAGACGAGTTTTTTTTTTTTTCTTTTGGAAATGTGGTAGTGTGTTTTGGGGAATTTAAACCCTTCTGTTAGGAAGTTCTAAAATTTTGAAGAGCAACTATAGAGCTGATGATGTATACTAGTATGGTGCATGCTACTCGTTTGGTACATCTAGGATTGTAAAGGCTGTCGATTTTATTATATTTGGTATTTGTTTCAACGTTTGGGTGGCACCCTTACTTTTATAATTAGATGTCTTACACATTTTTTCTTTTCTTTGTTAAATTATCAAAGAGATCCCATATAGACATGAATGAATTTAGCTATCTAATAAGTACGAAGTATGCATTGATTGATGTTAGTCCCATAATGGTTAAAATTCCAACCCAATCTCTGTTTGTCATGTATTTTATTCAACACCCATAACATAATAACTACATACATACATATATTAGTGCATATCTGAGCTCAACTGAATCAACAACCAAAAATACACATACCGTATGAAAATGTACAAAAGCAAACCCCCTTGAAACATGAGTAAATTTGTCTCTCACCAGACGAAGATCCTGCAATTTTAGAACTCATAAAACTTCAAAATATTAAATTAGCACAACATTCAAGTAACAAATTCAACACATTTTACCTTAATTGGAGCATGTTTGGAAAATTCATAACGAAGCATTTCTTCATCAGCATTTTCATCCAATCCACGGACGACCAAAACATGGGTAGGACCTGACAAAATGTCAAAGTTAGCAAATTGTTCCACATTACCCTAATGCACGACAGGTGAAACCATCAAAAGAACCATCAAAAAGACTAACCTGCCTCCCCTTTCTTCCAATTTGCTGTTGAATTTGATGATGCCATATCTGCGGGTGGAGCATCATCTGTTCGTGGCTCATTACACTGCTTCCAACAAGGGGATGAAAATCCACCAGCTTAGTATAATTCATAATTAATTGTTAAATAGAACTTAAGATATATATTACCCAATACCCAAAGAGGCGAAGAAAATTGACTAACTTAATGTAAAAGTCCTGATACATATACTTATATATATCACAATTACAATAGCCTCTACTGCAACAAAAAAGTTACTCTAATAATCCCAATGTAGATGCACTTTTGACAATTCATAATTCAAAACTTTTTTATATTAAGCAAATTAGTATAGATGAACCAAGTTTTTATTTATATATCAAGCTCTATTGTTAGAATCGCGAATCGTACGATTCGGTTCAATACACATACAAATTGATACGATACGAAATGGTAGAGAGAATCGTAAATGGCAATGAATTGCACCTATATCGTTGAATCGATCACCGAATCATAAGAATCTCAGAATCACACGATTCTGGAAATCGCTTGTAAACCTGCAACCAGTTGGACCCGAATGAATTTCTTTGATTTCTAATTCATTTTCTTTGCTTTATTTTGCTGGAGAATGGATCGACTAGGTCTTCTAAAACCTTTCGAGTTATTATATAATAATCCCATTGTCTTTTGGTTTGCCTATTAACTCTCAAATGACAAAACCCTAGAAAAAAAATGTTTTTCTCTTTCTCTAGTTACAAAGAAGTAGCTTTTGCTGTTGGGTCCTTGCACCTTCAACTTTAATTGAATCTTGAAGCTTCAATAAACTTTTTTGAGATGTCACGCTTGGACTTTGAGCTGCTATTGGTCCACAAACTCCATACAATACTGTTTGCTGTATAAGAACTGAATTGAATAGTTTATAGTTTTGCCACTTTGAGCCTTTTTATTACTTTAGTACCTCTGTTATTGCTGTCATTGTGCTATTGGTGTTGAAATTTGGAGTTTTGAGTTTTTAATTGCTCTCTTTATCAAGATTAAAGAATGGTTGATAATTTTTTTTTTTTAAAACCTTTTTACATATGTCTAAAAATTTAGTATATTTTTGTATTTATTAAATTTTTTTTCTTAGAATCTATCACAAATATTTTACCTTTTAAGTACACACCTAGATTAGGTGCATCTAAAAATTAAAAAATAATAATTAAAATATGAAAAATAAAAACACTAAAAATAACATAACACAAAACAAAAAAACCAAACAGCATTTTCATTGAGTTTAGTCTAAATATTTCATATTTGTAAGATAAATTTAATATTTAAGTGTGTAGATAAGATTTTTTATCTAAATTTTTAAAATGACCGAATATTTACGATTCACGATTCAATTCGATTAAGGATTCGGTAAAAGAACATTTTGATTCACGATTTGAATCCTGATTTGACAACTATGATATCAAGTATACATAGTGAAACATACATAGCAAATACAAACATGCATACATATATATAATATATGATTACGGCAATTTTATAAATAGAAGCATCAAAAAAAAGATATTGCCCATATTATAAAAGTTAAACTTTGATAAACTTTCACCTACGTAAGGAGTCCTATACATCACAAATGTGTATACCCTCCACAAAAGCATTTTGACATTCCAACACCACCCCATTCAAAACCACTTTCAAATGGATTGGTATAACTTTTAACTTAAAGCACCACCCAACGAACTATTAGGTCTAACGTCTCTAATATCCTCCACATCCCCCTTCTTTTGGAATAAAAGCTAAAGTCATCAATCTCGTCTTCTCTCTCACCACGCCCCAAAGAGAGCCATTATTATAACTCCAGGTCCCAGAGCATTATCCCCATTAAGCTCATAAGGACGCTAACAGATTCCTCTTCTGTGAAAGTTTTCTCTAGCCAATCCACTTCCTCGCTAGAGATACTATCATAGTCCATGCCCTCTCCAACACCTTTGCCATCTAAAACTCTAATATGCCAAACTCAACTTCGTTCCACTTATTTAGATCTCCTTTTAGAAGCTTCAAATTCTTTGCAAGGATTAAGCTCAGGCTACTGTCTACTCAATGGCCTAGCCAAGAATTTCATTCAGCAGGGCCATTCGACAAGACATCATTAATGTTATATTTT
The DNA here is from genome assembly GCA_030407325.1 of Camellia japonica. NCBI lineage: Eukaryota > Viridiplantae > Streptophyta > Magnoliopsida > Ericales > Theaceae > Camellia > Camellia japonica. The sequence goes on from JAPPVO010000007.1 coordinate 20,787,474, forward strand.
TAGTTCTACAAAAACTATCAAAATCAATTTTCACACAACACACTATAATATCATATATTCCCAATAACAACAACAACAAAAATAAATCAAACAAATCAAATAACATGTAACCACGTTGAATAAACTACAATAAAATGAATCTATAAAAAAAAAAACACACTACAATAAAACAGGATGCAGAAAAACCACCAAGCACAAGACCAAATATGATCCACTTTTTAGGTGCACAAAAATAATACAACTTTTTAATAAAATGATGAGAGAGAGAGAGAGAAGGAAACAGAGAACAGCAGGCTACATTCAGGAAAGTGCCATACATGAGGGGTGGAAAAGAGAGCAAACCTGAAAGCAGGATGTTCGCCGTGCAAAATTGACACAACCACAGATTGTGCACATCCAATCAGACGGTACAGTGATACTTTTATGGTTAGCATGACCAGATTTTAATGCATTATCCGGTCCACCTGTCCCCCCAGTTGGCTTGCTACTGCAACAGACAGAATTACAAATTGCAATAAATATGGGACAGCTTAAAGCTACAGATGAACTAGTGAAACATTTAATTTTAGTTGCATAGAAAAACAAAACTGGCAGTAAAAATCTCTCAGACAAAAGTTCATAATGGCAGTTAAATAAGTTAAGGTCCAAGTCTCACCTGCATTATCTAAGATAAAGAATCTTTCTAAAGAACTAAGAAAGAAAGATACAATGCCCAAAAGACAAAGTAATAACATATGACTCAAATGTGACACTGGAACTCAGTAATTGGACAAGACAAATGCAAAGCATAACATGATTCTATGTTGTTATTAAACAATATGGATCCTCTAAAAAGAAAAAATTGCCCCACTGCATACAAAAAAATAAAAATGTGAGGGCACACAGGCAGCAGAAAGAGCTAGTTATTGTAACTTTATACAGATCATAAATAACTACTATAACAGTGCTCAGAAGAGGACTCTACATTAAATTAAAATGGACCAAACCAGCATGTACAATGCATATGACATACCTGTATTCGAAGAAGAGCTTCCTACCATCTACAACAAGACCGTCATCTCCAAGTTTATCCATCATTGCACGTGCAGCTCCCTGTTTCACAACAATTAGCCCCCACAAGTGCCATTCATAAAACCAAACTATCAAGTATTGAAATGATATATGCTTAGTTGATACCACAAAAGGAAAATCAATAAAAGCAAATCCACGAGAGATGCCCGAATTACGTTCTTTGATCACACGGACATGGCGAAGGGGTCCCCATTCAGCCTGTTGATGGTAAAAATAGATGAGATATTGCCAATGAGGTAAACAGCAGGCATTTACAAATGGAGTAATGACATAGATTGAGTAGAAAAGTACAAGAATTTGGTACAAATCTTCCTCAGTTGTCTTCTGTGAGAGACCCTTCACAACAACTGTAGCAGATGGGGCCTGCAAGAAAACAGCACCAACACTAAAACCCTTGAACTTAACAACAGTGAAACATTTTGTATAGAAATATCCACCATTACACATCCAAGCATACCACAGAGTAATGCTCATGTAGACGTTCACGATCCCTTCGCTTCTCACTCCTCTCACGCCTATCATCATCATAACTGTCTTCTCGATGACTCCGACCATGACTTCGACCCCGTGGAGACCTTGACCTGGTCCGATCGTCACGTCCTCGAGACCGAGAACGCTCATGCCTTCTATGTGGACTCCTGTCTCTTTCCCGGCTCAAACATCTCTTCTCACGATCTCGTTCACGAGATTCACGACTCCTCCAACTACTATCTCTCCTACTGCCTCTATCATAATCAGAATCATAACTGTGTCTGCCATAATCAAAATCCCTCTCACGGCTATCGTCCCGGCTTTGATGGGAAAGACGAGATCTGTAATCAGAATCATCATACACATAATCATCACGCTCACGCCCCCCATATCTAGCAGGCTTGTCATATCCATGATCACGGTAGTTGTCAACACTGCGATAGCCATCCCGAAACTTGTCATATTCCTTAAATGTATCATTTTCATGATAATTGCTAGCTTCACGGAAAGAATCCATTTCATGATATGAATCAGCGTATGGCTTCTCATGTCGCCTAGAGTCCCTCTCAAGTGAATAATCTTCTTCATAACTTCTCCTCCTTGTTTGAGGCCATATACCAACTGCAGGTGGAGGAGGTGGATAGTCCTCCCTCTCCAGTATATCCCGATGGAAGGCATTCCTTGAGTAGATATTATCCCTTGAGAATCTTTCATCAATAAACCTCCTATCATCATATGAACCACCAACCCTGCCAAAAATACATAAGGTGGAGCCCAAGAGGAGAAAAAACCGATGACACAACAACAAAATATGAAGAACATAGAACAAAAAGGGTAGTATGAGCAAGAAAAGCACAATCATCACAAATTAATAATAGATGTATTGCTTAGTTATGTGCAATTTATACCAATACATTTCATAAAAAAAAATATGTAAACAGACATTTTCAATAAGCTCTTTACCCATGAGCAGCTAAATTACCCTTGTAACAAGTATCAGACACCACTCACCGGAAGTTTGGCTCATGGACTGCACCATACCCTTCCAAAGCCTGTGGATTCAAGAGAATAAGCTATGTCAGCAACTAATAATGATGGTATGACGTAGGCAAATCCATTCCATATCCTCACTGTCCCACGGCTTTCTCTCATTGTTCTTTAAGGATGAGATGCCAGAGGAAAATGGACAATCACATGAGCCCTAAATCTTGTATATCATCCGATATAGGTTATTAAAAAGGAAACCACAATTACGCTGTTATTTTCCCATCCTTGCTGAAGACCATAGCGACCGGGATCCATTTCTTGCAAGACCTGAAGGCGTTACCCCCTGCAAAGCTCTTGATGATCGTTCAGAAATTTCAGGATTGGATGTTTGTAAACCTTTCCTGTAATGGATGCACAAACAGATATAGTTATACCACTGAGAACTTAGAAGCAATCCTCATAACTTGGCCTCCCCTTTTATTGGACTCCCCAAATATCAAAATCCTCCCACAAACATCCATCTTCAAACTCTCTTAACACATAAATTAAATGGTCTTGATAGCAGATACCATCAAATAATAAATCAATATATTATCTGCGTGATGAAGAGAGGTTAAACAATTTCAATAATGTCTACTCTAGATAAATGTAAGCCGGGCACAACATTTGGAATGAACATTGTCGCACCTGAGAAAATAATAAATTATATATGAAGTGTTGTGTATATGAAATAACCATTTAAAAAAACTTGTGATACTTATTCTAATTTAGCATTAGAATTGAAATCAATAACATTTAATTATAAATGGAATTAGTAATTTTTCTTTTCTTGTAATCATTGGTCCACAAGTATTTTAAGAAATGTAGTCATCCAATCATCGAGATTTTGAACATGTTTTGTCTACTGAGTGTAGATATCATAACGTGGCACCTGACCACTGATCAAGTACAACGTGAACAACCCTGCAATGCTGAATAAGAAATGTTTAAAGAAGATATGTTTACTTATCAAAAAAAATTGTATATGTGATTTGTATATGATACACCAGCTGAAGAAGCATAATAATAATTATTAAATAGAATTTAGCTGCTAACATGTGAGAAGGAAGCGATACACAGCATCACAAACTCTCAACAATGGATCAAACAATTATTCCTCTCTTCTATACTCTAAATCATTCCATCACACGTCTCTTGTTAAATTATTAAATTGTGAATAATAATGTAGTTGGTACTGCTGCTACAACATAAAAAACACACCATGGGACAAATTGGGCACCCAATCAACCCTTTAAGAAAGACATATCCAAACCCAAAAGAGAATAGAAGAAAGAAGGAAGAGAAAAAAGGCAAAACTATGAAAGACCTCCAAAATCAAAACCTTCAAAATTAACTCATTACCCTGAGCAACTCTCAATAAATGGTAAAAGGGGCTAAACCATAAAACTGACCATCCATATCAGCACGTCTTCTGTCCCAGTAAAAATGATGATATTATGCAATTTTTCAAACAAAAATAAAACAAGTTCAAGTTGCACATCTCTAAAAGCTTCACCTTAAGACGATATCATGTGTTCCATCATGTTCCTACACCACAAAGTGGTCCAACCAAACCTCTTAATTTATTGGGACAGAATACAAACCCCGGCACTCCACCTTAAAAGCCATTCTCCCAATCCAAACAACCTCCTATAACTAAACAGGTTCGTAATTTAAAAAGTAGAACTCAGATGGTAAAAATGAAACTTTAATTGGAATCAGATCAGAACCCAAATATTGTGATTCAAAATAATTGAGATCAACCCAAAATTACATGTCCAGACGTTTGGATAATACAAGAAAAATATAATTTTTTATTGCAAAAGCCATGAATTTCTTAATTCCCTGTGATCTTCCCGCTAAAGTAACAGACCCCCAATAAAACAAAGAAAATAATCTACAATTAGAGACTATATACAAGAAGACATAAATAAACACATGGTTTTGCAATATCCTGAAACTGTACGGTAACAAAACATAAATAATTGACCACTTGCTAACGAATTATATCAACAAATAAACTACAAATTTAAAACAAAAATAAACACATGGTTTTGCAATCTTACGCTGAAACCGCTCAATAAGAGCCTCGATGCTTCCCGATCGACACCGTGGCTCCGCCGTAAGCCGAGGAGGCCGCAAGGCCAAAACGCATAACAGAATCACAGGGATCGATGTGTGTGATGAATCAAGGCTTGAAGAGAGAGAATTTACAAGAGGAATATAGATGAAGAAAGAGATTTGTATGGTTTGATAGGTGTAGATTGTGAAAATAGGCAGAGAGGGTATGCGAAGGTTGGTCAGAGAAAGAATTAGGGCATCAAGAAAGAGAGTTTTTCAGGTGGACTGTTACAGGAGGGAAGGTAAGATTGGGGATTTAACAAGTCCTCGTAGCTTTTAATTTTGTCGATTCAATTTTCTGAAAATTATTTTTTTGTATTTTTTTATTTTTAATTAATAATGAATCATATCATATATATAGTAGTAGTGTTTTTCTCATATGGTATATTTTGAAAATTTATTTTTTCCAAAACAAACAACATCATCATATTTTTTCTATTTACATATAAAATTTTATACAAATTCAATTTTAAATACTTGTAACTTTTTAATTTTGTGAATTTAATCTTCTCAAAAAAAATTATTTTTTTGCATTTTTTGATTTTTAATAATGAATGATGTCATATCATATATATATATATATATAGTGTTTTCTTCTTGTTTATTAAAACTGAATTGTGAAGTGCACCCTATTTTTTTTGATTTTATTAAAAAATTTTGATTTTAATAAAATTTTATTAAAATTATTTAATTTAATTCTTTGGTAATTTAATATCTTGCATTTTTTGATTTTTTTAAAATTTTATATGTAAATAATTAAATTATACTTAATTGTGAAGTGCACCCTATTTATTTATTTTTCTTTTTTTATTTTTATTTTTTCACCCATACATTCTGTCTGAGATATCGTCCAGGTCTGCCGCTGAAAGTTGGTCGTAAAAATCATCTCTCATGGCTGGTTCATCTTCCCATTGATTATCTTGGTCATCTTCTCCTATTACTAGTGACTCATGAGAGACGCTATGCTGATAGTTGAGATACTGACTTTCATCGACAAATGTTTCTTTGCTGAAGGGATATCTTGGGATAGCTATGTTACAATATATCTTATGATTTCTATCTTCGCAAACTAGACGTCCATAATTTCCATTATACACTAATAGAGGATTATTAGCAAATTTCCTCCATTTATTGAGCTGATCTCTGAGTGGAAATTTTCTGCATGGCCAGGGTCTCCGATTGAGAAGTCCTAGGTATCCTGGAAATGTCAAGGTTCCTCTGAGGTACATTTTATGTTTAGCGGGATTGCACCATATTCTTTTCCACTCTGGTAGTCTGCTATCAATTAATGCTTCTACATATGGATGATGCTCTTCCATTACACAAAGTACTGAATGAACAAGTTTATTCCCAAAACTATCAGTCTGATCTGGATCTGAGAAAATTATTCTAGAGACAAAGCCGTAATCTAACAATTGTGAGGCTGTTAGATAACGCATTTTGCCCCTAATCTCTATCTCCAATGGCTCGAACGTAACTAGATTTATCTGGCAAAGGCAAATGCTGAAATCTACATTACGCTGGCATCGACCAAAATGTTCTGACCTCTTTATACATCTTTCCTCTTCTAAGCAGGGCTGCTCTTCATCTTCGTAGAGATAAGTCCATTGATAAGCTATACTAGGGCATTGAACTCCTGCTATGGGGAGGTCTTGAAAAAACTGCTGAATAGTGACTAACTCGCTATTTCTGCTATCTTCGGCTAAGGTGTATATATGCGATTTGAGGTCCTCTATTTCTTGGCTTTTCTCACAAAAAGATCGAATGATAAAATGCCTGAAGAAATACATTCTAGCACTCAATTGTTCAAATTCCTCACTGGTGAGTTGTCTGGTTTCTTGGTCAAGAAATGGAGTGGGTGCTTTCTCTAGAGCTAATTTTTTAAGCTGATTGGTTAGGGTTCGAATGGTGGCTCTCAATTGTTTTTCCTCGTCTCGGAGCTGATCTAGCTCTTCACTGACCCTTTTGCCTTTATCCATAATTTTCTTGAAATTTCTGGTAAGGCCTTCACAATGTCTGCACATTTGGAGAGGATTTTGAAAATCTATCTGAGGGTTAGAACTACTGCTTCCTATTATCTGGCTAACTGGAACTCCACTAGTAGCAAGAATGGTTGACTACATCTTGCCCAATGTGTCCAGGTAATCTTTAGCTATCTGGCTGATAAAATAATTGGTTCCTATTTGTCTTCGGGCATAGGTACTGGCTGACTCGAAATCATAAAATCCTTTATACTGAGGTGTGGGAAAATTTTTAACTAAGGGTTCAACTTCTATCCAGTCATGGTAAATACCAGGCTTGGTTCCTTTAGCTACTACATAAAAAGAGAAACTTTTAGACAAAGGTTTATTTTGGATTTTAGAAAAATACATACTAAGAGAATTTAGGGCAGATAAACGTTTAGCTGGGTGGTTATGACTATTCCAAAGGTTATCTAGAAGACACTGTTGAACTGGGTCTAGCTCAATTACGGTTAATAGTCTGAACTTGTTTCTGCCTTCATGAATGGGAAGAGCGAATCCCCCAAAGTTCATGGTTTTGCTGTTCTCCATTGTTTGCACAAAAATTAAACTGGTTATTTTCTTTTTATCTCTGCATGATTTCTAACCATGAATGCAGCGCTCCTATGCGAACTATTACTAGGTCTAATTACTCCTAAATCTAGTAACTCATTAATCTGTGTTCTGAATTCTTCTATATCTACTAGCGTATGATCTATTTGTGCTGATGTAATCCTATAATCTTTATTTTTTATATCTAAACTGGCTAAAACTTTATTTCTTTCCCAATATTTCACGGGCTGTTCTCCTAAAATTTCTGTTGTTTCAGCTAATCTTATTATTTCATCTAAATCATTTTCTGTTCTTCTGTATACTGGTTTTTTCTTTAATTTTCCTATTTTTGCAAAAATTAATTATAGGTTAATTGTTTGTTGAAAATCTTCTAGGTTCCAATCAAATTCTTCTAAATTCTCTAATTCATAATTTTCTATATCTAAATTTTCTAAAGAAGTATTTACTATCTCATCAGGTATATACTTTTGGGCTAGCTCGGGAAAAATATTTCTACTAGGAAATAAAAAACTAGCGGGAACTGAATCTACTCCTATGGTACCATCACGCTTCGCACGCAACTCTGAGGAATGGGCTATGGTGCTAAGGGCATATGCTGTGGGTGTATGTACAGTTCGCTTGAAGAAACTAATGTTGTTTTGGCTGATAAACATGTCACCTTATAGACTAAGTATGAAGTTAAGTCCTAAGATGAAAGGATGATTTTGTCGAGTATTTCCAATCCAAACTTAAGGTAATGGGAACTATTCTATATGTTGAGTTTGAGAACCTAGATGATGAAAACTAATCTGTGCGCCATTGATGCAATGTGTATATGTCTGTTTAGTGCCATCGACTATACTAACTAAAGCTGGGGTTGTTAAAGCTGTGCTCCATCCTGGTGGAACTATGTATTGTTCAATATATGACTTACTGGCTCCGATATCTATCATGACATCTATACTAAGGGTTTTTTCTACAAATTTAATTACACAAGAGATTTCAACTAAATTTGGTTTGGGTATAACAGGGTAATTAAATGGTAAGTATGCATTATCTGACTGTGCTTGGGAGTACTGACTAAAGCGTTGAGAATCAACTAAGTTGACTAATTCTAAAGAATTCATATGTTCTTCAACAAGTTTATCTTTTAAAGGGTATTTATTGTGAAATTGTTCTAGCTGTTGTTTAAGCTGTTTATTTTCTAGTTCTACACATTCTATGTCAAAATTAGCTTTAGTTTCTATCTCACGTATTTGAAGTTTGAGTTCTCTTACTTGTACTTCTAATTCTCTAATTGTTAGATATAATTCTCTACTTACTACACTCTGATCTTCTAGCATTTCATTATTATTTCCTAATGTTATCTTGTGGGTCATGTTTAATTTTTCTAGACAAACTACACAATATGTTATACTGCATAATAAACACTGAGCTCTCTTATCTTTAGCTGGAAACCAATTACAATAGCTGCATCTAGTGGTATCAAATCCTAGTCCTATTTGAAAATTATGCTGACATTCAGTATCTGCATTACATTCCATCATAAAGAAAGTACCATGAGAATGAGTCATTCCTATTTCTTGGTTGAGTTGTCCTAAAAGACTATCTACATTTGTATCATTTTCTGAATCACTATCTGAACTTATGGCTTCTATTTGATATTCATAATCACTGACTATGCTATAGACTTCTAAATCATCGCTATTTATACTAACTATATCTTCTTCTAAGTCTTCTATAATATTTAGTCTTTCTATCTATTTGTTAGTGTTAGGCCTTTGTCTTTTTGGGCAGTTTTTTGCAAAATGATTGGGTTCTCCACATATAAAACAATTGCATTTTTTACTGTTGGGTTTTCTAACATATCTTTGTTTTTTTTTATCTTTTTCTTCTTTGGGTAGTTGCTTATAATTTATCCTATTAAAGGTTATACTCTTTCTAACGAATTTCTGTTTTTTCCATGGTTTTCTATATTTTTTCTTCCAATATTTTTCTTTTCTTTATTTTCCATATTTTTTGTATTTTTTCCTATTATATTTATCTTCATATTGCTGAGGAGTATATATTACACTGCTACAAAAATCATAATTTTATTTTTTCAAATCTTTCTGTATTTTAACCTCTATACATTTTTCTCTGAGCTTGAGAAATGTATAAACTATTCTAGGTCCTATTCCTAAAGTTCCTCTTATTTTTATTTCTCCTGAAGCTATTTTTGCTGGTAAATTTGCATAATAAACTGACCACTTGTTTTCTATTTTTCTTCCTAGTTCTCCGAGTAGTTTTCTAAAATATTTATTTCCTATTTCTTCATCAAAACTTTTTCCAGTTCTAGCTGCTATGGCTAAATATTCTTTACTAAATGGTACAATATATTTCCAACTTCCTAACGTTATCTGATCTAACTCAGTTAATGCTATGCTTTGAGTGTGATCATTTCTTCTAGAAGGGTCATATCCTATAAGCATTTCTTTTATAAAACTAGTAAAATTCTATGGGTTATCTCCTAGTTCTTTAAGCTGTTTGATTAGCTCCTCATACTTTCCTTTAAAAGTCAGATAAATATTATAAGCTGAATCTCCTAAAAGTGTCTCCATATATTCCCACATATCTGTTGATTCAAAGGGATTACTCATCCCTGCTTTTACCGCATATTTTTCCCATTTTTCTATCACTTCCTGCCATATCTGAGGGTCGAATCTGGCTAAATCTAAAAAGGTTCCTTGATTATTGACTGGTTGTAATTGTATACTCATATCTGGTTGTCTACGCTTTCCAAGAAATCTATAGCTTTTATTTGGATCTGCTTTACTGCGTCCTGAACTAGCTAATGGTCTTCTTCCTCCTACTGCATAATGCATTGGTTCTACGGGATTTTCTACAGTTGGTTGTAGGTTACTAGTTCCGGTGCTTTCTGTGTTAATGTAAAAAGTATCTTCTAAATTAGATTGTTTTGGCATTCTAAATATCTTGCTAGGATGTATTTTTATCTTCTATGATATCATTTACATGTTTAGTATGAAATTCTTGATCTAAAAATGACACTGTTTCATCATGGGTATCTCCTCTGGCTAAGTATTCGAAGTATCTGGCATCTAATATTTTATTCATATCTTCTAGGGTGAAATTTTCTAAATCTATCTCGTCAATATTATATATCTTATTTTGTGATATTGTTTTTTCTTCTGTCATCACATAAAGCTGATTTATGTCGCTATGATTGTCTTGATTTTCTTCCCATCTATACTACTAAATTCATCATCTTTAGATTTTTCTGGTGCTACATAAGTATACTGAGTAAATCTTACTGCATAGCTTCCATCTGCTCTTTGATATAATAAGTTATCTTGAGGGGCTAACCTTTTTTGTCCTAGAAAATCTCCTAAATTCCAATCTAATGCTGCATTATCTTCAGAATTAAATTTTTTAGCTAGTAGTGCCTTAATTCCTTTTGCGCCTAACAACTTTACTATCTGATCATTCGTAAATCTATAATGAGTGTTGCTTTCCGAGACTGCTAAGCCTAAAAATCATGTGCAAACTAATAAATTCTTTTCTCCTTTTTTCATTTTGTATCCCCTACTTTTTATTCCTATTTTTATCTTTTTATGAAAGGTCGAGGTTGGTAATAGGAAATCTGGTGTAAAATAAACTATTCCTCATTTTGAATTCATATCTAATTCATAGCTGCTTAAAATACTTTGTCCTACATCATTAAATCTATCATCATAAAGACATACAAAAACTTTAGTTCCTAAATTTTCTCTGGTTAATGCCTTAACTCCTACTAAAATTAATCCTAAGTGGGTCATTTTAAGGTGTTCATTTACTGCATATTTATAGCTTTCTCTGTCTATTAAATTTAGCTCTATTTTTTCATCCTCATGAGTTACACTAATCATTTGTTCACCATAGTGTTTAAATAGATATTATTTTTTATGAACCTTACCTAGCTTATATACATATTTAGCTGGAATTAATTCTAACTTTTCCTTCTTAAATTTTTCTATCTGTTGTTCTACATCTATAAATTCTTTCATTTTAATATCTTCATCCTCATTACGTTTTTTGCTACTACTTCATTTTACTATCTGTTTAAACATTTTTATTTTCTGTAAGTTCTACAGGCAGATTTCTTTGGTAATTTGAGCTTTTCGAAATATCTAGCTATATCTTGTTCGTTTTCCTGAGATTGAGGTTTGTTTGTTTGTCCTTCTACTCCTTTTCTTTTTTGGAGTATTATTCTATCTAAATAAGCTAAACGATTTTCTACACTGTGTAGTTGCTCTGATAGTTCTTCAAATTTTTCACACAATCTGATTAAAAATAATATTTCTATATTATTTTGTCTTACTGATATGTTATCTGATTGATTTATTCCTTGATAGCTACTGATTCCTTCTGGGTTATTATGAAAATCTCCTGCTTGTTTTAAATAATCTGGTAATCTCTATTAGCCTTTTTATCACTACTCATAAACTAAGATCTTACAAGTTGTTCTAAAATTTCTAATTTCTGTTTTAAATTATCTTGAATTTGGTTGATTTGTTCTATTTGTTTAGCTATTTGATTTATCTGACTATGAATTTTTTCAATTAGTTGTTTAAATTCTAACTCTATTTGTTTTGAGCTGCTAGTATTTATGACTGAAATTAGAGTTTCTATTTCTAACTTAGTGGGAAATTTTTCTAAATTTAAATCTATTCGCTTTTGTAGGATAGAGCTACACTGATCTTGGATATAATCTAATTTTTTATCTTGATCTTTAATTATACTGCGAGTATTACGAAGATGGTCTATAGATGAAGTAAAGAGATTACTAATTTTATCTACGTCCTTTTTAATATTTTCTGCAAAATTAATCTAATAATCTATAATACTATTTAGCTGAGGATTATACTCATTATGAAGCTGATGTGTAAAAGTATCTTCAAAATTACAACGAAATTTATTTTTATCTATATTAAGACGATGATTAAAATTGCTGAGTTCTAAATCTAAATATTCTACTCTTTTCATACACAAAATTAAATCCTACTTTAAAATTATTAAAAGCTACTATAACATGAAATTTATAACTAAATTGTTCAAAAATAAAAACTACTCTGTTACCATAGGCAAAATGCATAAACTAAACTTAAACTGTCCTAAAACCGAACACTGCTCTGATATCAATTTTTTAGGGTGATGAGTTAGTGGTCTACCACTATTTTGAAATTGGGCTGAGAATTATCTAATTAATTCTACAGTTATGCTAATAGGTTTTCAAGCTGTTGTATGGCTAGCTTTAAGGCTTCTTGTTTTACAGTTATCTGTCTATTTATTTGAGAAAATTTTAAACTGTAATTTTCTAGGGATCTGCCAGAAGCTAATGATAAGAGAAATTGATACTTTAATTTTTGATCTTCTAATTCTTGTATGAGTTCAATACCGATTTTGATTTTATTCCTAAGCTTTTCTTCTAAGGGCATAAAGTTTTGATTTTTAAATTCATTTTATGGACAATATTTCCTTAATATTTCTACTAGGGTTGCTCTCCTTTTATTCTAAAATTCTTTTATTTGGCAAAAACTATTTTTAGACAATGTTTGTTTTCATTACATGTACTCCCACCTTGAAGCTAACCCTCGTTCAATATAGTATATTTTTATTTGCTATTTTTTACTTTTCCCTTTCTGCCTGCAATTTGCCCTCCAACGCCTAACCACGGCTCACACGAGCTCTTCAGCTAAGGTCACTCAGTAATAAAATAGAAAACGACAGATACTACGAAGGTGCAAAGCATGTAATATTAATGAGCAAACAAGCATTCCATAAACTTAGTTTTTCCAAAAAGAAAATAAATTTTTAGAATAGAAGAGTTACCCTTTTGAAATATTTAAGGAAAAAGAAAAACTACTCACACTTCATATTAATAAGGAATATACTTACAAAGATTATATTACAGACTTTGAAATTCTGAAAGACTTAGTACACTTAGAGGTTTTTGAGAGGGGTTGGAAAATTTTTACAAAGTAGAGTGAAGGGAAATTTTTTATTCTGCCTCTTCCGTTGGCATGAATGCCAATTTATACAATACAAAAGGAAGATAAAAACAAAAACTCCAAATCTATGCTTAACATCTTACGTCTAAACTTTTCCTAAAAGTCTAAGACCTATTCAAAACCTATTCAAGCCTAGACTTAGGCTTTTTCAAAATCTAATAAAGACAAGGCTATATGCATACAATTATATGCCTATTTTGACGAACCTTTTACACAGATAAAAACAAGTAAAAGGTTTGGATAATGATGCCGAGTACTGCTTTGGGCCCCATCGCACATCATTCAATCCTCCCAATTTTGACACTATAATTTATTACAGGACACGTGTAAAGATTCTCACAGCTTTTCTTTAATAAAGCAGGGTAAGGGTCATCTGCTTTATTAAAGTAGTGAGTGAAGAAAAAGCCTTATTACTGATAGACACAAATAATTACAGACATAGATATTTACAATAGCTATTTATCTTTTCTTGGCGTGTTTATCTCTGACTATTGAAGAAAGGTTTTATCTTTTGCAAAATTTGTCTTTTTCCTCTGCTATGCCAATAATTGATGTCAACGCTTAGATGCTGAATCTTCAAAGCGGATTCTTTGTGGAAGATTTAAAGAATTTGAAGAGTCAAAAATCTTGGAACTATATTTTCAAAATATTATATGAGTCTTAATTGTGAAGTGCACCCTATTTTTTTATTTATTTTTTTGGTAATTTAATATAAAATTATATTTAATATAAAATTTTATTTTTAATCAAAATTGTTGAGGATTATGGGTGAAAAAAAAAATTTAATAAAATTTTTATTTTTTATTTTAATAAAAAATAAATTTTTATTATGAATAGTATTAATCGAATAAAATTTTTGAAAATATAGTTCCAAAATTTTTTTTTTTGTAATTTAATATAAAATGATATTTAATATAAAATTTTATTTTTAATCAAAATTGTTAAGGATTATGGATGAAAAAAAAATTTAATAAAATTTTTATTATGAATAGTATTAAAATTAAAATTTTAATAAAATTTTATAAATAGTATTAATCAAATAAAATAAAATAAAAATTAAAAAATAAATAAAAAATAGGGTGCACTTCACAATTAAGTATAATTTAATTATTTACATATAAAATTTTAATAAAATTCAATTTTAATTATAATAATGAATTTTATTTGAAAAATACTTATTTTCATATATATAAATATAATTTAATTATTATGATATTCGAAAAAATTATCTCAATATACAAATAAATAAAACAAAACGTGCTTAATTACATGTACTGCACAGATTAAATTAATTTTTTTATATTTTTATTTCTTATCTATCTTATTGATGTCTTAATATTAATTTATATTTAATTTTTTATTTAACATTAAATTATTTATTATAAAAATATTTATATTTAATTTAAATTTTATATGCCTATATACAATATATATGAATAATTAAAAAAAAGAATATTAAAGAAATACTAATACTCTACATAATTAATTTATGTATTTTCTTTTTAATCCAATCACAACATATTTATATTTAATCTTTTAAATAATTTTTGTGTAATTCTATTTCTACATACTTTTATTATCCAAATAAAAATAAAATAAAATAATTAGAATCACTTTTAGTTTTATATTACTAATTCTCTTTTAATTTAACTATTATTTTTAATATCGAAATGAGTATTTTATTTTATTAACTTATAATTTATTATATATCATATAAAATTATTATATGATATGTAACGCCCTCAAAATAAACCCAATAATCATACATTCTTAACATGCTCAGACATAGGAGAATAAAGCATAAGTACATTTCATCAGAGTATTTCTTACAAATGTATTACATGTTAACAACAAAAACAAATGCCCTATAGGCTTACAGCTTTCCAAGTAACACTTGGTTACAAAAAGAAGAGTTATAACTCTATACAAAATAAGCCATTGGCTTGATTTACATGTAATACAAATAAAGTAATCACAAAAGATGACCCAGCCACTAATCCTCTCAAGCTACGTCCTTGGAGGTGGCATGCTACCTGTACCTGAAAATGATGTCCCATATAGGGTGAGCCAACGCCCAGTAGAGATATGCTAAACATTGTATGGGCAATAATAAAAACATCAGCATTTGATAAATGTTTAATTCACATAAATCAATTCATATCTCATTTCAAATACATGACCAATGTGTCCATGCTTTTATTCCATCTCTTAACCAATTTCTCAATTCACAACCCTGGCTCAGAACCTGGCCATATACTTTAAGTGAGATTACATCCCATATCAACAACGTTTCTATTTCAATTGAAATAACAACTCAAATTAATCATTTCATGCTTCATAATAGATACACATTTTAGTACTGTATCTATCTCAGACAAAACACTTCCATATTCCACATATGATACACATTTTAGTGCTGCATCAATGTCAAACAAAACACTTCCATATTCCATATATGATACACATTTTAGTGCTGCATCAATGTCAAACAAAACACTTCCATATTCTACATATGATACACATTTTAGTGCTGTATCAATGTCAAACAAAATCCGGTTTAGAGGTCCATCCCCTATCTTCCCCTAAACCGTGGAGTACATCCCCTATCTCCTCCCACACAACACAATGTATATAAACACATATCATATACATAATCAAACCAATACATAAAGTTCATGTATTATATCAATCGCCATATTCAATGGCATACTCAATTGATTAGTTTCAGTTTGCCTAATCATCATGCATTGTCTACAACAATCAAGACTATCCTCCACCGATAGCCCAAAGCAATTATTTCTAAACAGATAATAATCACGTTCAACAGATAAATATCAACAATTTCAAAAGTAAGCGACTAATAAATCCAACTTCACTATTCCATCTCATAATGAGCCAATTTCAATATATTCAACTCAATTCCATATTCTCATAATTTTTCCAAATTAATTATACCAATTAATTTATACACAAATTAGGGCTTTCTCCCCCGTTTCTCAATATTAACCCAAATGTTCAAATATCAACAACTCTTCAACAATACCATCATTTTGAGACCCAAATACATATTCAAGAGTCAAAATATCAAAAACCCCCTTTATTCATTTTGAAACCCTAAGTCCCAAAATATCCCAACTCAAACCATCTATACAAATAGCTCAATATTTATGTTAAAACACATAAGAATGAGTAGGAATCCCTACCTCAAATTTCGGAGCTCAACGGAGAAGAAGATGAAAACTCAAAGTGCTCCAAATCACGAGATTCTCGGATCAAAAGATAGCCCTCAACGATCAACACATTTTTTGTAAAGGCTCAAGGGTAGGAGATCACTCTAACTAGATCAAATCTAAGAGAGAATGTGAGGTTTTTGAGAGAGGTGGTCTCCAATGGTGTTTTCCGAAAAGTAAGAGAGAGAGAGGAAACCAAAAAGTGATCCAAAAAGTCGAATCCCGAAGTCATATACCAGTTGCTTCGCTCGAGCGTGGAAACCCCCGCTCGAGCGTCAGACACAGACTCACGCTCGAGCGTCAAAAGCGCCGCTCGAGCGTAGATTGCACACTTTCAGAAGTTTTGCAGACATGGTCCCCGCTCGAGCGTCAAACTCCCCGCTCGAGGAACAAAAACAAAGGGTCACACTCGAGCGTCAAAACTCCCGCTCGAGCGTCTGAAGACCTGCAACCAAAAGTACTGGGAGGTGGAAAATTACGCTCGAGTGTCAAAACGCCTACTCGAGCGGAGAAGCAACAACGAAGGGCCCGCTCGAGCGTCAAAAGCCCCGCTCGAGTGTGAAGGCCAAAATCTGGGCATCAACTCTAGGTTTCAAAATACAACCAACCTGCTTCAAACCTGCCCAACACAACCCAAGACTCAAATACAAAGAGTAAGGGAAGGAAATGAGAATGAGACAACAACAACAACGGAACCACGTTCGGAATACAATATACAATGGAAAGGAAAACCGGGATCGCTATATGATAATTACACTTTTATAGCACAATCTATCTACTACTATTATAAGAGTATGAAGAGTCTGTCATTTTTTTACTTTTTTAAATCACAATTTTATTCTCTCAAATCTACTATATTTTCCAACAGTCATAAAGAGTCTTATATAAACCAACTATCTTTTATTTTTTGAGTTAAACACTCAAAAATAATATTTTTGATTCCAATAGTCCTATATAAATAACAAAAAACTGTATCCCTTCTTATGAGAAAAAAATAAAAAAATAGCCACTCTATTTTTTCCATTGATGATAATTGAATAACTAAAAATAATTACTCTTTCTTACTTATTGTGTCTGCTTCTGTACTGATATACATAATATTTACAATTGTCTATCATAGATCAAATCACTATAAATAATTTTAGTTGAATTTTAAAGTTATACGCATTCGTTTGAATCTAAATAGAGGAAAGCACATGTGGTTTTAAAACAGAGATTTGTACTGTATCTCAAAATTTCGCAAGTTATCTTCATACAATATCTTTTTGTTTAAATTATATTTTATGAACTATAATATTTTACATGATACTTTAATAATTAAGATATGATATCAAAATTCTAAATAATAACTACTTTTGTTGA
This sequence comes from Camellia japonica, assembly GCA_030407325.1. Lineage (NCBI taxonomy): Eukaryota > Viridiplantae > Streptophyta > Magnoliopsida > Ericales > Theaceae > Camellia > Camellia japonica. The sequence goes on from JAPPVO010000007.1 coordinate 20,805,354, forward strand.
TTTTATTTTTTAAATTTGTTTTTAATTTTTGATTTTTTATATATGTTCTCAATTTTGGTAATTAAAGATATTGAAATTTATTCATATTTTATATTTTAATTATACTTTTACATGAAAATCTAATATCTAAAAATCTAAATAAAATTTAAAATTAAAATATTAGGAAAAAAAATTACAAATTCAAACATGTACTAATTTTTTTTTATTATTATTTTTTGTTGTTATTTAATATTAATGTTTTTTTTTTAAATAATACACAATAAATTATTTTCTATGTGTATTTAGATTAAGTCAATCTAAATCTAAAAGTAAACTTTAAAAAATAAAAATATATGAAATTAAGTGAATATAAAAGGAAAGTAAAAGAGTTATCAAAAGAAACAATGTCAAAGACAAGAAATATGAAAACTAAAAAATTTGAAACAACAAAGCAAACCAAACACTGTAAATTTCTTTTTTTTTAAATATTTCTTCACCAACCTCTAATTTTACACAAATTATTCACAAATTTCTTTCACTTTTTATGTGAATTTAATAATCTAATTAAAAAACAGTGCATTTGAAAAATCTAGAAACCTCCTAGATGTTGATTTGTGATTATGTATCAATTTTAAGCAGAATATAACAATCCCAATCAAACAATCAAGACAAAGAGACACAACGATTTTACGTGGAAAAATCACAATTGGACACCTCCAATTGTGATCAAAAAACCACGGGCAACAGCCACAAGAACAATCCACTAAGAAGATTTAAAGGAATTACACAGGTATACTCTCAATTATCTAGCGAATCCACAACGCCTAATTGAACCAACCTCTATGTGCCTCTTCCAATCCTATTTTCACCACGGAATTGTCTTTCTGATGAGCCACTCCAGAATCCACCGAAGCTTCAGGCTCGAATTCTTCAGAATCCACCGAAGAACAATTCTCTCTTTTGTTTAACAAACAAAACCTTTGATGTACTCTCTTTTAAACCATGAGTTGAATACTCAATAAAAACATCAAAGAAAACTAACAAAATATCCCCAGATATAAACCTTAAGAACCACAAAGAAGATCTGGAGGAAAAATTAATGAGTAGTCTAGTTTTGGGAGAAAACCAACTACTTATAGAAAATTCAAAGTAATCCTGTTTTTGGAAGAAAACCAACTTCTTAAAGGACTCCAAAGTAATCCTAGTTTTGGAAGAAAATTAACTTCTTAGAGAAATCCAAAGTAATCCTAGTTTGACCTAACATGTGAATTTAAAAAATTACAACCTTGGGTTTGATTCATGGAATTTGACAACAAAGAGTTCTAACATCATTTTTAAAGTTATTTATTTATTTTCCGTTTTGCACATCAATATTCCATCATCATGCTCCTTTATAGATACAAAATTTTCAGTTTTGCCCAAAAAATAATTCAAATTTTTTCAATTTGTTCAATGCGCATATATTTTTATTTTTTTTAGTTTTTTCAATTTAAAAGTTGATATTTTGAAGTTTTGAAAATCAAAATAAATGTTAAATCATCATGTTCCTTTATAGATAATCATAAATGACCAACAATCATTGTTTGAATGGTAATTCCGACTGTTAAAAATTTAATAGGACTTGAAGGTCCAAAAAATCTTAATTATGACTTAATAGAGTATAAGTTCATAAATTAAAACGTGTGTGTAAATGCCCCTTTAAAGAATAATGATTCATCGAAAATAATTGTGCATATTTAAGGCATCTATTAACGTTTCTTGAAAAAAATTTAAATAAAAAAATTGAATTTATAGTATTACTGATAATGCGCCTTCCTGAGTTATGCCATAAAATATACGTAAAAATAATTTGGTTGTAATGAAAATTTGATGGTTATTATAATGTGTCATATAACTAATCAGAACATTTTCGAAAACTGGAATTATTAAAGTTATAGAGATTTTGTGCCTGATTCCATTTGAGGATACTGTTTATTATTTGAATTTGTGATTTTTTATGCATCAATGCGAATAACTCTTATAATCTTACTGATATAAGTATAAATCATATATTGAGTCAATCCACCTTAACCACTTATTTCATGTAATAAAATACTTCAATATTGTCATATAGAAGTATTATAATATATCATAATCAAATATCACTAAGCATAATTAAAAACCCCATGCACCGCTTTAGACATAACAAAAAATATAAAAAAAAATTAGTAAAGCTTTTTTTACACTATGAGTTATAACCAAGTCATATATTTTTATATTATAGAATTTTTTGTTGTTTTTATTTTTTTTTCCATTAAAAGATATTTTGATACAAGCGAAATTCATGATTTTTGATAAATTTAATTAACACTAATGAGAATTGATTTCATATTGAGAATACACCCTTTTTTTTAATCTTCGAAAAAAATTATTTTTATGAGCCGTTTACATATTAACATAAATTTTCATCAACTATTAGGAAATTTTTTGTATTTGGTTTTCAATTGTTAAATTTTTCTACACATAAAATATTAAGACTCCAAATCAATTTTTCATTTTAAAAATGGGTAAATTACAAATATACCCCTGAGGTTTGCTTAAAATACGAACTACTCCCAGTGGTTTGGAAAATTACAAATATCTTCCTGTCAGAATTTTTTATTTAACAGAATTAATTGAAAAAGTGAAATTTCTAATTGTTCACCTATACAATAATAAAATTATCTGAATTATTAATTGAAATAAAATTTTAACATTATTAAAAACTGTTAATTAACTTGATGATTTATCAATAAAACATTTATTTGTTATGAAATTGAAAAATTATGAGGCATAATGTAATTTCTAGAACCACGTGGGATAATTTGTAATTTAAGTAAATCTCAAGGGAGGTGTTTGTAATTTATTCTTTAAAAATAAGTTATCGTGTATCGCACGGGTCATCTATATATATATATAAATAGTGTTTTTCTCTTGGTTAGATGGCACATTCTAAAGTTTTTTTTTTTAATTAATCTAAAACATCCATATCAGTATGCCTTTTCCATTTATATATAAAGTTTAACACAATTTCAATTTCAATTATAATAACTAATTTTATATGAACTCTATTTGAGAAATATTTATTTTTCATATATATAATTATAATTTAATTATTACGATATATGAAAAAATTATCTCGATATACAAATAAATAAATAAATAAGACATAATGTGTTTAACTATGTACATTGTACGGATTAATTATTATTCTTTATTTTCTACCTATCTTATTGATGTCTTAATATTAATTTATATGTATATAAGTAGTGTTTACTCTCAAAATTTTTCTCTCTTCTATGTGGCATATCTCTCTTATGTGTTTTTTTAATTATTTATTTATAAAAGTGTCACGTAACATACCCTTTATATTTAATTATTTCTAAAATTTAATATTTAAAAGACTTCTACTTAATCTAAATTACCCATAAATAAAATTTAAAATAATTATATGTACTAAAAATAATTTACGAATTAAATTTCTTCTACTTTTTTCACTTTTATTCACATATTCAATTGTTATATTAAAATTAAATATATTTCTTATTTTTTTTGTCTATCTTATTTATATTTTATTACTAACTTATATTGAGTTTTCTATTTAACTTGTATTACCCAAAAGACAACCTAAGAGGGGGATGAATTAGATTTTTACAAATAAAAGTAATAATACCCTAATAAAAATTATGACTAGCACAGTATAAAAATATAGTTAATGAAATAAAAATAATTAAAACAAGTATTCTAACAACTATGTCAATTAATGATTTTAGCACAATAAAAATA